>JAJAGP010000650.1:199088-331533 GCA_025084515.1 Ancistrus triradiatus | reverse complement strand
CCCAAATCTCAAACATCTTGGAATTTCCTAACTTAGCCTTACTGTGCAGTAGGCTGGATTTGAGAAGCAGGTACTGGTAAGTCAGCATGGAAAACAACAATATCCCAAAGACCACATTCACCATGGATCACTGCTCATTTGAATTCCTTTCTATCTTAAACAGCCATCCTCCAAAGATTGATAAAGAATATGTTGAAGGACATGAAAGGAAGAACGTGCTTTGTTTACATCAGTGATGTTGTTCTGTATTCATGTAATGCAGGACAGCACAGGGACAACTTATACGAAGTAACTGTTTCCACTAGGTGTGTCTCACCATGAATCTAGAAAATGTAAAATCAATATCCAGCGATCAAAACCGACCCAGAAATGTTCAAGTACATGAATTTCCAGAAACACAGACAGTGAAAAAAGTTCAGAAATTTCTCGGTCTGCCAGGCTGGTGTCACGAGTACATCCTGAAGCTTTATACCGGAGCAGACCTTTAAACATAAAACAATGGTCTATGAGTGGACATATGAATGTCAGAGGACTTTTCAGAACAAAGAATGCACTCACATCTGCACCAGTACTAAAGCCTCCTGACTTCACAAAACCATTCAAAGAGCGACAAGTGATACAAAGGTAGGAGCAGAATTAATTGAAGACCAAAACTGATTAAAAAAAGTAATAGCATGTGTGTCAAGCAAAACAATCATACTCAGTCTTAGAAAATGAATGTCTGGTGGCAGTGTGGGTTATAGAAAAGTGACAACCCTTTGTAGAAGCAGTGCGTTTCAAAATGGTCACTGATCACCCAGGTCTAACTTGGGTCTTCAATCACCCGAACCAATCATCATGACTCATCAGAACTTAAATATCTTACATCATCTATTAAAGGAGGACAGTACAATATCCTGCCGGATACTCTCTCACAGCATCCATACTGTTGTATCTCATGGAATAATTGCAATGTGTAGGGCCTATAGGTCAACATGCACTTTACCAGTGGATTGGATTAAAATTGCAGCCACTCAACAAGACAGAAATCTAAGGATGAAAACGAAAAAAAAAAAAAAAAAGAGACAGACAGATGTGCCCAAGGAAGAGAGAAACAGACTCTGCAGTTGATAATTCCATTCAGCCTAAAGGCCTTTTCACACCGAGTCCAAATTTTATGGAGCATTTTGAAAAAAGATTGATAGAAATGGCCTGCTGGTCAAGAATTAGGAGACACATCTGGAAATATTGTAAAGGATGCAACAACTGTCAGAAATCATGAGTGACGAACTTCAACATTCTACCCCAATACTATAACCAGGATAATACAGTATGCTGATCAATATGATTGGACATCATGGGACCATTCCCAAATAGCCTGGACAGAATGAGTTGTACTCATGGTGGAACATTACTGCAGTAAATACTGTAGGCTGGCGTTTGTGTCTCCTCTGAATGACCAAAGCACATCAGACAGCAAATATACTTGTCAGGGACATCTTCACAAGATGAGGAAAACCAATGCACCATGTGTCTGGCCATGATGCACGGTTCACCTCATACCTCATTCATAACATCTAAAAACAGTGGGGAATCAAAAAACTCAAAACTGCCTACCACCCACAAACCAGCCTCACATAATGGGTAAAGATTACAATTTTAGATCCCATCCCATGAGCACTATCGAGATCGAGACTGATGGATATACGAGTTCTGATATGCTATCCATTCTGTGTGTCAAGAAAGCACAGGACTCTCCCCTGTGGAAACAGCTCTAGAAAGAAAGCTCAAAGGCCTGGATGACTGATTGATCTATCAAGCTGTCAACCCTGACCCCAATGCTTACCCCACAATCACCAAACAGAAAATACGTGATCCGCAGGTTCAGGAGAACGTAGAGAACTTACAGTACAAAGACTACAACATAAAGAGAAGATCCTAGGAGTTCTTGGGTTAAGAATCATTCCCGGTCAAAGCCAGAAACAGAAAAAAAAAAAGAATTTTTTTGTTCATTCATCCAGAACAGCTTTTGTGATGTCTGACACTGATGTTGGACTAGAGAGCCCCCCCCCCCTGGGCTCTTTATGTCTGTTCTGGTACCATCTCCAAAATATATCATTTTTGATATCAGTTTTTTTGATATCAATAATATTTCACAGGGGGGTTTTTTTTTTTTTTGATATCATAGATTTTTTTAAAAATGTATTTTAACTTTTATGAAGAATGAGTTTTTCATAAGAAAAACTTCAATTTTTTTTTACTATTAAGGAAATCAATTTTCTTGATAATAAAAAATTCTTGATATCAAAAACGAATTTTGATAAAAAAGTCTGATATTAATTTTTTTCTAGTAATAATAAATTCAGTTACTGATATCAAATAATTTATAAATAAAATAATTAAAACAAATATTGATATTTACATTTTACAGTATTTAGCAACAACCCCTTAATCCAGAGTGACCTTAACAATTGATTACAATTCTTACAATCCAAGCCAACGGTGGGGGTGGGTTAAGCCTTACTCAGGACCCAACAAGTGCAGCTTGGCCCCAAAGAGGGTGGGATTTTGAACCCCTGGACCTTCTGGGTTCCATAGTCCAGTACCTTACCCCACTTAGACCCCACAAAAAAAAAAAAAAAAAAAAAAAAAGTTCCCAATATCAAATCATATCAAAATGTTAAATTCATTAAATTCATGAATTATCAAATTGAAAATTCTTCTTGAATTTAATTATTTCTTATATATAAATAAACTTTTCCTTCTGGTATAAGAATGACATTTATTTCCTTGGATATCCAAAAATTGCATTCTGAAATCAGAAATTAAAAAATTACTGATATAAAAAAATTTCTTGATACAATAAAATATGAATATCCCAAAATTCTTGACACCAATAATCTGATATAAATAAAAAAAATAATTATTGATACAAAAAATAAATTCTTGATAATAAATGCAATCTTTTCTTGATATCAACAAAAAAAAGAATTCCTTTGATTATAAAAATTTTTTTATTATTTGAATAAAACAAAAAAAGCCTTGGATAAATTACTCCTTGAATAATCAATAAAATAAAAAGAAAATTCCTTTGGATGTCAATAAATGAAATTATTTATGTCAAAAAATTCATTTCCTTTCGCTTGCTTATCAAAAGTTTCAATTTTGCAAACACGGTCCCCGTTCAGCCTTGTAGAGTTTGCATGGTTTTCTTCCTCCTCATGGCCCATATGGGTTTTTACTCCCGTGGGGGGGGGGGGGGGGGGGGGGGGGGGGTGCTCCGATGTCATTTCCTCCCCGCATCCTCCCAAAAGAAAATTTTGTTTATAGTTGGTGTTTTCTTCTTTCTGAAATATGCCAACCGTGTGAGAGTAGTATAACGAGTTTTTTGTGCGCCCTAAATGATTACTGGCCACCCTGTCTAGGGTAGGGTCCTGCCTGTGCCCTGTGTTTTGTGCCGGCTTAGGTATTGACTTTTTTTTTTTTTTTTTTTCCGTAAAACCCTGACAAAAAAGAAAAAAAAAAAAGAAAAAAAGGATTACGCATAATAAAATGAATGAATAACCAATAACCATAACAGAAATATTCACTGAAACACAAACACAGCCCCATCACTTAATCCTACTTCAGAATAATTCAGACCAACCTAGCAAACAGAATTCCTGAATTTCGTTTGAAACCTTTGCTACCATAAGTACCACGGTTTTCATCCTTAAGCCTGATCCGTGAACTTGTGAATCCTAAAATAAAAAAAACTTTGTAAAACCTTTGCTTCACTCTAATCCTTTTTTTCACAAATCAAAAGCATTCTTCAACACCTGGGATTCAATACTCTGCACCTGGAACACATTCTCTTTTCTCCTCGGTCCTGATTACTCACAGCCATGGTCGGTGTGTGTGCTGTAACGATATTTTTTTTTTGTGCATGTTGTGGTGCGTGCATGTTGTTTTTGTTAAATTTAAGATGCATCATAAGTATTGTCTCAATAATCCAGAGGTGGAATATGAGCCTCATTTTAGGTTAAAAAAAGGCTTTGCTCCGCAAAGAAAGAGCCCCCACAGTAGCTGCTAGGTGACCCACAAGGAAGCCTTTATATTTAGTAGGCCAAAGTCTTTAACCCCCAAACAACCCACCGAGATATTATAATAAATAAGAGTTCTTAAAATATTCCTTGACATACCGCTGGAAAACGAAGCATTTCCTAATGCCACAAACAGAATAAATAGTCTCCTGGTATAAAAACAAAAAGATATCCCCCTCCAACAAAACTTTACACTTGCTTAGGTTACAACAAGTGTGGTTCTTTTTGTGCTAAAGTTTGGGTAACCGTAAACCACCCCCCCGGTAACAATGGTCCATAAGGGCATTTTTCTATTATATAGATGGATTGTGAAATGGAAAAGCAGTGCCATTTTCCCAGTGGAGGGTTTTCTTTGGGGTGGGCAAAGAGGCCCCACAACAAGCTAAAACACAATCCAAGAGAATGAGGAGTGAATTAGCTCAGCCTTGCAAATACATGGCAACAATGCACATTTAGGTAGAAAGATAATTGGCCCCTCTAGCATAGCCACTGTCCCCAGCCTTCAAAAAGTCTAGAACCGCCACTGGTCATATCCACAAGGTCTCCGAATTTCGGACCCTGTAATATGTGTACAATGTGCACACACACACACACACAGAACTGATTCATCATACTTCGTTTTATTTCCCATCTAGCTGTCTGGCTTTCCTGTCCGTCTTTCGTTCTCATTAGTTACCTCCTGCCATCCCAGGAGGCCCGGCTTCCTAAGTCCTTTATGCCCCAAATCCATTAGAGAGTGAGAGCGGCAAGTGGCAGAGGTGAAGGCGCCTGTCAGCAGAGCTCTCACTAATCCCCCTCACCACTCCTTTCTGTCATCTGGAAACACACACACACACACACACACACACACACACACACACCCCATTTTCTCCTCACATACACTTCTACCTGCCTTGTCACTTTAACTGGAGGTGTGTCCAGTTACTTGGAGAAATAGACTGTGTAAATGCCACCCTGTGAGACTCGTTCTAAAATGTGCCACTTTTCAATGGGCTAAATATGTTTCAACACTGGCAGCACAGGACACAAGACTATCGCAGTGCACATACACACACAGGGGCACTTAGGGGTGCCAGTTACTCTAAAGTGTGTCTTTACAACGATTTCCTCAAGGAAACCCACACAGACACTGGATCCTACTATACTTCATACATTCCTGCAGATTTAAAGCCACCATACTTTGTTTTAGCAATTCCATAATATCCATATCCATAATTCCATAATATCCATATCCATAATTCCATAATATCCATTGTTGTCAACTGGACTAAAAAGCTTCAAACTTGAATTTCCCACTCCCTGATACTCTTTTCCACTGATTCTCATTCCAATCTTTGTGAGCTATAGCATATTTAACCTTTACACCCTGTTCTACAGGGTTGCTTGGCTGCTCCCCTTCCAAAAACACCATTCCTGAACATCGATGAAGCTGCCAGATGCTGCTATTGTTCAACTGTAAGGGGAGAACACACTAAATACTTGGCACTGTAGCCTACATGAGCTTTTTTTCTTACTTTTTTTTTAATACAGCATACAAAGTTTCCTGTTTTTTTCTGGTTGTATTCTAATAAAAAAAACTGAGAAATAATTCTATATGGTCATTATACCGTTGCGAAAACAATGGTATATCTAATCTTATGGCGACCTAAGACTTTTGCACACGTGTTATATATTGTACATGCAGAAATATGTAAAGTTCTCCTTTATTTAGAAAACTAGCAAATCAACAAAAATTGGACCTGGGTGTGCCCAAATGAGAACATAAGAGCCAGACTCAACATATTCCTGAAATAACGATGATTAACAAATATCCAGTTTTTTCATTTAACAAATCTAATGTAGCCAAAGCCACTGAAAACCACAGACACGTGTTTGTCAAAGCTAATAAAGGCGTGTGCATTCACTGAGGATGAATTTTAAAATGCATAAGGATAGACATTTCCTGCACCTATTTAGCCTTTCAAACACACTGTGCAAATATGGAATAGATCTGAGGAGGACACTTTCTTGGCCAAAAATCGAATTTTTCATAACTCCTGGACCTTTTGGTGTTTTTGGGTGAAGATTTGGACGTCCTCAGAACTTCTTCATATTTGCACCATAACATCTTAGTTTGCTCCTAAGATGTTATGGTGCAAATATGAAGAGGTTCTGAGGATGTCCAAATCTTCACTCAAAAACACCAAAAACTCAAGGCCTTACTCTACTAAGGCAATGCATTAGTAGAGTATTGTGACCATCATTCTCCAATTTTTAGCTATGGCCATCCGATTTTCAATGTTGATCGCTTTATTTTCTTCAAAATTCAACTCATCTCTCAGGAGTGGAGCATGATAGAATGATAAAGTTTACGTTTCCTGCATCTCTTTAGCCTCACAAATCCGTGAATATTGAACAGATATGAGGAGGTCACTTTTTTTTTGGCTAAAATTCAAATTTTTTTTCGAGTGAAGATTTGGGCATAGACAGATCTTTTTCATATTTACACCATACATCTGAGAAGGATGAGTAATGCATCAGTAAAGTATTGTGACCATCACACTCCAATTTTGAAATACAAAAAAGTATTTAGTCAGCCACTGATTGTGCAAGTTCTCCTACTTAGAATGATGAGAGAGGTCTGTAATTTTCATCATAGGTACACTTCAACTATGAGAGACAAAATGAGGAAAAAAAAAATCCAGGAAATCACATTTTAGGTTTTTAAAAGAATTTAATTGTAAATTATGGTGGAAAATAAGTATTTAGTCAATAACAAAAGTTCGACTCCATACTTTGTAACACTAACTTTGACAGAGGTCACACGTTTCCGGTCAGTCTTCACCAGGTTTGCACCTGAAATATTAAATATTAATTTCCTTACTTCGATTGTCTGAGATCACTAGTGAATGCCTGTTTGGGTTTTATACAGGATTCATACTGGAGCAGGATAATGATCTAAAACACACCTCGAAGACCAAAAGAAGTTCTGTTTCCATGCTGCTTAAACTGGTCAGATGTTGCACTAGATAGCAAGGCTCGAGTAAATCCAGAAGCTGCTTAATGTTAGCAGTAAGCAAACCAACACGCCCTTCTTTGTGTTATACACCTCAGGTTTTTGTCCTAGGAACAATATTGTATTTGTGACAACAGCTGAAATTATTTTAATATGTTCTTCCAAAAACAAAAAGCCAACTAATTTGGCATCCTTTGCACACTTAGAGTATGCATACTTTGCATACTTACTGAAATAAAACTTCATACTCATAAATAAAAGTATTCACACTCATTTTTAATTATGCATACTTTGAAAGCTTAGTTGAGTATGCACATTTGTTTTTTAATACGCACATTTGTTTAAGTATGTACACTTATGTATACTATACTTATTGCATTTATTGAGTATTCGTACCTATTGTTTAAATGTGCATACTTTGAGTATGCAGGCGCAAGAAATAAGTACGCCAAGTATGCATACTCAAAATATGAGTATGCAAAGTATGCATACTAACAAACACGCACACAGTATGCATGATTAAAAATGAGTATGAAGACTCAAAAGTATGCACTTCTAATCCTGCATGCTTTGAATGCTTAGTTTTGAGTATGCATGTTTATTTTTTAGTATGCATACTTCGCATACTCATTTTGAATATCCATACTTCTTTTTGAGAACGCATACTTATTTGAGTATGCACAATTGACATGCTTGTTTATTTACTAATTTACTAAGTAAATAAGCATGCAACACTTGTTTTTTAAATATGCGTACTTACTGAAGTGAGTACTCGTACACATTTTTAATTATGCCAACGTTCAGTGCTTAGTTTGAGTATGCATACTTCTTTTTGGAGTGTGTATACCTGTGTATGCCTACTTATTTAAGTTTTAATAAATCCAGCTCAACCTACAAAGACCTAACTGAATAGTCAGTTTCACACAAGCAGATATTTACAGTGGTGCTTGAAAGTTTGTGAACCCTTTAGAATTTTCTATATTTCTGCATAAATATGACCTAAAACATCATCAGATTTTCACACAAGTCCTAAAAGTAGATAAAGAGAACCCAGTTAAACAAATGAGACAAAAATATTATACTTGGTCATTTATTTTTTGAGGAAAATGATCCAATATTACATATTAGTGAGTGGCAAAAGTATGTGAACCTCTAGGATTAGCAGTTAATTTGAAGGTGAAATTAGTCAGGTGTTTTCAATCAATGGGATGACAATCAGGTGTGAGTGGGCACCCTGTTTTATTTAAAGAACAGGGATCTATCAAAGTCTGCTCTTCACAACACACATTTGTGGAAAGTGTATCATGGCACGAAACAAAGAAGATTTCTGAGAGCTGAGGGCCCCCCCCCCCCCTCAGAAAGAGTTGTTGATGCTCCATCAGGGCCTGGAAAACGTTATATAAAACCATCTCTAAGAGTTTGGACTCCACCCAATCCACAGTTTCAGACAGATTGTGTACAAATGGAGAATATTTCAAGACCCATTGTTACCCTCCCCAGGAGGTGGTCGACCAACAAAGAATCAACTCCAAGAGCAAGGCGTGTAATAGTTTGACCAAAGTCACAAAAGGGAAGGACCCCAGGGTAAACTTCTAAGCAAAACTGAAGGGCCTCTCTCACATTGGCTAATGTTAATGTTTCATGAGTCCACCATCAGAAGAAACACTGAAACAAACAATATGGTGTGCACCGGCAGGGTTGCAAGGGAGAAAGCCACTGCTCTCCAAAAAAGAACATTGCTGCTCGTCTGCAGTTTGCTAAAGATCACGTTGACAAGCCAAGAAGGCTGTTGGAAGAAATGTTTTGTGGTAGGATGAAAAAAAAACAAAATAGAAACATTTGGTTTTAAAAGAAAAAAGCGTTATGTTTTGGAGAAAAGAAAACCCCCCCCATTCCAGCAATAAGAGCCTTATCCCATCTGTGAAACATGGTGGTGGTAGTATCATGGTTTGGGCCTGTTTTACTGCATCTGGGCAGGACGGCTTGCCATCATTGATGGAACAATGAATTCTGAATCATATCAGAGAATTCTAAAGGAAAATGTCAGGACATCTGTCCATGAACTGAATCTCACAAGAAGGTGGGTCATGCAGCAAGACAACGACCCTAAGCACACAAGCCGTTCTACCAAAGAATGGTTAAAGAAGAATAAAGTTCATGTTTTGGAATGGCCAAGTCAAAGTCCTGACCTTCATCCAATCAAAATGTTGTGGAAGGAGCCGAAGTGAGCAGTTAATGTGAGGAAACCCACCAACATCCCAGAGCTGAAGCTGTTCTCTACGGAAGAATGTTGATCAGTCCTGCACAATTTTAGCCCAGTTACCGGAAACGTTTAGTTGCAGTTATTGCTGCACAGGGGGGTCACACATACTTTCGCCACTCACTAATATGTAATATTGAATCATTTTCTTCAATAAATAAATGACCAAGTATAATATTTTTGTCTCATTTGTTTAACTGGATTCTCTTTAACTACTTTTAGGACTTGTGTGAAAATCTGATGATGTTTTAGGTCATATTTATGCAGAAAAATAGAAAATTCTAAAGGGTTACTGTACAAGAAAGTATAAGAAAAATACAAAATAATATTGTATTTGCAACAACAGCTGAAAATGTTTACATGTTCTTTAAAAAAAATAAAAAATAAAAAATACTGTCATCTCTAACTGCTACACATTTTTCTTCAGACAGACTGCATATTTTCCAGGCATTTCTCACAGATGCTCTGCTTTGTATAAGATGTGGAAATGCAAAGCATGAAAATACCATAGGCTTTGGAATATATTTATTAAAGGATTCCTATAATCATTCAGAATCTTTGGAAGGCAGACAAAAAGCAGCAAAAAACTAATCAAGATCCATATAAACAGACCAGGAACAAAAAAGACAAAACAAAAAAAAACGAACAAAGAAAACAAAATGCCTTAGTGGCATGTAATAAGCTTCATGACTCATGGGTTGGTTACATGTATAATACATCACAACAACACACTGAAGCATGGGGGGCTTAAATAGATTAGACAGAGGTAATAACTGATAAGTGAGTCTAACTATCAAGTCAACAGTGACAATACGGAAGTGGGGCGCCAAAAGGGCCAAGACGGACGTTTACATGCACTTAATAACCCGATAACTGCAGAAAATCTGATTTTGTCAGTAATCCGATCAACGTGTATACATGCACTAGAGCAATCAGATAATGGGAAACCAGGTTTATGAGTCACAGTAATCGGATTTCTGCTCGGATTTCAACCAGCCAATAATCTCACAGAAATGTGACAAACTTTAATATTAAATAAACAAATAATTAATTTTCTCAAGTATATACTGTATTTCAGAATCTCCACAAAGTGTCCGACAGCCGTTTTGATGCCTTTAATTCCGTGAAACGTTTAATTCCAGGGTTGCAAAATCCAGCGAGGAGAAAAAAAAATAATAATAATAATTAAAAATCAGTCTCATCAGTAGCCTCAGATGGTTTATAACTGTTGTACAGGGCATAATTTATATAAACTATTAAACTATTACTCATTTTGAGTATGCATACATGCATATTTACTAAGTATTAATACTTGTTTTTTAAAAATATGCACTTACTGACATGAGTATTCATACTCATTTTTAATTATGCATAATTTCCATGCTTGCTTTGAGTATGCATTACTTTTTTATTATGCATACTTTGCATACTATTTTTTTACTTTACATACTCATTTTTATGTATGCATTTTTATGCTTTAAGTATGTATACTTTGCATTCTCATAAAAATAAAAAAGTCAATGGAAAGAGGCCAAATATAGCCGTTAGAATACGTGGATTTAGAATACGTGGACCTGGCAACCGTGGTGGAAGGCTCGCGCCCATGCGCAGGCTGAAAACACAGATTATAATCGGGTTACTGGTATAGATGCTATGAGTAATCCGCATTTTCTAAATTCCAGCTCTTCGTCAGATTTCTGCAGTTATCTGATTATTCAAGTTGTCATTTCTACAGCATATTCTGATCACTGGCGGTTCTAAGGGGAGGCCAGTGCCCCTGTCACAACACGCTTGGACCCCCCTACGGCCCCCCTAAATTAGGTGCGAATCTCTTTAGTTCTGTGAACACACGATGACAAAGTGGGACACTAATGTGAACTAGAAAGTGATCAGCCCCTCTAAAAGAAAAGCACTGGCCCTCTAGACTGGCCCCCCAATTGAAATGGTCTAGAACCGACACTGATTCTGATCTAGACACCAGATTAAGAAATCCGACAAAGATCAGATTAAGTGCATGTAAATGCACTCGGGTAAGAATGTTAGCAGTGTCGGACTCAAACTGTACGTGACTAAAGTTGCTCTGTAACAAACACATCATTTCATAAAGGCTACAAAAACGCTCAGTGAGCAGAGTCCATTTGAATGTGCTTTACTCCGCAGAGATTCAGCACCCACTGGAAACACTCTGCATTTTATTGCTGCTGATAAATCATTTCGTGTGGCATATTACACCTGCTCCTGATCTCCTCCTCCCACGCAGGTCGAGCTCGTTCTCCCTCTCTCTTGCTCTATTGTGACCAAAATGTCAAAACAGGCCCACATTAGCAGCACATGCCACATGCCTGTGGTCTACAGGAGTGATATTAAACATGACTTTTTCCTGATTATGCTTCTTTAACTACACGCTGTTCCCTCATTCCATGCGTTCATGTCCTCCTTTAATGCTTTCTCTGCTTTGGTTACAAGAGGCGATTGGAACCACATGACGTTTTGGTTTATCAAGACCACATCACTGGGCATTTTGCTCAGGCTTTCGTCGTCTCCCAGCAGTGTTATGATTGCTGAGACCACTTAAAAGTCGGCCTGCCTCTATCATTAGGAAGAAGGGGCTCAGCAGACGGCGCTGGGGAGCTCAGGCTTCACTTATCCTGCTGACCAAAAAACGTGCTGCTATCTGGAGAGGGGTTTAAAAATCATGCAGCGTTCCCAGGCACACCGCGACACCATTTTAAACCTGTATGTCTTCATGTCTGTTTACACGGACAGAATTGACTGAGACATGTGGCCAAAACAGTTTAGCGACCGATAGTAATTGGACCCAGACATGCACCAAGCCCAAACATACACAAAACAGTGCTTGAAAGGAGTGTAACCACTTTCGAAATTTAATATATTTCTGCATATATACGAAACAAACATATAACGACATCTGACCGTTAAAACATCATCAGATATTCACCCAAATGAGACAAATACAGTGGTATCTTGGTCCTCGAGAACCTCAGACCCTAGTCGAATTCGGTTCACGATGCCTTTTTGACCAGAAATATTTGAGTAGGTTCTCGTTGTTTGCTTGGTACTGGATTAATTCAATTTACATTATTCCTTATAGGACAAATTTGCTCGGTACTCGTGTGTGTATATCTATGTGTGTGTGTGTGTACGTGTTATTTCAATCAGTATTTTATTTATCTGTTAATGTTTACTTAGTTTCCATTTTTTTTAACTATTACTATAGACTTATTTGACTATATAAAGTTTCATTCTTGCATTTATCATCTAGGCCACCCAAGGAGGATGGGTCCCCTTTTTGAGTCTTGGTCCTCCCAAGCTTTCTTCCTTAACATTTAGGGAGTTTTTCCCTTTCCACTGTCGCCCTAGGCTTGCTCAATATGGGATTGGCAATAGATATTAGAAGGTAATGAAAAATTGTAAAGCTTTTTTGAGACAATGCTTCATGTAAATAAATCTCGACTTGACTTTGTCTGCCAAACTTGTTTACCCCAGTGTCTGTTGTATGATCCAGATGAAGTAAAGACAATATTACAGAAGTATGGACTGTACTGGGACACATTCAGGTCTTTGTGTTATCTTTGGGAGTTCTCCTCTTTGTAAAAATGGAACAAAACCAGGTTACCTTTATATTGTTACCATCGAAATAATGAGAATTATTTATGTAGTGCTACGAAATAAAACTTTAATAATGATATCACAAGGGATCAAAAGAATGGAACAAAAACAACGGAAACATTAAAGCAATTCTAAATTGGCGTATCTCAAAGAAAATACCCATGATGCACCTCTACTTCTTAATAAAGCAGGAATGGGCAGGACAGTCTTCACCCCAGGCTGCCAGTTAAAGAAGCACAGGCAGGCAAGCCTCGCGCTCATTAAAGCCGGCAGGCTGGCACCTTTTGTTATAACTCAGGCTGTTAAGAAAAGAAAAAGCTCTTGTAAGTAAGCAAGACTGTAGGCAGAGGGACGGTCCGTGCTAATCCGAAAGTGTGTGTATATAAGCCCTAGTCGAGCGTGATTTAAGCCCCAGAGCCACTGCTAGCTCTCCATTAGCTCATGCTAGAGCCATTTGCCTGAGTGACACCCTACTGTTTTAGTAACATGAGAACATACACTTACAATCCACCATCTAGCTTTTTTCTCCATCACTTTGTAAGTCTATCTTTTATCCCTCCACCTCGAATGCTTAGTGTCCTGCTGCTAATGTCAATGTCTGAACAGCACAATCAAGCACTGCAGGTGTGGGAGCAACGACTGTAGCTTCAGGCAAGAAATCGACATCGCTAGGAATAACTCCAGTGTATGACGGACAGTGTATTGTCCAAACAACTGACAAGTAATACATACCTGATGTTAAAAATCCACTACATATTATAACTGGGTAGGATAAGGTGATATCCCCACAATGTGTGTTGATTGAGGTTCAAATGTCAGTGATAACTTCCAGCCTGGTGTCCAGCTATCACATGCAGGCATGAATGGAAGGATACAATGGGGCAAAAAAGTATTTTAGTCAGCCACTGACTGTTGCAAGTTCTCCTACTTAGAAAGATGAGAGAGTCTGTAATTTTCACCATAGGTACACTTCAACTATGGAGAGACAAAAATGAGAAAAAAAATCCAGGAAATTCACATTGTTAGGATTTTTAAAAGAATTAATTGTAAATCATGGTGGAAAATAAGTATTTGGTCACCCACAAACAAGCAAGATTTCTGGCTCTCACATACCTGTAACAACTCTTTAAGAAGCTCTTTTGTCCTCCACTCATTACCTGTATTAATGGCACCTGTTTGACCTCGTTATCTGTATAAAAAACACCTGTCCACAGCGTCAAAAGTCAGACTCCAACACAATCATGACCAAGACCAAAGAGCTGTTGAAGGACACCAGGAAAGCAAAAAACTGTAGACCCCCCCCATGAACCAGGCTGGGAAGAGTGAATCTACATTAGGCAAGCAGGTTGGTGTGAATAAATCAACTGTGGGAGCAAAAACTGTAAAGACATACAAGACCATTGATAAATCTCCCTTTGATCTGGTTGCCCCACGGAAGATCTCATCTCCGTGGGGTCAAAATGATCATGTGAACGGTGAGCAAACAATCCCAGAAAAAAAAAACTACACGGAGGGACCTGATGAATTTTTTTTGACCTGCAGAGAGCTGGGGACCAACGTAACAAGGCTAACCATCAGTAACACACCACTACGCCGAGAGGGACTCATATGGATGATCCAGAAGAGGATTGGGAGGGAATATCATGTGGTCCGATGAAACCAAAATAGAACTTTTGGTAAAATCGCAAAAACTGGAGTAAATAGGATGCTGAGTCGCATCCCAAGAAAACACCATACCTAACTGTGAAGCATGGGGTGGAAACTAACCAATGCTTTGGGGCTGTTTTTCTGCAAAGGGGACAGGACGACTGATCCGTGTTAAAGGGAAGAATGAACGGGGCCATGTATTGTGAGATTTTAAGTAAGCCAAAAACCTCCTTCCATCAGTGAGAGCATTGAAGATTGGAACGTGGCTGGGGTTCCAGCATGACAATGATCCCAAACACACTGCTCGGGAAGCAATGAAGGAGTGGGCTCCGTAAAAAGCATTTCAAGGTCCTGAGTAGCCTACCCAGTCTCCAGACCTCAACCCGTAGAAAATGTGTGGAGAGAGTTGAAAGTCCCGTGTTGCCCAGCGACAGCCCCAAAACATCACTGCTCTAAGAGGAGATCTGCATGGAGGAATGGGCCAAAATACCAGCTACAGTTTGTGCAAACCTGGTGAAGACTTACAGGAAACGTTTGACCTCTGTCATTGCCAACAAAGGTTATGTTACAAAGTATTGAGTTGAACCAAATTTATTGACCAAATACTTATTTTCCACATAATTTACAATTAAATTCTTTAAAAATTCTACAATGTGATTTCCTGGATTTTTTTTCTCATTTTGTCTCTCATAGTTGAAATGTACCTATGATGAAAATTACAGACCTCTCTCATTTCTCTAAGTAGGAGAACTTGCGCAATCAGTGGCTGACTAAATACTTTTTTGCCCCACTGTATGTGAGTGAGGGAAAGCTGGTCAGGGGATCAACCTGTGACTTTCAATACAATCATGGGTTAAGGGCATTGCTCAGGGAACCAATAGTGGTCCATAGTCTAGTATCTTAACCGCTAGACCTCCTTATACTATCTAGCATCTGGGATAGGAAGTGAATCATTCCAGCTTGCCTACGGGAAATCAAATCAAAGTGCTATCTCGTTACAACGCAACTCTTTGCTAAATTAAGTTAAATTCACTACATTCCTACTGGAAAATGAAGTTAAACTAAACACTTACATGCTGCGAAATGAAGCTACGTTAAACTCACCACCATGCCAGTTGGAAATGAATGGTAAACTCCACCATACTACTTCAGCTCTTCGCCTTAAGCTCCCACCTCATTATTGGAAAGTGAAGTCAAAATTTGTCATCTCGCTACAGGGAAACGAAGTTAAATTCTCAGTCTCAGTGGGTCATGGTGGCACCTCACTACTAGGAAATTAAAATAAAAGTACCACCTCTCTACTGAAAAATGATGTTAAACTCTGTTTTGCTACTGGTAAATTTATTTACACTTATTACATTGCTAATGGGAAATTAACTTAAAACTTGCCACTTCGCTACTAGGAAATTAAACTTCACTCTCTACCTCACTTCTGAGAAAATTGTAACTCACCTTCTTGCTGATGGGAAATGCATTTACTCATAACTCCTCTCTAAAGGTAAATCAAGTTATAATTTCCTCTTCATTACTGGGAAATGAAGTTAAATTTATGAAGTTTAAAACAGATCCAACCACCAAATATACCAATATAACCTCTAGGACAGCTTCATGTTGACATGTAAAGTTTATAAACTTCAGAAAATGCACAATATTGTCAGGAAAACAGGAGCCAACATTCACTAAACTGACCACCACTGGCGTTTTATTAATATTCCATGCCATTATCGTAAGAGACAGAAATGAGAGGCAGCTATACATTATTCATATGGACAGAGCACAGCATCTGTTTTTGTTACAAGTCAGACTTGAAACTCAATATCTGCAAAGAGAATCTGATTTGAGTAGGTACTAACCTATCTAGTGTTTCTGGTAAAGTGCGGTCAGGAAGATTTAATTAAGTGCCAAAATCAATATCACCAAGGTTTCAACAGCATGCATGTAACTGTACAAAAAAAAAAAAAAACTCTGGACAAGTTGCTGCAAAGCTTTATCAAAAGTAATTACGATGTTTGATGACAAATACTTTGCTTTCAGTTAGAACGAAATTACAGTTGGCTTCAGCACTCAAGGTTTTTCTATGATTATTTAATGAAATTGTGTTTAATGTTTTTAAACTACTGCCATCTTGACTAAATGTACACCTTGAAACAAATTTATTACTCACAACATAACATTTGCTCCTCATTCATGAAGTCTTCATTTTGTTCTACAGGAGCCCTGAACATCCTCCCATTCAGTACGCAGTATTTGGAAGCATCTGGCTTCTATAAAGCAAAGCTAGATGTTGTGTATAAAAAGGATAAACAATTCCTCCACGTACAAAGACGAAGCACATAGTGAAGGTGAACTGCGAGCGAGTTTTCTCAATTAACTTTCCTCCTGAACTGCCGAGCCCAGGAGTAATGTGTCAGTATTGACTGGTGTCACAGTCCTGGCTCAGAAAGACTGTCCTTTACTGATCTAAAAATAAAAAGTAACCTTAGAGTGAGTCTCAAAAGAACATACACAATGCCAAGAACATGTGCTTTTTAAGCCATGTTCTGAGGGGAGCAGTTTTATACATAATTTCTTTTACTGAGTACCTTTGTGATGCCTGTCCCATCCGAATCCATCATGTCAGTAGTTTTTACAAATGTGCAGTCCAGTGAATGGAAGGATAATGACTTTTTTTTTTTACATACTGTAAAATATCCTGCAGAAATAATTCCAAGTAATAATTCCAAACAACCTGTAGCAGTATAGAACTTATTTTTTCACTCAGACAAACTACAGACAATACACAAACCAGAAAAGTTCAAATGGAAATGAGTTATCTTCTGCAAACACACAAAAAAGCAAACACGCATAAAGAGTTTAAAGATTTAAAAACATATGCAAAACAATTTAAACTTACAACAAATTGACGACAACTTTCAGTTATTCTCTGCTTATTTGGATTTATATGTTATTTCGTTTGTATTTTTTTTAAACAAACTACATTTTCTAGCTAGAAATGCTCTATGAAATAAGAAACACTGCCCATAATGGGAGGACACTTCAATGGCAACAGTTCCAGCCTAGATTTATTTGGTGTAACAGCTTAATTGAACAACAGAAGTAAATGCAATACTTTTTTTATTTGACTTACAATTAGCTTCTACTGAATTCTGCAACATTGCTGCTATGAGTGGTTCTAGTGATGTGAAACACTTGAATTCAACTAAACTTGAAGTTTAAGCTTAGTTGTTAGTCATTTTCTGATTGGGTTTTTTGAGATATTTTTGTGCTGCGTCTTTAATGTGTATGAAGTAAATGATTAGTGTTGGAAGCACTTTTGCCACAAATTAAGCTCCTGGCTTACAATGCCAACTTAAATTGCTATATGGTTGTAGTACTGATGCTTGTAGCAGATCTTTTGGTCAACCCTTTTGACAAACACCCACTTATGTATCACCGCAAAGCTTATGAAGCTTCACCTGAACACTGCAGTGTTGCTACTCTGTTTTTTTTACTGGTAACTGTGGTGTGTGTGTGTTTTTTAATGGTAGGTGTGGCCTGGCTCTGTGCCTTTCAATGGGTTTCTGTGCTCAGGTTGGAAAACGCTTAAACTGCAGATATTAAATGTGGCTCCTTTAAACTCCTTTACATTTTCTTGGCTAAAACATGTGGCCATAGTATGTGGACACCCTTTCTAATTAGGGATCTGTTTTTTCACCCACACTAACTCTTAGCAAGTTCGTACCCTACAGAGCTCTGTTTATATTGGCAACATAAACTGCTGTCTTGAATAGGGTGACAGTGGGAGCAGTGCTTCAATAACATAGAAGTCTAAGCATAAATGATTTGCCTTTCAGCCTATATTGGCATGCACGTCATCATCTGTACCAATGCTCTGCAGCATTTGGCACAAAAAGTTAACAACTCAGCTTCTTTCCTTATTTGAAAGTGCAATAGCTTAACTTTCCTGCTCTGTTGAAAAGTTGTGTTTTAGTGTGTTTAAGAGTTGTGCTGATACCTCATCCAACATTACAATGCCTGCTACATCCCCAATGCTATGATAATTACCTTTGTTGTAAAGTGGGAGACCAAATTAAAATCGTGCCCCTTCATATTTTGTGTCACATCTGTCAGGCTTCTCACAGCATGGGCAAACTTTCAAGCCATATGCCCTGTGCCATTCTTATGGTTTGCCATTCCTACTTCTGCCTGACAAATATAAATGGTATAACATTAAAATGCAAACATACTGTGAAATATCCTACTTTACCATCTGCTATGGGGTCAGTAACTCACATTCAGAAAATATATGACACCAGCAATGTGTCACAATAACCAGTTATAGGTCTGGGGATGAGAAAATATACCAAGTAGAGAACAATTAACTTGTACAAACCCAAATCAGAAAATATTGGGACAGTATGGAAACACGCAAATACATATATGCAGTGTCCTTACATTTCCTTTGACTTTTATTTCATTGCAGCCAGTATGAATCCAAGATATGTCATGTTTTTTTCTGATCAATTTCATTTCATTTGCTAATAATCATCCATCTGAGCTCAGAGAAGTCGATGCCACTTATGGTTAACATGAGGCTTCTTTTTTGCACAGTAAAGTTTTAAGTAGCATTTGTGAATGTAACTCTGCATTATAGTGCTTGATAAAGGTTTGATAAAGTAATCCCTTGCCCATGTTCTTGATGCAGTGCCACCTGAGGGCTCGGAGATCATGGGTCTTCAGTTTAGGCTTGTGCCTTTGCCCTTTAGGCACTGAAATTCCTACAGATTCCTTGAATTGTGTAATGATATTATGCACTGTAGAGGGAGAAATATGCAAATCACTTCCAACATTGAACTGTATTACTCACAACCACTCAGCAGATTAATATGAATTAATTCTTCCTAAGATGTTTAAGGGTAACACTATGATTGTACAGGATAAAAGCCTATTCAGTCTGACATTGTGGGTTTGGATGCTTACAATAAAGTGCTATGCAAAAGGTTAATAAATTTCAAACAACGATCAATCACAATGCTTATTCGAAGCAGTAAATGAAGAAATGAATACCTCCCTGTTTTTGCCCTACAGTTTGTTTGTATGAGATGATGAATATTTTAAATACAATACTCGTTCATCTCTCCTATAAAGAGCAGCATATCTGCTGAAGAGACAAAACTATTACAATTCAAATAAAGCTGTCTTATTCATGACTCATTCACATCATGCTCTATAGACATTTAATACACAGCACTTCTCAAATTCCATTATCTTTATTTACATGACTCAAAAACTTGCTGTTTTCCAGACTCAACCAGAAGAGAATGGCTCCTCTAGACTTTGTCTTATGTCTCGGGGAGTGTTTGCCATAACCACTGCCCTCACATACAGAGTAAGAGCAGAGTTTTGGTCACAGAGTCATTTCTTTTTAAAACATCATTTTATGGTCACTACTTAAAATTAAGAGCATAATACTGTATTTGAAATCAAATGTATACTTTGCAAAATGTACAAATAAAGTCAGAACATTCTGAAAGTAGATGTTGTTAAATTTGAGAGCATAGAAATAAAGTCAGTTTTGTGGTAATATTCAACATTACAACTGAGTCCGAGAAGAAGAAGCTTGGACTAGATCTTTTATTGCTCCAGAGCACCCCGTGAATCGTCTTTTTGACTAGATAAAACAGCAGGTTCTTGCAGTCTTTTCATTATTCAAACAGTACTTACTAGTCTGGTGCTAATGTGCCAGAACTTTTTACCAGTCTCCTTCAGACAAAGTTTACAACATGTGTTGTATGTCTTGCTAATACGTCCTTGGACATAGTATTCCAACTTTGTGGAACAACCTACTTTTATTCTCACTTTTTTCTCAAAGTCCATTTTGCTTTTCTCCACTGGCATCCCAGCTTCACCCTCTTGAAGAGCGCTAGAAGCAAACCAGTGTTTTATGTAGCCCTAGGGAAAGAACGACCTTCCCTCGTAATTTTTGAATATATTTTTACTACTGCAAACAAAAGAATGCTCACGAGGAAAGATGCAAGTGATGTTGTGTAACTATGGATTTGATTTTGGGATCAGAGGTTACCAAGTATGGACTCTAACCAACCATAAACTAATTCAGCACAATTGCACGCTAGTATTTTTCACATCTAAAATGAGTCCCTGTGAAAAACAGCAGCAACAAAAAACCAAAACCAACAAAAACAAGAGATGCACAAAATGGTGGTTCCACAAACAAAATGGCACTCTTTTTTCTCAAGTCTCCCAACTCAAATAAAAGTTTTCTTATTTTCTCATTTACTCTTCTGGGTTTACTTTCTTAACTGTGGTAACCTTACTTTACCCTTTTCATTTCAAACTGCTCCCCTACTTTGATCCTTAAAACTGCTTATCTTATACTTTGTCTTACTCTCTTAGTGTTCTCTTTAGCATGCTTTGCTTCCTTTCACTTGTATTTTTGGTCACAAATATTCACTCTTCTCATGGCTTCCCTACACCAACTTTCATATTATCATTTTATGTATGTACAGTTTCTTTTTCCTTTTGTCTTTCTCTTTCACAGACAGATAATCAAACCGCTTACCAGCAGCAGCTCTCTGGAAACTCTAGGAGCTCGCGCTGCGTATTGACCGGTTTAAATAACATGTCTGCCTTGTGTAACCCGCCATAACTAAGAGCAGCCTGTTAAGTCTGAACGAGATAATCTATGTGCCCTTGCTGTGGATTCTGGGCACTGTAGTTCAGAAGGCTGCCTTCTTTAATTGTACATAGCGCTTTTGCTGCCCTCTGGTGGTGCCTACGGATGGTGCTGCCACTCATATCACACGGTAATGGAGGTTGACAATGGGGCAAGTTTAAAAAGATAACATAGTGTATAATTATAAACAGTTACACTCTTGATGATATTCACTAAAATTATGACTCAAACTGCTTTCATAACGGTGATATCTCAGACAGTTATGTAAATAATTCCAGGTGCAGTCTGATTAGACACTGAGTCTGGCCACAAGACAGCAAATGAAATGCTTCCCGCTGCTGCCCTATATCAAAGGTCCTCAGAGCCTTACCTCTACCTCTTGGTTAGAGATTGATACTTCTAAACTCCTCTACGATGCCACTTGAAACATTTGCCAAATTTACAAGCTTCAAGGGGTGCATTATTGAGTGAGAGAAGCAGGAAGGTCATTTAGATTAAATGGCCACCATCTAGTCTTTTCTGTTCTAGCTGTTGGAGGTATTGGGCACATTCACAACCCTGTTTCTGCCTGGCCTTTGGCAGGGGCTTAGCAGAAGAAACAGTTGTAATGGTGCCCATTATGTGTTCTGATATTGACAGCCTGGCAAACCGTTCCTTCATTTGCAGTGGTGTCCATGAACCAAAAAACCTGGACTTCTATGGACATCTTTAGTGACAATCCAGCTCTGTTTTTGGATCTAACAATGGCCGGGTTCGAGTATGAGGGCTTAGTGGTGAGCTCTTCATCCTTGCCTTTGCTGTGGAGTACACATGCCAACTGCTGTGTGATGATCTGGGCGCCCTTGCATATTTCGATTGACAGCCCAGCCCCCCCTAGTCAGCGATACATGCGGTAACATCCTGCGGCCCACATGTTCTTGCAGGACTTCCAGCTGGCATTTTTCATCAGGATCATGCTCGCCCCCACAGCAGGGTTTTCCTAGGAGTGCACACATTATTGCCACACTACTTGGCCTTCCTGGTTGTCATATTTTTCCAATTCACACACCAATCAGGCATTTAGGTGAACAGCTGGATGCCAGTTTTTGTCAACCTACAGAGTGCAGGATCTATAGACCAAGTTGCAACATCTGTGAGCAAATGTGCCAAAGGATACCATACAGAACCTGTTGACTCAACCATACCCTCATCTTGTATCCATCTAGAAGGTGGCCTACCGTTTACTAGAGCCTCCTTTTAATTATCATTTTTTTCCCCAATGAACGGAGCCTATATTGTAAATACTTAAATTACATTACATCATCCATTAACATTCACACATATAAAGTATCATTTGATGCAAACAACTTCTTTCTTGGTGAGTTATTTTTTATATTTTGTGGTGGGGTTTTTCAGTCAATGACTATTTAGGAACTGTGGTAGCCTAGCAGGTAAGGTACTGACTAAGGGACCAAAAGGTTCAGGGTTCAAATCCCTACCTCTGGCCAGCTTGCCAACTGTTGGGTCTTTGAGCAAACCCTTAACCCCCAATTGCTTGGATTGTAAGATTGTAATCAACGTAAGTCGCTCTGGGATAAGGGCGTCTGCTAAATGCTGTAAATGTTTGTTGTTCCAATTTAAACATAAGTCTTCTGTTTTACAAGAAGCTTCGTGCTTTGGGTGTTTTATTACTTCTACTCAGTTAAGCCTTTCATGAAAGGAGATGCTGAATAAAATATGCTGTTGTGAGTGTTGGCTGCTGCACGATGGGTAGTGTGTGCGTGTTGACCCTGTTAGCTTGGCTTTTGAAGTGTGCAACAGAATGCCACCTTCTAGAAAGTCCCATTTAATTCCGTCTCTATACTGTAGCCTCTAAATACTACTTAAGAGTAAATGTCTCAAACCAGCAGTCAAACATTTCCCCACCAGATGGATCCTGGTCCATCCTTATTTCTATTTAGCGTTTCTTGAATAGATCTGTGATTACCCATTTAATCACAAAATAATGTCACAATGTCCTGTCTCTCCTCACTGAAACCTTGGCCTCTTACCCTGACTGTCTCATTAGTCCAATAATTTATCAGCGAATTTTAAGACAGCAACGGACCTGCTGGATAATAAATCACTATGCGGTGGCAATATTAATTAATCGAGAATGTTATGCACGGGATATTTCTTTAAATTAGGTCTCTCTCTGCCCTTCTTATGACCTTGTGACTGCTGCCTGACCTTGGCTCTGACCCTGTTCTGACCTCATTGCACTTACTGTGTTGGTATGACAATTTATTAGCACGTTTCCTGCCCTAAACGGAAAATAACAGGTGCTAAATCTGATTCAGGCTTCTTTTAAAGGGCATAGTGACCGATTTTGGGGGTTTGGAAATGGCACACATGCAAACACACACAAGGTCAGTTATAATAATTAGATTCGAATATACTGGAAATCACTGCCGTGTTTGTAATAACAGCACAGGCAAATTAAAATTCTCATTACCATCATATTACACTGATCAAATTAGCCCAGTTTGATTTAATTTCATCAGTCTGCCCATGCTTCATTCCTGGACATCTTTTCTGATAACATTAGACAAGGCACATGAATCATTCTTTCAGTTTAACTTCATTTCAAAAAGCACTTGTAAACATCCATTATGAAGACACTTCACTACCACCATCGCGTTTGTCACGTAGTTGACGTGCGTCAAGCGTCTTGTGTTCCAGTGAAGAAAAAGGCAATAACATCTCAGCAGAAGCTATTGAAAAGCATATGAGTTATATGCTGAGTCAATAAAAAGAGCTTAAAAATGTTTAGAGCAGGAAATGGAAATTATCATCAGAACAAGATCTGTAGTTTCATTTTAATCAAATCATTCCACTGATACAGAAGAAAGAGGTGAAAAAATGCTTCATTTCCTTTGCACAGACAAAAGCCCCAATCTTTAACAGCTGAGCGTTGAAACTGTTCTGGTATTGATTTAATTTAGCCACTTGCATCTATTAAATTAGTGTTTCTGCCCTCAACTCACTTTTGTACGCAGTAATGGGGAGATAAGAGTGTGGATCGCGTTCACTTGGCTGAAAGAGTGAGTTAGATACATCGGTATAGGTTCAGGGATTATGTATAATGATAGCTGTTTCCAAGAGTGGACAAGACCAAAGTGGACAAATGAATTTTTACAAGGGGAAGGTGAATTTATGGAGCTTATGTTTATCAGTGGGCATGCTCTGCTGGTACCTTTGTGTAGACTTTCTACTTTGGATTTAATCCAGTCAAATTATCTTCAGGTGCAACATTTCTTCAGTGAACATGGACTTTGTTGTCATAATCTATTTTTTTTTATTGTAGGATTGAGCGCTATATATATAGTCAAATAAAGTCAAGTCAACTTTATTTTTATAGCGCTTTTTACACATTGTGTCAAAGCAGCTTTATATTTTTAGATTATCTTCTAAATTATAAGGCCAATCCCAAATCGAGCAAGCCTAGGGCATCAGTGGCAAGGAAAAACTCCCTAAACATTATAAGGAAGTAACCTTGGAAGGACCAAGACTCAAAAAAGGGACCTGACCTCCTTGGTTGGCCTAGATATTATATGTAAGAATTAACTAAGTTATCTAATTAATAGTTTATAAGAATAGTTTAATAAACAGAAGCTAAATAAATATTAACAGACAGAACACATTTAAAATATAATAATTGAAATAAAATAACAGGTGGAATAATGGTCTAATTATAGTGGTTCTGGAGCTGATGACGGAAGAACAGCTTGAGTGGGGCTGAAGCAGAGGAACATCTCAGTGTATGGGGCTGGAACTGGTACTGGAACACAAGCTCAGAGAGAAAAGAGAAAATGTAGTTAGTTATTGTTAAGAGCACAGAGTCTATTAACAGACCGCTATTGAACCACTGATACTAAATGCATCATGAAACTTCGGAAGCATTAGCTATAGCAGCATAGCTAGACAGGGAAGAACCAGAAGGTGACAGAAGAACCAGAAGGTGACCAGAACCAAGAAGGATCACTTGAGACATCAATCTCATGAGGAGCGAAGACATGTTTGAGAGGCTCTCCCCAATTATGACGCTCATAGAAAATCATCATAGCATGTAACAATCATTGCCTCTGTTTTGTTACGTTAGATCCTTGTCAGGATGGTGCAGCTTTTGCAGCCGCTTTTGACCCACATCGTCCTGCATAACCTTCCTCCTCTTTTGACCCTTTTCCCTATCCATGCAGTGGCCAAATCAGAGCCCAGAGCCTAAATTTGTTTTAAAAACTGTGGATAGACTTGAAGAGAGCAGTCTATTTTATACTATTACACTACTACTACTACTACTACTGCTACTACTACTAATAATAATAATAATACTGTATTAATGTTATGCTGACAACTTTAAAAATATATACACTGTACAAAATGTTTTTACTCAGTCATGTCATTGAGTAAATTCAGAAATGTTTGTCAATTAGCATTTTCAGTAGTAATTACCAGAGGTTATTAGGATGTCATCTTTGGGTAGGCATTTGGATGATTTGGGAGGGCATAAACAAAAATGAAACCTTTCCTAAATAGGCTATGTAAACAAGGACATATACATTTTTAATCTCAAGAGCTCTCTTCCAATTAGTGTAGGCACGTTTTCTGAACATGTTCTTTCGTTCAGAATTGGAAACAGAAGTTTTGCGAGGGGCAATGCTAAAGCAGGCATATGCGAGGCAGTCTGGCATTAGCCTACACTAAAACTTTCCAGAGTTTGTCCAAATGGGCATATAAACTTAGCTGGGATGGGCTATCCATATTTATGTCAGAAGCAGACCCAGCATAGCTGGAGGATAGTGTGTCTGGATTTAATGGAGGACAAAACTTTGTGTCCCCAACACCTCTGTGTTCCGGCAGTACCTCTTTGCCTGATGTTGGTAGATGTGATGGACTCAGCGGTGGAGGCAGCATGCAGCTGAGGCTGAGCCTGTTTTTAAACGAGCCACCTATCAATTCTGAAAGCTGTATCTAGCTGAACATATGAATCGTGTTAAGATTTTGTAAAATCATTTTATACCAAACAAGCCAAGTCCAGTGACCAAATCAACTAGCATGCACTAAAAGAGTGGCCACCAAGTGAGCTTAGATATATAATAGATATAATAGACATTTAGCTAAATGACTCCTTCAAAACAGAATCATTTACTTATGTGGCCTATAATAATGACTGAGCCATTTAGCTAAATAACTCCTTTAAACATGGAATCATACCTATGTGGCCTATAATAACGAATGGCTTAGGCTTAGACTTAGACATCCTCCAAATATACAGTACTGTGCAAAAGTCTTAGGACACCATTAGATTAGATACCATTGTTTTAGTAATGGTCTAATGACCATATATAATTCTTCTCAGTCTCTTTATTAGAACAAAACAGGAAAATCAGAAAATACAGGAAATCTGTATCCAGTATAAATAAATTACATTTTTTTTGAACAAACAGCTTCTATATTCTACAGTGGCAATTATTTAGTGTGACCTTGAGCAATAGCAGCATCTGGCACAGTGTGAAGAAGCTTGTTCAACAATGGTCTTTTTGAAAGGGTTGTAGCCAATAAACTTCTTTTTCAGAAGGGGAACGGGGTGAAAAGGATAAGAGATGCTAACACTCACAAAGATTGGGATGAAGATCAGTGGAAATGAGTATTAGTTAGTGACAAATCCAAGTTTGAAGTTTTTGGGTCTAGTCATTGACAATATGTTATATTTGATCATTATACTAATGCTAAAATAATATATCCAATGGTGGCCTAAGACTTTTGCACAGTACTCTATGTGTAGGTTATACTTTGCTGCTTTTAGTGGTGTCCTGCTCAACGTCACTTCTCCACTAATGGGCCTGGAGCCTTCCACAGCGTTTTCGTTAAAATAAACAGTCTTCTCTTAAAGTAAATAGTATTTACGTGCTCGTATACATAAACACAACTGAAACTCGGCACAGAGATGACCTTTGTGGACCTCCTTTCCCTTTCTATACGAGCTTCTACTTTCTTACTGCTATGTGAGAGGAGTACTGTATCTAGAAACACCAAAGCGACGTTAAAGGTGATGTGACAGTGCCATCTTGAGGACGGTCGTGACCTTAGGTTTATCTGCGTTTAAACCGTATTAGCATCATTGATTTGGGCCTAGCTTAAGGAGCAACCGTGGTATTTGTGTCAGAAGGCATTTACTAATAATCTGCCAATTACGACGTACTAAGTAATAAACTAAAATTGATGCGAAGTGTGAACTGAGTTCAGATGAATTTGCCTACAATGATGCAGCATATTTTGTTAGATGTATTAGTATGTTCTTTTGTATTAGTATATAAAAGTTCATTTAAAGTGATCTCAGGCTGCACTTAAGTAAAATCTAGTGCATTTTAATTATTAATTTCAATTAGTGTCTTTGGCCCAAATGCAAAAAGTGACCAATGAAAGAAGGCAAGTATGTTCTAATGCTCCTACCACTAATCCATCAGCAAATCATTTAATATTATTTAACCCCTAAATACCCACAACACGAGGATAAAACAGCCTGTTAATGTCCTGTAATTTTATCACCCTGAGAGAGAGAGAGCGAGAGAGAGAGAGAGAGAGAGAGAGAGAGAGAGAGAGAAAACGTTGTGACAAAAATGACTTAAGGGTATTAAATTGATACTCTGCCGCCATCTAGTGTTTGACATATATCAGTACCTCTATAATCCCTTTTCTTGCAGCACTTGCAGTGGCCGCTGGGGGGCAACAAAATGGTAACACAGTGTGTTCTCCAAAAATCCACTACAGTATTTTTTTAAGTAATATAAAAAAACCGCGAACAGTTTTAAGATTTTTTTCCTAATACGATTATGTAATGCTTCTTTAACATGCCATCATTTACCAAATAAAAGCATTCTGGGTAATTGGGAAATGTATGAAGGCCTGTACATTAAGAAGTGTTGATATTTAGTGCCCTGCAACCCTGAACTGAATTAAACGCATATGAAAATAAATGAATGAATGAACTATTGATATTTAGTACTGTGTGTTAAGAAAGTTTCTACACTCACCAAGCACTTTACAGGAACACTATAATAATACTTGGTAGGGCATCCATTTGTTCTCAAACCGTCTCAATTTTTTGTGGCATGGACCCAACGAGATGTTAGAAACAATCCTTTGAGATCCTGGTCCATGCAGATTTCTGCAGATTTGCCAAAACATGATCCTGACTGATTTGTTCTCAAGGCACTTCGTGGTGGTATTGGTAGGGACATTGTCTTTTTGCCTGTATTACCAGGTCATTCCTTTTTAGAAAACAACTTGTCAATGTGTGAAGCCTTCCTGGTATATTCTCCAGTACTCCAAATCACAAATTGACTACTCAAGAGTAGTAGCAGCTGAAAAGACTTCCTCACCATGACACGTCTTCCTCCATGCTTAACGATAAAAGAAATGCAGTCATGTCTCTCCAAATCATCAAAGACATCCCTGAGGAGCATCACCATACAACTCAAATCATCAGTCAACACAACTCTGCTGAACCACTTTGACTCAAAAGTTTCCTTATTCTGCCAAAAATGTCATCTGTCTTATGTTTTTCTCATGTAGCACTGTTTTTATCTTCTAGACATACATAAGACAACCTTGTGATAACTGTTTTAGAGCCATTCCACCAAATGGATGCAATTTCCATCCCCAGAACAAGTATATGTAATTAATATAATTAACCGTAAGAAAGAGTTCATTATAAGCAAGGTGTCTGGCACAGTGATGCAACTGCAAATTTAAGGTATATAATTTAAAACATTAATAAAAACTACCTAGAACACTGAAAATAGTTTATTGTTAGCTGTCCCTGGTCACTAATGTTACACTTTACAATGAAATATAATAAATCATATTCTTGAGACGTCTTTTTTTTTTCCTTTTTTTGCGTTGTGTCACTCCATATCCCATTTATCGCTTTAATATTTTTTCATAAGAAATCCATAATGATTTTCTTTTAAAATGCATATTTTAGTCATGTCCCCAGGTTTTCACTCAGTTCTGTTACCTGATGTATTCCCACTTCTGAAAATTATGAAAACATACCACAAGTCACAATAGGAAAATGTATTATCTGGATCTTCTGAAGACCAAAAATTATTTTCTGCTTATTCTTTCCTGTATATTTGATGATATTGTAAGTATGACTGAAATGGTTATTATCCTGTTCCTGAAATTATTTTTAAATGTTATGTTTATTGTAAAAAAATAATTTTTTGTGTCCTAATGCTATTAGTATGGATGCCATGTGTTTACATGTTATGCATTTGCTAATTTTGTGCTGAAAACTCAGTCCAGTTACAGTAAAAAGACTAACCGTAATGAGAGAAACAATGTTTAAATAAAATAAAGTTGCCTAAGATTGACCGATATTTGTTATGAATATTAAATATGTGTGTTATTAGATTGATTGTTGAAAAACTATACAGTTGAAAATGAAGATTAAATTTTAAACATTACAACAAGCAAATGGCACTGATTCGGCAGAATGAGTCTTTTCTTAAAAAAGAGTCTTGTTTCCTGAGATAATTTTAGGGTTTTTACCGCCAAGATGTTTGTCAATTAAAGGACACGTGGAGGAAAAAAATTATTTGACATTATTTTCACATATTTGACAACATATTTAGGAAAAAGACTTAAACCAAAACCTCATATCGGCTGTGAAGCATGGCGGAGGAAGCATAATGGCTTGTCTAATTTGCTCTGTTAAGGCCATACAGATTGAAATCGTTAAAAGTTTAAAAATCACATTATTAATTAACACAGAAATCCTAGTGTTGCCTGCAGAACATCATTTCTTGCTCGGCCATGCTGCTGTGTCACAAGAATGCAATTATATTTGAATTACATTACATGTATTTAGAAATCCATTTGTATGCTGGAGCTACAGTTTTGAGAGCGCCATGGACACTGTCCTAGCTAATAACTCCAGTGATGTGTGATCTTCCAGCAGTGACCGAGTTCCAGAAGGTTTCGAGATCACTATGGTATCATGTTCAGTGAAATTGAGTTACACTAATGACTGGAAAGCAGGCAAATCCCAGTGGAACAAAGGGAGTTTATGGAAGGTGACATGGCTTGTGTTTCTCCGAAGTCTGGAAAACAAAGCCGACCTCTCCATGAGCGCCAGCGTATGTGTGACAGACACACCACTCCCTCTTGTAATTGAATTTTATATGCATGAGGCGCCACTGGAATCAGGGCAAAGAGCTGATATGTTTGTCCTGCCTAATGGAGACACTTGTAATGTGACAAGCTAAACAAGATCTGGTGATTCAATAGAAGATAAAAACACAAGAGCGCTCTTTCTCTGTGCAGCGTCGCCATCACTGGGATGTTATTATAAGCCTTATAAGCGTTATATGTCTTCTTTGTTACGTGGCATCCGGACTGGTTTAGTATACATACCATTTCGAATCAATTCCTGCTTCAGCAGTAGCAATTGTTAGCTGGCAGAGGCTCTGGATTTTGTGAAGTAGATAGACAAGTATGAACCATGACAACCATTATACAGATAACGAGGTCAAACAGGTGCCATTAATACAGGTAACGAGTGGAGGACAGAAGAGCTTCTTAAAGAATAAGTTATAGATCTGTGAGAGCCAGAAATTTTGCTTGTTAGTGGGTGACCAAATACTTATTTTCCACCATGATTTACAATTAAATTCTTTAAAAATCCTACAATGTGATTTCCTGGATTTTTTTTCTCATTTTGTCTCACATAGTTGAAGTGTAACCAAAATGTTGAAAATTACAGACCTCTAGCCTCTTTCTAAGTAGGAGAACTTGCACAATCAGTGGCTGACTAAATACTTTTTTGCCCCACTGTACTTATAAACTCACTGGAACACCCACCTAGTATTTGTTCAATACCATTCTAATCAGGTTCACCTACCACAAATAATACCACATCTAAACCCATTTAAATAATACTACAGGGATCTGCTATTTAATGCCATGCCAAATTGGGATCTTGTCATTTAAATGTCTATTTTTAAGCACTGTATTTAATAGTAAACTTTCTCTTTATTAAACTAAGGAAAAGACCATAAACTCTCCAGAGTCACAGATCCATCTTTTCCCATGAGGACCATCTCCAGGCAGCTGTCTGAGTCATTGTGGCTGTGGGCTGTATCGGGGATCACCAGTTTCCCTGTACCTACTCTGAGGAGAGACAGATGGAAAGCAGAGACCATAGAGCCTGCTTGGTCCTGAGAGAAATCTACCTCCCAGCTGCATGACGCTTGTTCCCGCTGCACTAATGCGCCATCAAATAGTAGACAACCATGTTATTTAACACGTCCTGAAGATAAACAGCCATGTAAGAAGGAATGGCGTCATCATATTTAGGGTTCAATCATTCAATCAAACATTTGCCTAGGCCTTAAACAGGGCCGTGCACAACACACCACGAGATAATTAACTCTCAGGAGAAAAGAGGTGATTAGAAGGAATGGAAAGAGTCTTCCTAACAGCATACAGAAAGAGGAGAGAGAACGACATGTCACTTCACAATTTGAGATCTAGAACTAATTTAATATACCACAGTGTGCTGTTATAGGAAAATAAGCAATACCGGGGCGGTATGATGTGAGTAATTTACCATGTTGAAGGTTGCTGCACAACCATCAGACTTCATGTTTTTGACACGCAGGGCCATGCATAACATACCAGGCTATACACATACACAGTGGTGCCTCAGTTCTCATTGTTAATTCATTCCAGAATTCTTGTCAAATACCAAAAACAACGAGCACCAAGCAAATTGTTCCCATAAGGAATAATATAAATTGAATGAATCCATTCCAGACCCCCAGAAATTCCAAATTGTATAAGGCATTATATGCATTAATGGAGTTGTATTGTACAGGTGCTCCCTGATATACGATGGGGATATGTTCCGACAAATGCATTATAAGTTAAATGTATTATGATCCGATGAGTTTAATATAGTCTATACTGTATCATAGTGGAGACTATTAAACAGTACCTTACAGTGGGGCAAAAAAAAGTATTTAGTCAGCCACTGATTGTGTAAGTTCTCCTACTTAGAAAAATGAGAGAGGATTGTAATTTTCATCATAGGTACACTTCAACTATGAGAGACAAAATGAGAAAAAAAATCCAGGAAATCACATTGTAGGATTTTTAAAGAATTCAATTGTAAATTATGGTGGAAAATAAGTATTTGGTCAATAACAAAAGTTCAACTCAATACTGTGTAACATAACCATTGTTAGCAATGACAGAGGTCAAACATTTCCTGTAAGTCATCACCAGGTTTGTACAAACTGTAGCTGGTATTTTGGCCCATTCCTCCATGCAGATCTCCTCTAGAGCAGTGATGTTTTGGGGCAACACGGACTTTCAACTCCGTCCACAGATTTTCTATGGGGTTGAGGTCTGGACACTGGCTAGACCACTCCAGGACCTTGAAATGCTTTTTATGGAGCCACTCCTTTATTGCACAAGCGGTGTGTTTGGGATCACTGTCATGCTGGAAGACCCAGCCACGTTCCATCTTCAGTGCTCTCACTGATGGAAGGAGGTTTTGGCTTACAATCTCCATTCTTCCCTTAACATGGATCAGTCGTCCTGTCCCCCCTGCAGAAAAACAGTCCCAAAGCACGATGTTTCCGCCCCCATGCTTCCCAGTAGGTATGGTGCAACTCAGCATTCTTCTTCCTCCAAACATGACAAGTTGAGTTTTTAGCAAAAAGTTCTATTTTGGTTTCATCTGACCACATGATATTCTCCCAATCCTCTTCTGGATCATCCATATGCTCTCTGGCAAACTTCTGATGGGCTTGGACATGTACTCGCACTGCAGGATCTGAGTCTCTATCGGCGTAGTGTGTTACTGATGGTAACCTTTGTTACTTTGGTCCCAGCTCTCTGCAAGTCATTCATCAGGTCCCTCCATGTAGTTCTGGGATTTTTGCTCACCATTCTCATGATCATTTTGACCCCACGGGATGAGATCTTGCGTTGTGCCCCAGATCGAGGGAGATTATCAATGGCCTTGTATGTCTTCCATTTTCTTACATTTGCTCCCACAGTTGATTTATTCACACCAACTTGCTTGCATATTGTAGATTCACTCTTCCCAGCCTGGTGCAGGTCTACAATTTTCTTCCTGGTGTCCTTTGACAGCTCTTTGGTCTTGGCTGTGGTTGAGTTTGGAGTCTGACTGTTTGAGGTTGTGGACAGGTGTCTTTTATACAGATAACGAGGTCAAACAGGTGCCATTAATACAGATAACGAGTGGAGGACAGAAGAGCTTCTTAAAGAAGAAGTTGCAGGTCTGTGAGAGCCAGAAATCTTGCTTGTTTGTGGGTGACCAAATATTTATTTTCCACCATGATTAAATTCTTTTAAAATCCTACAATGTGATTTCCTTAATTTTTTTCTCATTTTGTCTCTTATAGTTGAAGTGTACGTATCATGAAAATTACAGACATCTCTCATCCTTCTAAGTAGGAGAACTTGCACAATCAGTGGCTGATTGAATTCTTTTTTGCCCCACTGTAATGTTTAAAACACTTACATTAACCTACAGTTTTCCAAAATCATTAACACAGAGCTTATTTTATAATAGAGTATTGAAAACTCTCATGTAATTTAGTGACTAATGGATTGAAAATGAAAAGTAAAAGCAAAACACTTACTCTATTGGTGAACTAAGGGCTGCTAAGCTAACTGCAGCTTGTTTTTTGGAGGATTCAGTTCATGATTTCCTTTTGGTTGGCTCTTATAAACTAACATTTTTAGAACCCATGGAGACTCATTTGCACTAAGAATACAGTACTGTAGATGTAAAATAAAGAAAAACAAAATAAACACTGTGGAAATCTTCTCTGAAGTCTATTGTGAATCTAAATCCGTGTATACTGAAACGTGAATCATGAATCAAGTTTCGTCAAAAACGAGTCACATGGCTCGCCTCATACAAGTTTAAACAAGTGCGTAGAGTACAGAGCAAACGACGAGAACTGAGACAAATTTTTCTAGTCAGAATGTGTTCGAACACCGAATTCAACAAGTTCTGAGGTGGTTGTATATAAGGAATAATAATACAAGGAAACATTAATGCATACTATTGTTTTAGCTTAAAGTTTAGCAATCTTTATTTCAAACTCAGCTTTCATGTGTGTACTTTTCACAATAAATAAGTTCAGCATCTCATGAAGTAGAATGAGATGTGTCTGTGTTGGAATTTATCAGATACTGGAATGGAATTGCTGCCCTACATGTGTATATGTTGATTTTTGTTTTTTAATTGGAGCAAGTCTCTTGATTTTTCCAGAGCTGTAGTGTGTATGTAATTGAGGTTCATGGCTCATGAAGTCACTCACTGAAAATGGGCACCTAGGGAGAAGGAAAAGGAAAAGGAAACAATTATGCAACATTTTTTGCTTTATTTCGCTCACTAACTTTGCAGCACTTTGTGGGGTTGTGTGTTGAGACAGCAGGAGTGCTCACCCGAGGCGTCAGCGCTGTCGTTGCCATCTGCGTTCCTCCTTATTTTCCCCCTCATCATCCAGACATCTTCAGCTGCACCGCTCCCTCTCTCTTTCATCACACTTTCGTCACTTTTCCATCCATTTTTTCCAATACAAAGCACTTACGTGGCTCCTGGTGCTCCTGTGGGTTTGAATTGGAGTTGAATAACCACGTGTTTACGAAGTGTCAGGAAAGGGTTTCCATCATTGCTCTTAGTCGGCATATAAACAAGCAGCAATTATATAGATCAGAACTGCCAAATGGATATGTTCATTAAAAAATAAACCATTAAAAATATAACATGAATGTTACCTTTATCAGTGTAAAAATCTAATTTAATCAAATGAATATTATATTCACTCCCAGAAGATGTCATCATTTATTCTTATATTTCTGTTCTCTCAGGAAACCGAAATGACATTCACTTTGATTAAATGAATTATTTAATATCGTTTTGCATCATCAGGCACAAGATGAATGATCCCCGGGGCAAGGACTTAAATATATCACATTTACTTATTAGACAGACACTTAGGCAAACAGCATACAATTCTGGCCTGGTTTATGCTTTATCAGTCATGCTCTTGAGAGCCATGTGAAAGGAAATGGGAAAAGCCTGTAGTGTTCATGGTTTATCAGTGGGATTGAATTTAAATGTTAAAGTACAAGTTTTAATTGGCAGCTTTCACAGGTGAAAATGTGTACCGGTATGTTGTGCTCCTTGTTCACACTGCATGTAGCAGTTTTCGGTGTGAGAACGCACCTCTGGTCTGTCTGGCAACATGCTCTGAAAATTAAATTAGCTAAAGTTACTCTTCACAACAGAACCCCTAAACAGTGAGAAATGTCCAACACACATTAAAAGAAACAGAGATGGTGCCTTCATACCTCTTCAAAATAGCCACCATTTCCTCTTACTGCCTGAAATCAGAACTCACAATAACAATGTTTTTCCAACTTTATTTACACATTTTGCCTTACAACATTCAAGTACTGGACGGCACGGTGGGTCCGGGGTTCGATCCTAGATGGAGTGGTCTGGGTCCTCCCCAAGCTGAGTATGTATGACTAGTTTTTGATGTAACCTTATGTATCGATGTACCCCTGTGTCTCATTACATAGCCATTAATGCTGAAAGCGACATTAAATAAAGTAAGTAAACAAACAAACAAAATTAAAATGTCTTTCACACTCTAGCCAGTTGTACAAATAATAATGTGGCTCAAACACACACCAAGCAACACGATATGTAATTGTTTTAGACAATGCTCGAAACTTTTGTAAGAAGAGCATTTCTAAAATATCTGTCCACATTGTGCTTTGTAAAGTTCCATTCTGTTGTCACAGTGAAGTATGTGAATGTTGCAAAAGTCCTTAATTGTTCAGTGTAAAAATTGCACCTTCATATAGTCTTATTTAGAGAACATTAACCTACACCTTCTATGATGGATTAGGGTCTAGGGTTGTTCTTGCCTTGCGCCCTATGCTGCCGGCTTCCGGCGATCCTGTCAAGGATCAAGCAGATAAGAAAATGAGTGAATGAATGAATGAATGAATGAATAAACTGCACCTTAACCAGCAAAACAGATGACTCAACAAGATATAAAGACATGGTGGAACCACAGGTTTAGTCCGCAAATTATCTGGATTACAACTTGAGGTCCTGGACAGCCTTGGAGTTAATCAGTGGATCCTAATATAGATGCTGTTATAATTCTGGCAATCTATGAATTATGCCTAAAAAAAACAATCATATACAGATAACGTTAACATCCATACGATCAATGTACGTTTTCTTTATGTGAAGGTGTTGAAGATTTTATATAAAGTGAGCAGAATGTATTCTGTCCAAAAACCTTGACAAAGGTCTTACCACTTTTTAAAAAGAAATAAAAATCTGTCTTATATACATCTAATTCACGTCTAGATGACAGTGCAAACCATTTTGACACCTGCTGACAGAAAAGAGAATCTGAGTCTTGAAGGCAGACAGCAACAATGTTCCATTTGTTTTCGTAGGCCTTAGAGTTAAGAGTATGATACTAGTGTGTGTTTTGTAACACTTGCGTGCCGAGGATGGCATCTCCCCAACCACAATAGTTTTTACACTGCTCAAAAAAAATAAAGGAAACACTTAAACAACACAATATAACTCCAAGTAAATCAAACTTCTGTGAAATCAAACTGACCACTTAGGAAGCAACACTGATTGACAATCAATTTCACATGCTGTTGTGCAAATGGAATAGACAACTGGTGGAAATTATTGGCAATTAGCAAGACACACTCAATAAAGGAGTGGTTCTGCAGGTGGGGACCACAGACCACTTCTCAGTACCTATGCTTTCTGGCTGATGTTTTGGTCACTTTTGAATGTTGGTGGTGCTTTCACACTCGTGGTAGCATGAGACGGACTCTACAACCCACACAAGTGGCTCAGGTAAAGTGCAGCCCATCCATGATGGCAATCATGCGAGCTGTGGCAAGAAGGTTTGCTGTGTCTGTCAGCGTAGTGTCCAGAGGCTGGAGGTGCTACCAGGAGATAGGTCAGTACACCAGAAGACTTGGAGGAGGCCGTAGGAGGGCAACAACCCAGCAGCAGGACCGCTACCTCCGCCTTTGTGCAAGGCGGAACAGGAGGAGCACTGCCAGAGCCCTGCAAAATGACCTCCAGCAGGCCACAAATGTGCATGTGTCTGCACAAACAGTTAGAAACCGATGAGGGCCCGACGTCCACAGATGGGGGTTGTGCTCACAGCCCAACACCGTGCAGGACGCTTGGCATTTGCCAGAGAACACCAGGATTGGCAAATTCGCCACTGGCGCCCTGCGCTCTTCACAGATGAAAGCAGGTTCACACTGAGCACATGTGACAGACGTGACAGAGTCTGGAGACGCCGTGGAGAGGGATCTGCTGCCTGCAACATCCTTCAGCATGGCCGATTTGGCAGTGGGTCAGTAATGGTGTGGGGTGGCATTTTTTGGAGGGCCACACAGCCCTCCATGTGCTCGCTAGAAGTAGCCTGACTGCCATTAGGTACCGAAATGAGATCCTCAGACCCCTTGTGAGACCATATGCTGGTGTGGTTGGCCCTGGGTTCCTCCTAATGCAGGACAATGCCAGACTTCATGTGGCTGGAGTGTGTCAGCAGTTCCTGCAAGATGAAGGCGATTGAGCACATCTGGGACATCATGTCTCGCTCCATCCACCAACATCACGTTGCATCCCAGACTGTCCAGGAGTTGGCGGATGCTTTAGTCCAGGTCTGGGAGGAGATCCCTCAGGAGACCATCCGCCACCTCATCAGGAGCATGCCCAGGCGTTGTAGGGAGGTCATACAGGCACGTGGAGGCCACACACAATACTGAGCCTCATTTTGACTTGTTTTAGGACATTACATCAAAAAGTTGGATCAGGCATGTAGGTGTTTTTCCCACTTTTCGTTTTGTGTGTGGCTCCAAATCCAGGAACTCCATGGGTTAATAAATTTGATTTACATTGATGATTTGGTGATTTTGTTGTCAGCACATTCAAACTTTGTACAGAACAAAGTATCAATAAGAATCTTTCATTCTTCACATATAGGAGTGTTATTCTGAGTGGTCCCTTATTTTTTTGAGGCAGGTAGCCGACCGGATAAACATGCCAACAAAACAGAAAACGAAGGCAACTGTTGCTACAAAACGGTTAAAACTAGATAAATGGGGATCACAGACACAAAACAAACTCCTTGTTGGAAAACCAGGCTGATAAAGGCCAAGGCCAGGTAACAAGAAGGTTGGGACTGACACTCTAACGCAACCAGTGGAAATTAGTACTGAGGCTGTTACAAATGGTATAAAAGCTGTAATGTTGTGACTAGAAACTCGTGGGGAAACATCTTGCCTGGGTTGACTTTCCCCAGAACGGCTGGGGAAGTCGTAAAAACTTTTCTGGGACCTGATTCTTTCCTTCACACGTCAAAGAGCAGCGAGGACAGCAAAAAGGCTGATCCAAACATACCAGGAACACAAAATATGTAGCTAATTTCACTATTTCTAGTACCAAAAGACATGCAATATCTGCAGAAAACGTTAGTCTAGGGTTTAAGATGAGCTTTCTATCTAAGTCTTTTACATGAACTTTGGAGGATGGCATTTCTGAACTCCCTCCCCCATGTCTGAAGCGCTTATCCATCCATCTGAAGGCTTTGGAAGCAAGACTTTAACCACTGGTTCACAGAAAAATATAATTAAGATGCTCACTGAAGAGAAACAGATTAAGCCCAAAAGATGACTCATAAATCATCGCCAAGTCCGTAAAATCAGCAGCAAAATCAGTGAAATGAAAAGGCGAGGGGCAGTTTCTTAAAAAAAGAAATCTGTCTTTATTGGTAACTTTAAGATCAAATTAGCAGGAATAACAGAAGTACTCATATGATACAACAATATACATTATGGTTGGAAAATCAAGCAGAGACGTGTTTAAAATGCCTCATATTCATTGCTTTCTCACACAAATATATAATACACACACGCTACATAATAGTCCACACACTCTCATTAGTCAGAAGAAGTAAGCTTTCATTTAAGATTGATAAGAACATGTACCCTTGTCATACTCAGGATCCAACTGCCTCAGTAACGTCTTCGTGATACTGAGCCTGATTACATGGAATGTGTGAGGGACTGAAGTGTGGGCTCCTCAGAACGGGTGTGACAAATCAAAGGGAACGGACCGGGAGAGAGAACTGCTCACGTCAGATGAGCTTTAAGTACAAACAACAGAAAACAAAGTAATCAACAAAGCTTGTTAAAAGCAATCAAACATGAAGAGTCTCTTAATCACACACTCTAGGGCTGTCACACTTCTGATTTTCTCTCATCACGGATAACACGGAACATCTGATGATTTTCCTGGCAATACTTCAACAAATCATGCATCCTGTGCTACAATTGGTTAGTTCAAACTAGCTTTTTGGACACAATGCAATGTTGGGCATATCCGCTTTACAAACAACATGTCTGTTATGTCTGGTTTGCATGATGTTGTGTCTTTTTAGGTCTTTTCAAGGTGCTCTATGAAATTTCACCTTTATTTCTCAGATAGGTTTGAATGATAAAATAAAGTATTTTTAATAAAGTATTTTTATAATAAAATAAAAATAATAAAGTAAACATAGCTTTTTTTTACCCCACAAGGGGAAATTTGAATTGTGCGGTCTTATGCCAAAGTATGAGCATTCCTTGGCAAATTACATTTTGTTGATTTTAGAATTTGAAGTCTGCAGGGAACAAACTTATATATGACACAATTCTGCTTCAGCTAATGACTTCAATGTGCTGAAACTTTGCAAAAGAACATTTTTCTCCCTAGTTTTACCCCCGCTCTATGCTGGCTGGGGTCACTTGGGTAAGGTGTCCTGAGCACATGCAGGAATTAATGAGGTACAAAGCAAGAGCTAACCCTGCCAAAAACAAAACAGTATGATAAGCTGGTCAAAAAGCAAGAACAAGCAAGTGCTATGTCAAAACAAGTAGATTTCGATCCAGGGTTCGATCCTAGATGGAGTGGTCTGGGTCAATTCTGTCCTCCCCACGCTGAGTATGTATGACTAGTTTCACTATAACCTTTTGTATCGATGTACCCTTGTGTCTGTTGTTAACTAGCCATCAATGCTGAAAGCAATGTTAAATAAAGCAAATAAACAAACAAACAAAATTAAATGAGGTATTTCATGCTCTAGCCAGTTGTACAAGTAATCCTGTGGCTCACACCCAGACCAAGCAATACAATTTGGCAAAGCATGAACTGGTTTGTGTGCCAGTCCATCACTCAGAGCTCAGAAGTGGTCACTGTTACAACCCGGGTCAGTGCAGTGCTTGGCTAGAAAATTGCCACTGGCCTACAGATCACCCAGATCATATTTCAAATGTTTTACAAGTTTGCATTTAAATTTGCATAAATGTTTGGTTCATGTTTTTTCCTCACATCAAAAGATACAATTTGACCAGTGGCGCCCAAATTTAACCATAAGACTACGCACAATTTTGCTGCTAAAAGCAGTTTATCTGTAAACAGATTTTAGGCTGCATACCATAATCCATTCCAATCAGAAAGTAGCAACCTAAGTAGCGTGCATTTTAGGGCACCATATGAACCCTGCCAAAAGAAAAACTGTCCGTGTTGAAATGCAGTTGCCTAGTGAAGAACCTTATTGTGATACATCGGTCTCGGAAAAAACATTCCCGTAATTCTGTTTGTTGGACCACAAATAAAGAGAAACATGGTGTACAAAGTACAAATGTTGCAGATCTGTTTAGTAGTGACTTGACAATGATTAACTGTTGTTAACTGTAAGTACTAAGGTATCACATACAGTGGGGCAAAAAAGTATTTAGTCAGCCACTGGTTGTGCAAGTTACTTAGAAAAATGAGAGAGGTCTGTAGTTTTCATCATAGCTACACTTCAACTATGAGACACAAAATGAGAAAAAAAAAATCCAGGAAATCACATTGTAGGATTTTTAAAGAATTTAAATGTAAATTATGGTGGAAAATAAGTATTTGGTTAATAAATTTGCTTCCGCTCAATACTTTGTAACATAACCTTTGTTGGCAATGACAAAGGTCAAACATTTCCTGTAAGTCTTCACCAGGTTGGCACACACTGTAGCTGGTATTTTGGCCCATTCCTCCATGCAGATCTCCTCTAGAGCAGTGATGTTTTTTGGGGGCAACACAGACTTTCAACTCCCTCCACACATTTTTCTATGGGGTTAAGGTCTGGAGACCGGCTAGGCCACTCCAGGACCTTGAAATGCTTTTTATGGAGGCCAACTCCTTTTGTTGCCTGAGCGGTGTGTTTGGGATCATTGTCATGCTGGAAGACCCAGCCACGTTCTATCTTCAATGCTCTCACTGATGGAAGGAGGTTTTGGCTTTCTTAAAATCTCACAATACAATGGCCCCGTTCATTCTTCCCTTAACACGGATCAGTCGTCTGGTCCCCTCTGCAGAAAACAGCCCCAAAGCATAATGTTTCCACCCCCATGCTTCACAGTAGGTATTGTGTTCTTGGGATGCAACTCAGCATTCTTTTTCCTCCAGTTGAAGTTTTTCTGGAAAAAGTTCTATTTTGGTTAGAAAAAAAAAAAAGTTTTCTAATTTGGTTTCATCTGACCACATGATATTCTCCCAATCCCTTTTGGATCATCCATATGCTCTCTGGCCAAAACTTTCAGACAGGCCTGGACTCCCGGGCTTAAGCAGGAGGGCACACCTGGCACTGCAGGAATCTGAGTCCCTCTCGGCGTAGTTGCGTTACTGATGGTAGCCTTGTTACTTTGGGTCCCAGCTCTCTGCAGGTCATTCATCAGGTCCCTCCGTGTAGTTTCTGGATTTTTGCTCACGTTCTTATGATCACTTGATCCCACGGGATTAGATCTTGCATGGGGCCCCAGATCAAGGGAGATTATCAATGGTCTTGTGTGTCTTACAGTTTCTCCCACAGTTGATTTATTCACACCCAATCTGCTTGGCTATGTAGATTCACTCTCCCCAGCCTGGTTGCAGGTCCACAATTTTCTTCCTGGTGTCCTTCAACAGCTCTTTGGTCTTGTCCATGGTTGAGTTTGGAGTCTGACTGTTTGAGGCTGTGGACAGGTGTCTTTTATACAGATAACGAGGTCAAACAGGTGCCATTAATACAGGTAACGAGTGGAGGACAGAAGAGCTTCTTAAAGAAGAAGTTACAGGTCTGTGAGAGCCAGAAATCTTGCTTGTTTGTGGGTGACCAAATACTTATTTTCCACCATAATTTACAATTAAATTCTTTAAAAATCCTACAACATGATTTCCTGGATTTGTTTTCTCAAATTGTCTCTCATAGCTGAAAATGTTCCTATGATGAAAATTACAGACCTCTCTCATCTTTCTAAGTAGGAGAACTTGCACAATCAGTGGCTGACTAAATACTTTTTTGCCCCACTAAGTTTAGAACTGCAGGTTTACGCTTATCTGGGGTTGGGGGAACTACTGTGGGGGGCAAAGCATGATAAATGAATAAGGCATGTTTAAGCTACATAATGCTTGTCACTTGTACTAATTCCACCATAATGGTGATTTGTCACTTTATTTTGTTTTGTTCGACGAGACGTTGCAGTTTTGTATGAATTACAATGTTTAAAATGCATTTTAAGTAGTTTTGTCAGACTGGGGGTGGGGTGGGGGTACTCTAATATATTCTTCTACAAAAGACAGCACTGCAGAAAAGGTCTGAAAACCACTGGGTGAAAGTTTGGTTACAGATCATGATGCATCTGAGCAATGAGGTCTCAAAATAATTCTACTCATAGGAAATCAATGTCACTGCTGAATTTAATAGATTGTACCAGAGAGCCATTGACAGCCAGTAAGTTGGTTGGCAGACTTGGTACAAAGTTTAATTAAAATGTAAGTAAACCCACAGTGGATATTCAAGAAGATCGAGTCTCGGGCGAACGAGCTATAGTTGCTTAATGCCAGAAACAAACATTAGCGCTTTACTGTATTGAGGCACGTAGCTTCATGCCTCCTGGCATTATTTACCATGTGTTTGGTTTCATTTGTGTATTGAGAAAAATGCTGGGCATTCTAAGCATATCATGTGCATAAAGGCTTTTCTTTCTTTTCTATGGTGCTAGACTTAAGAGGAGAACACTGAAGTTATGGAAGTGGTGGTGAAACCAAACTGGCTAATGTAATGCAACGTGTAGTAGTGTTTACTTCATGAGTTCCCCTTGCTAGCTACTGTAGGTTAGACAACAAGCCTACAGGGAGCGCGCTGTAAACTTATTTATAAATATTTATTTATTTATTTATTCGGGCAGTAATAAATATATTTATTTATTCGGGCAGGATTTCTACTTTACAACCAGCCAATAATCTCACAGTAATAAGTGACTTCAATTTTAAACCTTAATATTAAATAATCAAATTATTAATTTTCACGCGTATATACTGCATTTCAGGTGCTCCACATAGTGTTCTCTAGCTGTTTCGTGTTTAATTCCGGAGTTGCCAGACCCAGCGAGAAAACCTCACAAAAGTAAATGGAAAAAGAGGTCATAATAACGCCAAGTCTTTAGAATAATCGGACATGGCAACCGTGGGGTAAGGCTCTCACACATGCGCAGACTGAAGACACAGATTATAATCTGGTAACTGGTATAAATGCTATGAGTAATCTGATTACTGGAGTAAAACCCAGCTCTCTTTATTGGATTTCATAACCTGATTTCTAGATCGGAGTGTGTTGATTACATGATCTCTTAAATAATCCGATAACTGCAGTAATATGACGATGATCAGATTATTAAGTGCATGTAAACACATTCACTAATTCCCAGAACAGGCAATGCAATATCACTTATTTAACACTTTAAACCTTTAAGTAGGTAAATGTGTTCGATAGCCGCTTTGCTGACTTTAATTCCGTGGCGCGTTTCATACACGGGTTTCCAGATCTCGCGAGAAATAAAATGTCACTTTCAATGGGAGAAAGACGCCAAATAAAAGTCTTTAGAATAGGGGAACCTGCAACAGTGTCGAGTTAGGCACACACATGCGCGGATTGAGAAAAACAATTTGAAATCGGGTAACTAGTATACATGCTGCGAGTAATCCGATTACTGGAGTAAAATGCAGCTCTCTTTATTGGATTTCTTAATCTGACTTCTAGATCGGAGTATGCTGTATACATGGCCACTTGAATAATCAGATAACTACAGAAATCCTACTATAATCGCATTATTAAGTGCATGTAAACACTCTCAGTGGTATGCTAGTCAACTAGCTTTACCAGTTTAACCAGCACCAGAGTAACCAGCATAAATCTACCTGTTTCAACATAGAACTTGCTTGTTCTTGCTTTTAGACCAGCATACCACCATTCACGCTGTTTTTTTTTTTTTTTGGCAGGGTTAGCTCTTGGGTTGTAGGCTAATTGTGCTAGCATGAGGAAATATCTACTAAGAACAATGCAAAGCACTTCTGTAAATCACTGTGGATCAGGTTACCTGCTAAATGCTGTAAATGTAATAGAACTAAAAACCTGCTCTATGAATGCGAGAAAACTGTAACAAAGACTCATCTGAAGTGCTATTACTAATTAGTGAAGTGATGCTCTTTTCTGGACGAGCTGTTAGCACGTTAGCATTTGGTGTCATTATTAAGAGATTCAGCATAGTAGTGTTAGTGGTTGTTTGAAAGCTGAAAATAGGGATAACAGAAAAAAAAAAAAGATTAAAACGAACAGTTTGGTGGTTGTTACACCAACAGCCTTAGCGCACGCAGTTATACATTCAGTCACAAACTTTTATGCATGAAGTTCATGCTTTTTCCGAAGGAAAAAAAAAAGGTAATGTTGTCCGCTGGCTACTCTGACACGTAGTAATTAGACGAAGTGACCACGACCGAGATCGTCTGAAGGTTCTGAACATCTGTGAGTAAAACACCGGATCCGTAGGGCACCTCGCACATTCAGCACGCACAATGATAGAAACGTGTACAGGAAAACCCCAAGGCCATGGCTGTATTATATATTAACATATATATATCTCTCTACAAACACACTCAGTCACAGCATCTGTTAGTAATAATCTCATGTGGAAATTTCCAGTCACTCTGCATTTCACATCAGTTTAGAAACAAAACAAACAAAAACAAAAGACCCCCAGCAGATTTGTACATGGGATACAAAACATTCGTTATATCCCCAATATTTGGATGATTTTCCTGAAACAGTTTATTCAGCGATTTCTTTTATTCTTATACAAAACTAACCTCTGCAGCATTGCGTTGCACCTCAGCGAAAGAACACTGTATTGGCCGAGCGAGCACAGGCTTTTAGAATTTGCCTTTTTTCTGGCTGAAAGGGAAGGTGGCTCTGTGCTCGGCTGTCTGAGAAAGAGGAGACAAAGAATAGAATTGCCAGTGTGCACTCTAAACCCTCAGTCGCCTCAATAACCACTTTCTCCTGCAGGTCTGGTCCCAGCATATACCTTATTTGTGGTGGGACGAGAAAGAGTGTCTGTAATGATTCCACTCTTTGTGAGGTGCTTTCTCTATCTGCCTCTGCACCTTACTCTTCAAAGATTGCCAGAAAAAAGAGTTTATAATGACCCCTCTCTTTCTATATGAGCCGAATGAAAGGTTCCTTTAAGGTTCCTGGGGAAAAACCCCATAATGTTCCCTTTTTGACAACGTCCTCCTTGTACCTCCGCGTCTGAAATTCTTTTTCAGTTTCCAGGAAGAGGCGTCCATAATAATCCCTCTGGAGAAAAGATGGCTTCTCCGCCTACTATCTTCACCCTGTCCATCCATCTTTGCATCTCTCTTTCATTGAAGAGAGCTTCCCTGGGCTACCATCCACTCACAATCTGGTTCATATAGTCCTCCGTGGGCAGGCGTGCCGTGCCCTCTCCCCCTGCGCCGTCCTCCCGTGCAAAACTATGAAAAGTGGCTCGGTTTCGGAGCATCATCCTTTGCTCGCGCCTCTCCAGCATGTGCGTGTACTGGTAGCGCTGCAGGAACAGGTCCTTGGCGTAGTCGTACAGAAGCATGTCGAGTTCGTTGAGCTCCTCGATGCGCTGCACCGTGCCCTCGTCCAGGTCCACGCCGGCGGCGCGCGTGCTGTTGAACTGTACAAATGGTCGGATGAAGCGGAGGCGGAAGGTACGCTCGAACAGGTACTGCGTCTTGCGCTGGAACTCGGTCAGACCAAAGAAGGCCATGTCGCGCAGGTTCTTCTTGGCCGACTCCAGCAGGAGGCGCGCCCGCTGCTTTTCAGGCAGCGTCGACGCGTTGTAGCAGCCTACCAGGCTCAGGTCGGCCAACATGCGCACTTGGCGGTTGTTAGCCAGGTTGTACGGGCACTCCATGAACTGCTGGAGGGTGCAGCCCGACCAGTCCGCTCCCTCGTAACAAGACGGAAGCTCCTCAGGTGTGGGAGTCCGGCCGTCACACATGTGCAGGGAGGTCTTCCACGTGGCGCCACGCTGCACATGTCGCCACTCACTCAGGTAGCGGGATACCGGGTCCCGCAGCAGTGTGATGTAATAGAACTTCCTAAGGAAAGAAAAGAAAAACAACAGTCAGACCTACAGAGAGGGGCTAAATCGAAAAAAATCCACAGAACAAATATGAAGACATGTGTCAGGTTTTTTTCTATGTGATAAGAGAGGGCAAGCAGTTGAAGCCTCAGAGAACTAACAAAACCGCCAGCGCTAGCAATAATGTTAGGAGAAAGGAAGAAATCAAGACATCATTTGGACAAGAAAAAACGCTGTACGTGGTCCAAAAAAGGATAAAACATAGAGGATGGCTGAGTAAAAAAAACAAACAAAACAAAACTCGCATTTATGGTCAAATTTCATTTGAACTACATGTATACGCTGTTAAATGACTCCATTAAACATACCACACTGGACACAACAACCAACAACAACATGCACACAACCAAGAGGGAATGAGTCCACTTCTGAAATGGATGCTGACTGCACATTACCATAGTCTTTTTATGCTACTGTAAAGTAAATATGAAGGCTTTTTTCAGCAGAAAACTGCGCAAATGATACGTAAATGCGTCAGAGATACTGCTGAGAACGCCACCATCTACCCAGCACCCGAAGTCTAAACTGTTATACATATCACTGCCTCCAGGTTCTTTAGTTACAAGAGCACCTGACTGTAGAACCAATATAGATGTGCACGATGGACCGTACAGATAAATAAAGATACCACACTGGCTGCACACAACCAAGAGGGAATGAGTCCACTTGAGGAAACACTGAGTGCGTTTACATGCACTTCAGTAATCTGATAACAGTTAAACCCCCAGGTTTACATGACTCGGACAGTAATCGGATTTGCAACCAGCCAATAATCTCATAAAAATGTGACACAACTTCAACCTTTAATATTAAATAATCAAATTATTCATTTCACATGCTCCACATAGTGTTCTCTAGTTGTTTCGCGTTTAAATCAGGGGTTGCCAGATCCAGCGAGAAAACCCCTTTCCCGCAGAAATCAATGGAAAAAGAGGTCAAATAACGGCAAGTCTTTAGAATATGAAGACATGGCAACCGTGGGGTAAGGCTCTCGCACATGCGCACACTGAAAACTCGGATTATAATCTAGTAACTGGAATAAATGCTATGAGTAATCCGATTACTGGAATAAAACCCAGCTCTCTTTATCGGATTTCTTAATCTGATTTCTAGATCGGAGTGTGCTGTTTACATGACCACTTGAATAATCAGAATACTGCAGAAATCCAACGATAATCAGATTATTAAATGCATGTAAACGTATTCACTAATTTCCCAGAATAGGCAATGCAACATCACTTATTAAACACTTTAAACCTTTGAGTAGGTAAATCTAGCATGGCATACTATATGGCAGTAAAAATACAAATGCTAAACCTTTTCTTATTTTGGCTGTTTATGGCTGCAACATCTGGAGTTAAAAGACAAAGTTTATTTCCTATTTGAATTTGTTATAATTGTTAAGACCGTGGTCGTTAAAGCAAATGGACGTTCATCGGAATGGGCGTTAAACGCTGCATACCTGTACATTAAAAAATACAAACTGGATGACTAGCAATACAGCCAAACCTAATTTAGAATCATCAACAGAAGGGCAAGTTAGGAAAAAGGTCTTCCAAATACCAGAACCACAATAATATTCTTTCATCAGCGCAATCGCAATCTGCTAACACCATAATACTGTGTACAGTACATTCAAGCTAAAAATAGAAACATGCCATGAGCCACACTGTATGACGGAACAGTAAACATGTACAAGCTGCAGTGAACAAAACAAGCTGCAGCCTCAGAGACAGATGCAGAAAATGAGGCTACACCTTCCACCAGAAGCCTAGTGCTCTAAACCTCCGACTAAAATCCTCACCTAGCAACATCCTTTCAGTAAAATTTGGCCACCGTCATGTGCTTTATCTGCTTTATTTCTGATTTTCGCCATAGTACTGCTAGAAGGATCAGAATTTGGTGAAATAATGGAACCATTGTTTGTTGCAGGGTAGGTGGGCAGCACAGCACAATTCTGGGGCAAGGGGTCTCACTACTCTATAGTACCTTGTAGGTATTCATATTTGTACAGTGTAACAGCATTCACTGCTTTCAACATGTTTTCTTACACTTTTATATTTCCTTGCTGCCCCCCCCCCCCATTTGGGAACCACCGGGCTAGCCAATAAGATCTATATGATTCAAACTTTGATTTCCACCAGTTACTTGTATGTTCATCTATTTAAGATTGTAGTTTAGGTAGAACTGCATCATGTCCTCTGTTGTTCAGGCATTTGTAAATTATGCCTCCCAAAAAAAGCTTCTCCCAGTGAGGATCGCAGTACAGTCTATTATAAATTCATCATTTCTAACATAATCTGGGCTGATATAGTTCAGGAGTCTGCCTCTGCGCCACTAATAATTTTGGTCAGGAGCCACTACTGATTTGACGTGAATAGTGGAGGCAGGTGGTTTCAGTAGTGTCAGAGTGTCTGAACATCACAGCGCGTTAATCCACACTCGTGTTAAACCTTCAGTATGATAATAGAGCACGTCACATGTCACAAATCATGACTGAATGGTTCATGGAACATGACTGGGGTTTCGTTGCTTCAATGGCTACCGTTCTGCAGGTACAAATGGCTGTTCACATACACATGATGCAATTAGCACAGTATTAATTGAACACTTACGAATATCAATGGTAACATTTACTGTCAATGTGAGTGAAGTATTGCGAAGCAAGTCACTAATTTTAACATATTGCTAAACAAGTCCACCGTTTGACGTAAACTGTGGGACTGTGGTGGTCTAACAGTTATGGACCAGAAGGTTCCGGGTTCAATTCCCACTTCTGCCAAGCTCCTTGTGCAAGGCCCTTAATCCACAATTGCTTGGACTGAGTGTACAAGGGTTGGATATCGTTTACATTTGATCAATTCTGATTCTGCTTAATCGATTCCAAAATGATGGAAAAAATAAAGAATATCTTTATTTTATTCTTAATTCCAGTAAACAGAGCTGGCTAATGCTGGAGAGTCTAAAACGCTTACCATGAACAAAGCTTAACGTGGCTTAATGTAGCTACTAAAACAAATGACCTAGAAATACCAAACTTTTATCTTAATTACTACTGAACTATAAGTAACTCCCTCTTACTTCTTCTTCTTCTTCTTTCGGCTAAGAAAGTAACTGTTTTTTGCGTTAAGCTCTTGTATATATACCCATTTAAATATTATAAGTAAAAACTAATCTTAACAAGCTAGTATAGTAAAAAAACAGTGACCAGGGATACTAAACTTCTCTCAATTACTACTCGGACATGAGTAATCTAACCCCAACTGATGAAATGAAACGTTTACCAAAGGGAAAGTAATAATTTTTTTACATTAAGATTTATGTACTCTGTTTTTGTGATAGGTTTTTTAAATGGGAAAAGAAAAAAGCTAACGTAAAAATAAATTACTTTCCCTCCTTTGGACATCATAAGTTGTCATTCCAGCAGTAGAGATTACCCATTGACCAGTATTTAAAGTGAGAGAAGTGTGAGTGGGTACCCGGTTCTTGGAATTTTGGAACCGGGTTTTAATACCCAACCTTAAAGTTTACCCGCTGGGAAATCGCTCTGCATAAGAGTGTCCCTACTAAATAACTAAATTTAAATTTAAACTTTGTATAAAAATCCATTCTGACTGTTTAGAACTGTGTGGTTGATTGCTCAATATCAGATTATGACTGGTCCTTCTCAAAAAAAAAAATTGCATTATTGTGATAAAGTTGATTCTTTTCCGTAATGTAATGATAAAAAACGTTTAACTTCATATATTTTTAGATTCATTTGCACACCAACTGAAATATTTAAAGTCTTTTATTGTTTTAATACTGATGATTTTTGTCATTACAGCTCATGAAAATACCCAAAATTCTCACAAAATTAGCATATCATGAAAAGGTTCCTCTAAACGAGACGTTTTACTGACCATGGTATTACTGTGCTCAATGGCCTGCCAACTCCTCCTGACCTGGACCCGATAGAGAATCTGTGGGATATTGTGAAGGGAAAGTTGAGAGACGAAAAGCAAGACCCAACACTCTGGATGAGCTTAAAGGCCGCTATCGAAGCATCCTGGGCCTCCATAACACCTCAGCAGTGCCACAGGCTGATTGCCTCCATGCCACGCCGCATTGAAGCATGAAGCAGTCATTTTCTGCAAAAGGATTCCCGACCGAAGTATTGAGTGCATAGCTGAACATAATAATTCTGAAGGTTGACTTTTTTTGTATTAAAAACACTTTTCTTTTGTTGGTCGGATGAAATGTGAACTGCTAAATTTTGTGGGATAGAATTTTGGTTTTCATGGAGCTGTATGCCAAAATCATCAGTATTAAAAACAATAAAAGACTTGAAATATTTCAGTTGGTGTGCAATGAATCTAAAAATATATGAAAGTTTAAATTTTATCAATTACATTAACAGAAAAGAAATTAACTTTATCACAATATGCTAATTTTTTGAGAATATCAGATATATATTGGATTTTGGTACCTGCTCTGAATGTGGCCCAGGTCATAACTGAAATGGTCTGATTGTTTGTGTTTTTTGCTGTTCACATGGCTATATAAAGAAACAATTCCATGTTACATATCAGGAAACAACTGACACTGGACTACTTTTACCTGCAGTGTGAATGTAGCCAGTGTCATCATGCATCTATGGGATGTGGTACAGAGGGCTGCTCCCAGCCTTATAGCAGGATTGTTGTCACAAATGTCCCTGCTACAACAGTCCTGCAGGCTCAACAGACCTCTAGATGACTGTCCTAATAAACTGGCAACCCACAACAGAGCTCTTGATGCTGTGCTGAGAGTTTTGGACCCTACTGGAGGTCTAAGTACTTATACCAACATTTTGGAAGTGGAAACGTCATGGCATTGGACAAAGACTCTTCAGAAGACAGGTGAATCCTGAGGTCTAAAGAAAAAAAATGGTCTGCTCTGACATTCTAAAGCGACAACATAAATCAGTTGTCATGGCCTTCACCCCCTGGTGACCCTGACAGCTTAATTCTTCCATCACTCCTCCTCCTGTCTGAATGCTCAGTGATCCACATCTTGAAACATCATCACAGCAGAAAAAACTCCTGCTCATTCCTGAGCTTGTAAGTAATCAGAGCTGCCAGTAACTGGACACACTGGTAAACATTCATAAAACACACTGACCAGGGGGATTTCCTACTTTCAGGAAGGAGAAAAAATATTCTAAATCAAGCTGAAATGCCTTCATGGAGGTGATACGTTAAAATTCGGACAAACATGTTTGTAGTGTCTTTAGCTTCCAAATAACTATGATTCCCTACCTGATGCTGAAGTTCTGCCACAGATTAAACCCCTCATTTACTAAAGACTTCAGTTAGAGCTATATCTGTTGCATCGCCATAATAACATTCTTCTCTGATCATCGTTAATGGTGAGTACCTCCATCCATTACATGGAAGACTAGGGTTTTATTCAAATTAATTCACCCAATTCACCAAGGATGGGTTCCATTTCGAGCCTTCATCCTCCAAAAATTTCTTCCTTTAGGTTGTGTATTAGATGTCAGTAAAGTACTTTTAGATATGTGTTGTTAAAGGTGCTAAACAAATAAATTTGACTTGAACAGACTTGACTATTGTGTGTGTTTGCTTTAATGCACATAGAATCTGGGTAATTTCCACTTAATGGTGCAAAATTAATTGCAAATAGAGTCATTTGGGAACAGCAGAAAATTTTTTTTAGAGTGTCTGGGACTGGAGTACTGCAAGGGTTAAGATACTGGACTATTGACCAGAAGGTGCAGGGTTCAAGTCCCAGCACTGCCAAGTTAACACTGTTGGCCCTTTATACAAGGTCCTTAACCCTCATTTGCCTGGACTGTACCATGTAAGTTGGTATAACTTGTAAGACAGTCTGGATAAGGACATTTGCTAAATGAATACTAAGTATCAAAATAAATACAGGGCCATGTATAATCTAATTAACAAGTTTGAAGTTTAAATATTTATGTCAAAAAGATTTGATTTCAACATTTTTTATATCTCATGTTTCATTTAATGAACATGTAGTTTGGATTTTTTTTTTATTTGTGCCATCTTCAGGGTGAGATTAATGGATATTAATGAATTAATGGATATTAATTATGGAACAGGATTGTGATTTAGGAGGAGTGAAAGTCATTTTATGCTTGTCAATTTCATATCAAGGGAACGGCAGGTTTAATCTGATGCAGTAGCTCCAGTTGTGACGAGAATGAAGAAAGAAGTCAAGGACAATTTTTTCATGTACATTTACCATAATGAATGTGGATTTTGGGGTGGTTGTGTTTTACATGCACTTTCATGAATGCAAAGAAGAATCTATGTAAATATAATAATTTAGGACCAGCAGTGGGACTTATGAAGGCTGAAAGTTATTTTGAGAGTGTCAGTTGTGAGAGAGAAATATGGTTACATTTCAACACAGACATCAAGGATTGTAAACACTTAGCTCTAATATAAAATTCAGGATCTGGCTAAAAACATCCAATATTTAGAACATGTCAGTTACACAAATACACCATTGTCGCAATTTTTCTTTATTATTTTCTTGAATGACTTTAATTTCTTTTTTTTATTAATTTATATTTAATTTACTTGTATATTTTTCAATTGTAAAATCAGAGACAGGTGTTATCATTAAATGAGATGACCACAGGTTTGATTGGGCATCTTCTTGTATTGAAATAACCATGTTCTATCAAAGTCTGATCTTCACAACATGGAGAAACAAAGGAGATTTGAGGAGAAAAAAAAAACAAACTGAGAAAAAGCCTTGTTGAGGGTCACGAGATACTGAAAACAAAGGTTCGCAAACTTTTGCTACTCACAGATATGTAATATTGGATCATTTTCCTCAATAAATAAATGCCCAAGTACATTTACATTTACAGCATTTAGCAGACGCCCTTATCCAGAGCGACTTACAATTGGTACAGTCTTACAATCCAAGCAATTGTGGGTTAAGGGCCTTGCTCAAGGACCCAACAGTGGCAGCTTGGCAGAGGTGGGATTTGAACCCTGGACCTTTTGGTCCATAGTCCAGTACCTTACCACAGTACCACAGTAGCCTAGCCTGGCTACAGTCAAGTATAATATCTGTTTCATTAAATTAATCTGGTTCTGTCTCTTTAGTTTTAGGATTTCTAATTATGGTTTAGGTTATAGTTATACTGTATATTCAGGAATACATCAAATAATACATGGTACACAAACATTCAAGCAATAATGTAAGCACTTGTAACACTGAATATAAATTATTATTCCAAAATAACAGGTGTATCACCTGCCTGACTCTAAGGTGTTATTTTATTTCAGTCTACTAACGCACATTATTCATCCACATAGGCTTTTCGGTTAATGAATACCTGTTCAGATGACTTTGGTTTGCAGACATGTCTATTAAATACCGTTACCGCAGAACGTCTGTGTAGAAATGACTGAGACAGTAACGTCTACACGATTTGTCCCCTCAAAAAGTTGTTTGCATAACATACAGCTTCCTTTAGTCACCAAACATATTCTGACCTATTATTATTCTATGAGGAAACGGCTTTTTGCCATAATGCCATGTTCACAAACACGACTGTAATCACGTGAGACATCCCACAACTGCAGTGCAAACTGATACTTGTAACTATAAGTGCTTGTTATATGGGTTCATATCTGCTTGACAAATTGCAGACTATGAGCCCATAATATGCAAGTACACCTACGACAATACTGACACACTATATTGCAACTTTTCATTTCGGTCGGTAATTGGTTTCACAAAATTGCGTTTCCACTCGCCACTTTCCAGTTCACCTTTAAGGCCGTCTGATGGAGTTAACGTCAGGGCTTTGTGCGAGCCATCAAAGTGGCTAAACCATTTCTCTATAGACTATGTTTTAGGAGCACAGGTCAGCAACTGACTGTCTAGGTGAAAACATTTGGAGTCGCTGAGGCGTACAACCCATTCAACTGCCTCTTGATCGTCTATGGAGCTTATTAATCTGTGAGCAGTGATTGGGGCTGAAGTAACAGATCACTAATTGGAAGAGGTGTCCACATACTTTTGGACATATAATGCATTTCCACTTGCTCACATATTGCAATTGGCATTTATTTTTAATGAAACGTTTTTTTTAATTACACAGAAACAAAGCATGTGAATCAGTTAGTTACCTGCTTGCTAATCAAATTAAACAAGACATCTAAAGCTATCATTTTTGTTGTGTATTTTTGAGAGATTTCTCGGCTGTATATCCTACTCTCTCATGTGTAGTATTTAGCACACGCCCTTATCCAGAGCAACTTTCCACTAATACAATCTTACAATTCAGCAGACGTGGGTGGAATTTGAAACCTGAACCTTCTGGTCCATAGTCCAGTACCATAACAACTAAGCCACAACATCCCCAGTAGTTTTCACAAGCAAAAGCCTTTTTACATTATGTTTGCAGCTTACAATAGTGTTCAGTACCGCCAATTACGCCTCACTTAATCTATAATAACATCGCATATGTAAATTAAGACTGTAATAAATTAGGGCTGTAATGTTTTCCATGCTGATATCAGCCTGTCAGCTCTGGTGGTTTTGTGTGTAGAGCCAGCTGCTGGAAACGGCAGATCCTAAGGGCCTTGGTTTAAATCCTGAAGGTCTTGTGGAGCACATATGGAACTAATAACTCCATTAATTAGTTGATTATTTGAGTCACAATTGCACCTTATCACCAAGAGCACTCGTTTTCAGAATCAGAATCAAAAACCTTCAAGAAGAACAGGCTTAATGAGTTTCTCTTGGTGCTAATGTCACATATGTAGTGAAAATTGTTACACTTTTGAGCTGCAACTGCAACAAAAATGGCAATTTACCTCTAACCAGTGAGCAATAATGGAGTACTACAGCAGAGCAGGAATGGAAGAAGAGTTTTATTGATGAGGCCAATGGCCTGAGGGAAGAAGCCTAGCAGGTGGCCCTTCGTCCATAGCCTTACAGCATTTAGTCTCGCTGGTGAGCAGGCGGTGGAACAGAGTGCGTTCAGGATGTGTGTGCTCAACTCTATTCAATCCTTCTTATCCAAGCTGAGTACAGGTCTGAGAGAGATAAGAGTTGGTAGCCAGCATTTCTCTCTGCACATCATGCAACACAATTGTGCTTAGAAAACAGAGGACTGTGGTGGCCTAGCAGTTAAGGTACTGCACAATGGACCTGAAGTCCCAGGGTTCAAATCCCTACCTCTGCCAAGCGGCCACTGTTGGGTCCTTGAGCAAGACTCTTAGCCCACAATTGCTTGGATTGTAACAGTTGTCATTGCTTTAGATTGTATCAGATGCAAGTCGCTCTGGATAAGGACCTTTGCTAAAAGCGTAGATGTAGAGGTGGCTCAGATTTGGAATGAACCCAACTAGTTGACTCCTTCATTAGTGAGTTTTGCTCTAGGTTTAGACTCAGTTTCATGCTTCCTCAAGGCACACGTCAAACCCTGCTCTGTACCTCATACCCTCATGTCGAGCCACCCCTCAAGTCGAGAGGAGGAGAGGTGTCAAGACTCTTCTTTGTACTAGCACTCTGGTGGTGGATTGAACTCCACAAGCTGTCTGAATCGATAAGAAGTGAACCACATCATTTCAGGTGCATGTAATTGTAATTATACAGGAATTTCTTCACCATTTAACATCCGCATTACATTCTGTGAAACATGATGCTGAGTGAAATGGATGCTGACCGGACATTATCATAGTCCCATAGCCTATAAAGGGTATTTTCACAAGTTACTCCTGTTTGTGTGGATGACTTTCCGCTGCTTCTTTGTAAAAAGCTGTAAATGGCATTCGCAAGTGTATGTGCCTGTCCTATTGTAAATAGTACTCTGTTTTTTTTTATACCTGTATACTCTCTCTTCCCTATAATTATATAACTGGTTCACATTCACGCATTGAGTTTCTGTTTCATCTGGCTTATTTTCCATATTGTTCGTAATACTATCTATCAATGCATTTTTGCCTTCCATCAAACAAAAAAAATCAGGTCCGAAGCGTTACTGCTTTCCCCTAGACAGGGTTGAACAGTACCTTACTGTATTTTCTATAATTACTGTGAACTTCAGATGCTGTGAAGATGGCAGCGTTCCACTTGTGTTGTCAGCTGTATATCTGGCGCATTTACAGTGGGGCAAAAAAAGTATTTAGTCAGCCACTGATGGTGCAAGTTCTCCTACTTAGAAAGATGAGAGAGGTCTGTAATTTTCATCATAGGTACACTTCAACTATGAGAGACAAAATGTGAAAAAAAAATCCAGGAAATCACATTGTAGGATTTTCAAAGAATTTAATTGTAAATCATGGTGGAAAATAAATATTTGGTCACCCACAAACAAGCAAAATTTCTGGCTCTCACAGACCTGTAACTTCTTCTTTAAGAAGCTCTTCTGTCCTCCACTCGTTACCTGAATGAATCGCAGTTGTCTTGTAAAAATACCTTTTATATTTACATTACGGTAGCATAAATAGACTATGTCACTACAGTAACGTCTGGTCAACATCCATTTTGGTCAACATCCTGTTTCACAGAGCGTAACGGGGTCATTAAATGGCACATATCTGTACTTGAATGCTGCTAAATTACCCAGCTACATGGTACTTTTAGTTGCAAGATCTTGGTCATTGTGGCCAAATGTGCGCTAGAGCACAGAGAATGTCAGAAGGATAGGTGTCTTCCAGATGAAGAAGGAACCAAAAGGCTCTGATGACTGGATGTACTGAAGTGTAAGGATGCGCTAGTTTATGGAGGGAAAAGGGCTTGCATTAGAAGAGTGAGAGTGTATTAGAAGCTCCTCTCACAACCCCCATCACTGAAGACAGAATGAGCTATTAGTCTGCATTTGCAGGGTGGCATCCCCACCTTTTAGCAGCATGACAAGATGAATGTAGTGGAAAGCCACTACGCAGCAGCCCTTTATTTAACAAGGCAACTCAGGAAGTACAAAACAAACCCAGGAACTACGACGATCTATATGGCTCATTGCTAAAAAGAACAAGAGAACAAGAAGATGAACACAGTCATGTAACATTCTGCACAACGTGTAGATAATTGTGAAATTGTGTCCATGTTAAAACTAACTGTTATGCACTTCAAATACTAAATTGACCAATAATATTCTTTCTTGTTAGCACTAACTGACAGCAAATTGGCTGCTGACACCAGAAATATTCAGTTCAGAGAAAACAAGTCAACAAGAGAAACAATTAGTTTTCAGCAGGCATTCATCCTCTGTTTGGAAGTTCTCTGGATTAAGCAGGGCTTCAGAAGAAACACCACTTGCTTATTTGACAATTTATGCCAACATTAATGGGCCTTTCCGTTGCCAACGTCTGTCGACCAGGTTTGTTTCTAGACTACTTGTGGGGCACACAATTTAGAGGGGCACAGCTGTACCCCACTGGTTGCCAATCAGTTGTAGGGGCATAACTGTGCATAAAAATAACCCTGTTAAACACTAAATATATTAGAAATGTAATACCAAAATGGGTGTTACTCTGGCATGGACGAGTAATGAAGAACAAATTAACACTAAAGAATTCATATTAATTGCATTCACTTTGTTTACGCTACGTAACTGATGCCTTTGCTAGCTTAATGACTGTTTGCTTTAGTGGTCTAATATGTACTTTTTGTAAGTTATACAGTTGTTCTAAAAAGAAAAAAAAATTGCTGATGTCCATTACTCCATGTGAAAAACCGAAAGAAACTCGTTCTGACTGAAAGCGTTTGGAAAGATGCATTATGGGAAATGTAGTGCCTGTAGTGAATTTGCGTTCTGTGTCGTATAGTTCTGCTCAGCAATCCAGGATAAAGTTGACCTTTAATGTATGTTGAGAGCCAGGTCAAAGTGGACGTAAAGTTCTGACTTAAAATGGACCAAAATGTCCATTTTAAAAAGTATTAAGTCAGAACAGGCTGGACCTCCAAACACCGGACAGCTGTTTGAAGCAGCTAAATCACCTCAGACCAACACACTGTACGCTGGGTATTGCTGGGGATGCAATACCCAGATCAGTCACATGGTGGCAGAGTGCACATATGAAGTGAACTGTGCAGAAGTGTGGAGCGAAACGGCTCTCAAACCATCGCACCCCAGACAAAGCAATAGCCTGGGTAGCATTTGCATGCGTTCACCATACCCTGACTATTTTCATAATCCAGGAGCACGAAGAGCAGAGCGTTTGGTGAAAGAGAGGAGGAAATGACAGAGTGCTTGCAAGGCCTGCATGAGAGGAAGATTTAATATGGGAAAGTCAAAAAGAATTGAGAGTATGTAAAGAGACTGGCAAGACACTATGGGCTAAACAGACAACATGCAGAAAGGCAATGCACTTTTATGAGATATTCGATCTGATTCTCTTCCTGTAAACACACAGTCCATAATGAAAAGAAATCAAATAGGTCATAAATAGAAGCTTTCTATACTTAAATATCCTGTTCCTTTAACACCTTTCCAGCTTCTTTATTAGCCCGATTCGCCCTCAGCATGCTCAGGGACAGCCCCTTGAGCCCATTATTATTATCAAGCTGGAGTGTTTCAGCAAATTCAGCTCTGCTTTTTAATAACTTCGCTCTCCGTTTCCATGGCGATTAAACTCACGTACACACCCCGGCAGACTTGAAGATTCTGATCTACACAATAAGATGGTAATGGCCGGCCTGTCCACTCGGAATCACCGGTCAATACTAATAATGCACAACTGTGGGCTTATTAAGACAGCCTGGACCTAAAGCACGGCCCTGAGGCACTCCAGACACTAGACTGCAGTGTGTAGCATACTGGCCATCTCCATTAATCCAGTTTTCAACTGAGTAAAAATGGATCAATTAGACTAACCTTTTTTGTAAACACGTCATCCACATGAATCAAGAATCATGAATACAGCAAAATGCTGCTGTTCTGTTCTACTCAGCCGAGTCTGTCTGTGTGTGGTATTGATTTTGTTCATAATCTGGGTGTGGCTAAAGGTTATCCTCATGACAAAGACTTGAGAGATTTAAGCCACAAATATGAGTCATTTAAGTAACAGTTAAATGATTCATTCAGGTTTGTTATGCATTTGCTTCACGCAGAGCTAGTTATCCAAGGCAGAGAACAAAGAGCTTCGCAAGTGTAACACAGTAAATAATCGCTGTGTTAAAAATAATTATTTTTCACACTATTTCATGTACGGAAACGAATAAGCTCAAAGGAGACTTGAGTGAGACTCTTAAGTGAAAGAACTGTTTGACTCGCCGACTGAATGGATGGTCGGGGGTCCACAGATTTGCTGATTCAAACAGTCAAGGTCTCTTACTCTCAGTCAGTCACAGCCTCCTTTGATAAATACCCCCTAATGGCTATTTGCTGATTTGCTGACTCTAGAGCCAGACAGCTTTGGGTCCATGCCAAATGAGTGCAATTACGAAGCACACCAGCAGCAACTGAACTGAATGAGAGCAACAATTCAGTGCATAACAGTCACCAGTACTAATTAATTCACGTCAGAGGCTCGTTCAAACAGACAATGTGTGTGTTTACACTTAATAATCAGATCAAAGTCAAATTTCTGCAGTTATCTGATCAGTCAAGTGACCATGTATACAGCATACTCCGATCTAGAAATCCGATAAAGAGAGCTGTATTTTAGCCAAGTAATCAACATGGATACCAGTTGCTTGATTTCATTTGGTTTTCTCAGTCTGCGCATGCACGTGGCCAAACCAACACAGTTGCCAGGTCCACTTATTCTAAAGACTTGGCTTTACTTGGGTTATTTTTCCATTGACTGTAGTGCCACCAAAGGATCCAACGGATGGATTCTTCACCAGCCAACATTTCCCGAGATTCCCCTGAATTGAGACACAGCTACTTCAGTCAGGGTTGCCATGTGCCGAGAAAAGACCTTATCTTGAAGTTGGGGCTAGAAAGTTTCTATACACAGTGTTCTACGAACTACAATCGCTCCCAGTTCCTGCTGTGCAATCGTGAGAAAAAGCACAGTTCTTAAAACTATGAAAAAGTTAATCTGGGGCGAAAGTGCCTGCACTTCATCCAATTAAACAATAACACTAATTAAACTCTTTATAATGAACCATGCAGTTGGTTAGCGTTCTTTAAACACTGACTATATCCTCGATATGCTCAGAAAAACATATTGTCCATCACGATAACAAAACTGATCACGATACGATAAAATATCATCATATTACCCACCCCTAGTTGAAAGCACTAAATAGAATTGATTATCTATATCATAGTGTGACACCACACAGCTTTGTTGCAATCCGAACCTTATCAGCTCTACATGCAAATGGAGGGGCCACCCATTTTGACGGGGCTGGCGTGCAACTACTTTGGAGAACGCACATGTCCTTTTCATACCTCTACAGACACGTTCTTCGAAGCGAGAAAACGGGACGACCAGAGTGGGAAAAAGTGAGATGAAATGGAAAGAGAGATGTAAACCCTCCCACACACATACGATCATGCATCTTTATTTGTTTGCCTATTTATGCATCCCAATTCCAGCATTATCTCCCCATGCAGAGTTAAAACTGGGGAAGTGGAGCACCGGTGCATTATTTATGTGGGGGGAGAAAGAAAGCGAGCCAGCTGCCTTCGAGTTTTCTCAACCTGCTAGCGCATTCTGGCCTAGCATTCCCGCTGGCAAACAGCCTTTGAACATCCCCGGTGGATTGCATTTATGAGCGCACACGAATGAGGTGCCACTTGCTCTTCTGCACACTGCCGAACACAAAGACGGTGGCCGAGAACGCATCAGCCGTCCTTTCAGCCAGACTCTCGATAGCTCAGGGCTGCCAAATATACGTGACGCTTTGAAAACCTGGCTGAATATGTTCTACAGGCTCAATGTTATACAGCCCAGAGACTTTTTGTCTGCACTCTCAAGGAAGGCCACGCAAAAAGAACGCAACACTCCCTCCGCTTTGGAAAGGGTCCACTTGAAAATCCATTAGCGCTGAAACGTATCCTTATGAGGAAGTCCTGAGTGCGGTTGTCGGCTGTCCTCGCTTTAGCTCAACAATGAGGCAGCTTAGCAAATGCAGACATTTGTGTAAACTCATTCAGGCGCTAACACATGCAAAAAAAACCCCCCAAAAAACAAATACAAACATAATCTGGTTGGCTGTTGACAGCACAGGCTGTTACTTAGGTTCCCATGCGGTCAAAGCCCTAGCAGACTTTTTTTTCATATTAATAGCAGAAGAGAACGATACTGACAAAAATGCCGTTGATATTTGTGGGGATTTTGTAACTATGATTAGATGATACTTTGGTAGTGTATGTCTTGGGTCTAAAGTATTCAGATGTTGTTTGAACCCACCTCTCAACCACCTAAATTGGCATCGTGCCTTTCATGATGTATAGTCTAAACTCATGGAATATTTTTGCCAAGAGGCGAGTTTGACGACTTAACGAGAGAGTAAAGTGCCAACCTACTGGCAGCTTAGCGGGGTAGAATTTCAATGCTGGCAATACATTTGTCACATTTTAAGCTTGCCGAGGGGCGAGGTTGGTGGCTTTTCACGGTAAAAAGCATGTATGAAAATCCAGCTTGCCCATCACAGGGGCCGAGATAACGAGGTTAGACTATAATTGGTGACAGCTTTTATGTCTTTGCTTGTGTGTGCTTTTCTTGTCAAAGGCAATTTTTTTGCAGAATGACTCCACAAAGGTCTGCTGACTTTCTCATAATCTTCTTCCATCTTCATGTTCTGCAGATTGGTTAGTTCGCAGATGGTGAGCAACATCCATCTTTTCAAAGCCAAATCACCTCCATGTGTGAGTCTAAGCCAATGAAATCTAATGATGTTGAGTGCGAAACTGGTAGTGTCTGTATTTTGTCTGCTGGCGCAGTTTGTTCACCAATTTTTTACTTCAGTCATGAGTTTTTAAGAGGAATGCTAGCTTGATTTGTGGTGCTAGCACACTGTATGCACTCCTGGCTATATTATGTAGTGAATACATTAAGGTGTGTTTTTTGCAAAGTGAGCAAAATAATGCCAGCTCGCACACTGATAAAACATTAAGATTTTAATGGGTGTCCAAACTCTCGTCAAAGGGTGCCAGATTGGACCATGTCAAAATACCAGGCTGGTCTCATGTGCCAAAAAAACATTGTATTTAAACTACCAAACACACAAATGTAGTGGACAAGTAACTTTTTATTTAACTACTGAATTTAATTTTAGTGCAATGAATTGCAGCAGGACATTAAGAGAGTTAAAAATAGCACAAACCTGTTGCAGAATATTTTATAATTACCGTATTTTCCGAGCTATGAAGCGCACCGGGTTTAGAGGGCCGCGATACCAATGATCGACTGCTAACGGGTATATTTTCATACATAAAAGCGCACTGGGTTATAAGGCGCATGAAATGAAACAAAACAACTCTAAGTTCCATCGGAAGCTCAGTTTGGTCTTTACCTGGCGCAGGGCGTCTTCTTGCTTCCTCCACTTCCGTACCATTGATTCGTTAATGTTGAATCTCTCACAGCTGCTCTATGTCCATGTTGTACTGCGTGACTGATAGCGTTGTGGTTTGAAATCCGCTTTTCGAAAATGTATGAATGAATGCACGTACCCTAATGCTGAAGCACATACCGTATTTACTCCGCTATGCTGCGCACTACGGTGGCCATAAGCTTCGTAACTTACCAAGACCGTGCTAAAACATTTTTGACAGATTTTATGAGCGCCGTGTACCATCTACAATCGGTTTCTAGGTCAGAAAGCACAACCAGAATTAATTCATACATTAGACGCACCGCATTTTAAGGCGCACTGTCGATTTTTGAGAAGGTTAAAGGATTTTAAGTGCGCCTTATGGTCCGAAACAATGTCATGCATCTTCCATCAGTATTTCTCATGTTGATTGTATTTTATTTACTCAGTTACTATGCATCACCAGACCTACGGAAACTCAATAACAATGCAAGAGTCTTAAATTTCTTAAGTCCACTAAATACAAAAAAGTACAAATATACCTTGTATTAAATCTCAAAACCAGATGCTACAACCAGACGAGGCAGCCCCACTACAAAAAATAATGAGAGGGGCAGTGTTACAGCCTCAACTGCATTAGACACATTAGGTCTGGTTTGACAGCTGTATAGCTGGGACACTCAAGATTTCACGCAAGTTCCGATCAGTCAGTCCTGGACCTCAAGTGACTACTGTTTAAGTCATGTACATACTGCTGCCACCGTCAAGTGAAAGGAAAAAAATGTGCCGGCCAGGCCACTAGTATTAGTATTCTTAAAAAGTGTCCACGGGCCACATTTGGCCCTAAGGCCAGACTTTGGAGACCCCTGTTTAGATGATACATATCTAACACCCCTATTACAGGGTATTAGTGTAGTATACTTAATAAAGTGAGTATATACTAAGAATGGGATATGATGTTACTAGTCGTTTTCCCCCCAAATTATATAATTACCATACCATTCAGGATGCTTAAAATTCCTCAATGTCAACAGAGGTTTCTTTTATGCATGTGTATATCATGCTTTATCTAATGACCGTTTATCATTACATTTAATCACACTGGAAATGGTGCCTAGTTGCCAAATTGAATTACCCTTTGACAACTGATGACTGTTGGGTCAAAGTAATTAACACTCTTAACGACACAACAGTTGATCCCCGTGCATTTCTGGCTACATGCCTTCATGGCCCCCACCCATGCTTTCTACAGAGAAGCTGTGACCGATCTCTGTCAGTACCAGTAATAATGAGCAAAATACAGAGGCAGGGGAGCCCAATTAGATTACTCCAACTATCAAAGATGCAGGAATGTTTCATCTTCTGAGAAATTCAGACTGATCCGAAGCAGGGGAATGCTATTTTAGAGTCTACATAATAGAAGGCGCATTCAAAACATGTCGGAATGCAACGGGTAATTAATCGGGTAAGGGGTTACGTGTGAATGCGAGCAGGTTTGCACACAGCAATTTAAGGAATGAGCCCGAACAATACCAGGAAACAACACAATGACACCTTTTATGGTGGGAGATTTATACAACCAGAGGGAGGCTTAAGGTCAATTATGAAGATAAACATATGAAGACGCGAGGTGAGTCAGTTCATATATAAAGGCTCAGTGAGTCACTTCTGCATAAATTCTCACAATACTTGACTCACTCATTTTTCCATACCCACTGAATCATATTCAGGGTTTCGGGGGATGGGGACTAACCTGTTGCACAGGGTGCAAGGCTTGAACCATCCCTGGGCAGGGTGCCAGTCTATTGCAAGCGTCATTTACTCATGCTGGGACACTTGGCAGTTGACCTGAGCTGACTATAGGATGTGGAGGAAACCAGATTACCCATGCAGAACCAGAGGGAACCCATGCAGACATGGGGAGAACATGCAAATCTATACAGACAGAGACCTGTCCATTTTTCCGGGGTCTTTAAGGAGCCAGAGGTTAAAGCCTCTGGATAACAGCATCTAAATGCTGTGAATGAGATAAATAAAGAGGCACAACCGGTCATGTCTGAGGGAAGAGAATCCGTAATTCCTTAGGTCAAGTTCAAAGATTTTTAGTTTTATAGTGTGAATTCCTAATGCAAGTGCTCTGTGGTATACTGGTTCAGCCAGAGGACTGGTTTTAATTTCCTGACCATACCATAGCATAGCAGAAACAACAGCTATAATGCTTCAATAGGTAGAAAATTACATAATATTGTAGAACTGCATCCCCGAACGGCATACTGGGTATACTGGGAATACTGATTGTTAGCTAGCTGGGTAGCATAACATATAGCACGGCATAACAGAGGACAAAGAAAGTGAGATCGGAGATGCAAAGAATAAGACAGTATGGTGCCCAAGACAGTATGGTGTTGTCAATAAAGTGAATATATACTAAGATTGGGACATACTACTCCAAATATATATATATATAATATATATATATATATATATATATATATATATATATATATATAATATATATATATATATAATATATATATATGTATATATATAATATATATATATAATAAACCAACATACCATTCAAGACGGTTAAACTGCATCAATATGGATACAGGTTTTTTATGTATATCAGGTTTTACCTAATGAATGTTTATCATTAAAGTTAATCACATTGGAAATAGTTGCCAAGTTGCCAAACTGAACTACCCTTTGATTATCATTATTAAAAATTAATTAACACTCATTCATACCGTACGGGAAATTATAAAGAAAATGAGATCGGATATGCAAAGGAAGAACTTTGGCCCGAGAAAGGAGCTTTAAGGTGTTTTTAAAAAAACACCAGACCAAAAAAGATACATCTTGCAAAGTTTGTAGAGCCGCTGTTGATAACACCACCAAATTAATCCACCTCATCAGAAAACGTGTTGGAATAACAAGTGTGTATGCGATTGCGGTCATCGGATTTAATGCCGTCAACCAGTAGCGTCAGTGAAACAGTGAAGCCAAAGGCTCAGGTACCACTTAGAATCGCATTTTCTCGAGGCGCTGCATATGACAGGAAAAGCAAGCAGTCCAGCGACATTACGAATGCAGTAACAATCCAATCGACAGAGACCGGTTCAGAGCAACAACTAAAACAATGGATCTGAGGTAGGTCTATCTCTTCTTCTAAGTTCTGTTTTAAACATTCTTTATTTTGTTTACACAACATTCTGCCACTGTCTCGGTATACTGATTCCTTCTTATATTGTGTTACTTTGTGGAGCAAAGTAAACCCTATAGTAATCCAATCAAATTTTCAATATATAAAAGTTGAAAATATATTCTTTAATATTCCGTGTACTCCTGACAATAGAATAAGCTACAAACCTATCTAAAGTCCCCCAACTGTGCATTAAAAATACTGTGAAATACAGAATCTATCTATTTCTTTGTCTTAAAAAAAATCAGAAGCATATCGAACAAAAGATGGTGATGAGAGTGCTGGGGACTGCCAGCCAGAGTACAATGCACAAAATGAGATGAGCAGCTGGCTGAAAAAAAAGGCACACGGCGAGCCTAAAAACCGACCTCATTCCTCCTTCTGTTTGACTTTGGCTCTATGTTTCATCCCAATAAATCACAGCTCCTTTAAAAGTGCTCTCGGTATGATGGGGTTCATCTTCTCCGGACCAGATGGTTCTTATACTACACAGGTGAGAGCACTCAGCCACAGAGAGAGCGAGAGAGAGAGGGGAGAGTCCAAAAGTACGCTCTCATTATCCCGGAGTTGCCCTCTACCCTTCTGCCTTTTCCTCTTTCTGACCCTGACTTTGTCTTCTCCCAACGGTCTTTCCTGCCTCTCCCTTTTCTGCCAGATAAAGATCCTGTCCGAGCAGAGGCCCATTTCCTCCATGAAAGGATCTCAGTAAAAATACAGAAATAACATCCTTACTTTATACAGTCGGGTCAGTGGCTCAGGGGTTAAGGCTGTCTGAGGTTTGAGAGTCTAAGCTGCTACTGTTAACCTTAAATGTTGTTTACGTTAATTGGAGGTCATTCTGAACAAAGGTGTCTGCTACATGCTGTAATGTTTCATCTATTTACACCAAGCATTGTCAGAGCTGAAAGCAACAGATTATCTATTGATGTGACCTGGGGCACCCCTGGTCTAGGTCACATGACATAGGAACCCTATATATGTATACATATATATATAACATGTATACAATTTCAAACTTGGATTTGAAACCCTTCTGAAAAAGTGGTTTCTTGGCTGTTACCCACCCAAAAAGATTCCTGATCAAGCTTGGCGTCCCAATGAAGCTGCCAGATGTTGCTATAAAGAGACTGAGAAATGATTATAAATGATCATTATACCATTGCACAGTGGTACCTCGGTTTTCGCTGTTAATTTGTTCCAGGTGGCCTGTCGAGTATCGAGCAAATTTTTCCCATAAGGAATAATGTACATTCAGTTAATCCATTCCAGATCCCCAGAAAATCCACACTGTTTAAGGCAGTATATGCATTAATGGAGTTGTATTGTACAGGCGCTCCCTGATATACGATGGGGATATGTTCAGACAAATCTATCACTAGATAAACGTATCAGGAATGGAGGAGTTTAACAAGTGTTTGGTAGAGAGGTTTTGATTAGTAATCATAAGTAAGTTGATGTTTAAAACTCTTACAATAACCTACAGTTGGCCAATATCACGAAGTTTTGTGTTAAAGTGTTGAAAAATCTCATGTAAATTGCTGAGTAATGGATCGAAAGTGAAAAGTAAAAGCAAAACACTTACTCTATTGATGAACCTAGAGAGCTAGCATTGTTGCTAAAGCTAACTGCCGACTGCGTTCTGGAGGAATAAGGTCCTGTTTCCCCTTCAGTTGGCAGTCGATACAACCCTTATTAGGACCCATGGGGACTTATTTGCATTAACAATACAGTACTGTAGATGTAAATATAAAGAGAACCACGATAAACACAATGGAGATCTTCACTGAGCAACCGCTACTGTGAATCTGAATCACTGAATCGTGAATCAAGTTGCACAGCTCAACTCATACAAGGTTAAGCAAATGCAGAACCAAATGCTTCTAGTCAAAATGCATTGAGAACCAAATTCGACGAGTTCCGAGGTGATTGAGAATGGAAGTACCACTGTACATCTAATCTAACGGTGGCCTAATACTTTAGCACAGTACTGTACACCTGGACTTATGGAAGCAGGATACTCTGACTCATTACAGGTACCTAACCCTACATGGTCATTACAGGCATCTGACCACAGAAACGATCAGAACACTCAAAGCTCAGAAACGCAACTCAAACCTCACCTCGCCAGAGGTGGGATATGAACCCGTCAGTGGTGCGGTGCTGGTTGACAGTTCTGAACTACCTCAGTATGCATCCTGGTGAACTGAGGTTTGAGTTGCATTATGGAACGGTCAGGTGCATGTGACTAGGAACAATCAGCAAACCTCAGGGTGGAGGCTGGGTCTGTGTATCACATGACACAGGCCAGGGAAGAGCCACTGGGACAGTGGTGGCCTAGTGGTTAATTTACTAGACTATGGACCAGAAAGTCCAGGGTTCAAATTCCACCTCTGCCAAGCAGTCACTGTTTTGTCCTTGAGCAAGACCCTTAACCCGCAATTGCTTGGATTGTAAGACTGTCTGGATAAGGACGTCTGCTAAATGACATAAATGTAAATGTAAGAGCACACATTACAGCTGGGTCCATTTTTAAAACCTTTAATCAGATATTAAGCAACGTTTGCATAGCGCTCGGCTTGGGAAAGTGTACGCCTGGTATGTTCAACACACAGAAGAGTGGAACAGCCAGAGGAAAAGAGCTGAGACAAAAATACCTCGTTTAAATCAAACAGGTGTTGTGTATCATTTTCAGCGCTAATAATCGCACAGAAGACTTCCAGGTGGGGTCGGGATATGTGCCACTTCAGAGGAGGTGCAAAGCTGGAACCCCTGCTGGAATACAGAACACACCCTGTGGTGGTGTAACGTGTCGGATATCATCTAATAATGCCAGGGAATCACACTCACGCTGCTCACCCCACCGCGTGTTAAGAACGTCAGGTCTGGCTGAGAAGTGGTTGGATACAGAGCTGAAAGTCTCTCATATATCCACTTTGCTGCTGTGCCTCCAGCTAACAGGCCATCCAATTACCCTGGTTTCCTTATCTGGATGGCCTGAACTCTATTTTGGAAGAAGTGCCCAATTCCAAGGGTGTCAACAAGGCATGAGAGAAGAGGAAACGCTGAGCAGATTTGTGTCCAAAGTGATTTGTGGACAGTGGTGGCTCAGCCCAATTATAAGTCGCTCTGGATAAGGATGTCTGCTGAATGCTCTAAAACACTGTCCAAAGTGTCTGTGTGTGTGTGTTGCAAGCACCGTGTTCAAGTGTGTATTCAGCAGATTCTCAGCCTGAAAAAGACATTTTAGCAGGCTTTGTTCTGCCTCAAACTACCATTGCAAATTGGAATATTCCAAAATTGTTAACGCTCAAGAACTTAACAAGGCCTAATGTGCAGCCAAGCAACATCAAATATCTTGCACATGTATCTCATTATAAACACTATATAGCACTAAAATGACTAAACAGAAGTCAAGAGATATTTCTTAATCTTTATACACGATAAGTGTTTATGGACACCCAAACAATTTGTCACTTTTTTTTTTATACTGTGACAGCCTTCGCTGTGAGGTCAGGCCCTGAAGTTGGACAATAAGTTGGCTCCCGAAATGAATCTCAAAGGTATCTGATAGAGTAAAGGTCAGGGCTCTGTACAAGTCAGACAAGCTCCATCAAAGTTGTCAAATCATTTCTTTAGGGAGAGAGAAAGGCAAAATGCTGAACTGGCTTGTTGGGGAGGTGCGCAGTCATACTCAGAGAGCGTTTACATGCATTTAATAATTCATTCACAGTTTACATTTACAGCATTTAGCAGACGCCCTTATCCAGAGCGACTTACAATTGATACAGTCTTACAATCCAAGCAATTGTGGGTTAAGGGTCTTGCTCAAGGACCCAACAGTGGCAGCTTGGCAGAGGTGGGATTTGAACCCTGGACCTTCAGATCCAGAGTCCAGTACCTTAACCGCTCGGCTACCACAGTCCCCCCAGTTGTATTTCTGCAGATATCTGATTCTTCACGTAGTCATGCATACAGCATGCTCTGATCTACAAGTCAGATTAAGAAATTCGATAGAGAGAACTGTATTTTATCCCAGTAAACGAAGTACTCGTAGCATGTGTATCAGTTACCCTGTTTAAATCGAATCTGACAATCTACACATTTGCACAGAGTGGCTGGCAGAAAACAAACACTGCTTATTCTTAGAGATTTTGCTTCTTTTGGGCTTATTTACATAGACAGGTGGGGGATTCTTTCGTGGAATCTGGAAAACCTGGATTAAACAGCACCCGCTAAACAGCTAGTGAACACTGAGGGGACACGGAAATGCAATATGTACTCAAGGAAATGAAGAATTTGATTATTTTATATCAAAGTTTGAAGTTTACGTCACACTTTTCTGTGGGATTATTGGCTGGTGGCAAAGTAGTTATTGCCTGAGTCATGCAAACATTGAGGTTTCCATAACCTGAGGACCCCCATATATACACACATATATATATACACACATATGGTCCCAGCTGCCTTGAGATCATTAACAAGCAGTCTTCCCGTGTAGTTGTAGGCTGGTCTCTCACCTTTCTCATGATCCTTGATACCCCACGAGCTAAGATCTTGCGTAGAGCCCCAGACCGATGGTCATTTTGTGTTTCTTCCATTTTCGAACAGTTGCACCAACAGTTCTCCTTCTCACCCAGCTTCCTGCTTATGGTTTTGTAGCCCATCCCGGCCTTGTGCAGGTCTACAATCTTGTCCCTGACATCATTAGACAGCTCTTTGGTCTTGCCCATGGTTGAGAGGTTGGGCAATCGTAAAGTCCTCAGCACCCCAATATTATGCTGCCATTTTTACGTTATAGATGTATACTGTAGTTGTGAAAATGCACAAATCAATAAAGGAAAACAGGTGTGTTTTGAACATGCTGGAAAGAGGCATGTATTTCCACAAGGAATAAAGAAAATACGTTCAAGCTATCCCAACCGTCTCCATCTGAACCATTTTCTTGATCAAATTCCATTCAGACAGCAGGGGTTAGACTGTACTGAAAAGTTAAAACATGTAATTATTTGCCACTGTTGAAAAAAGTACCGCCAGTTCAAAGCTGGCACCATTAAAGAGCAGACGGATCGGGCCACGGGGGACTGGGGCCTCTTTTAATAAAGACAGCAGCATGTCGTGGCCTCACAGAGACAGCCTCGGCTCCTTCATGCCTATTAATGAGCCAGTGTTTCCAGGTGAATGGTACCGAGGCGAGCCTGCAGAATCGCTCAGGCAGGAATAATAACTGCCTTCATAAATCCACAGGATAATAAGATCCTCTCCTCTGAGATGAGCGCCTGTGACCTGCGACCTCGGCAGATTTCTTCATCATGGACGGGCCACGGGGTTAGGGAGCAGACTCAGACAGTTCTGGCTCAGCTCCAGTCACTTCACCAGTGGAAATCCTTCCAATCGAACATCATGTAGAAAATCATATTAACAGCCACAAAACACAACGGTAGGGTGCTAATCGCTCAAGGAAAGCGGTTGTCGGTGTGTGAACGTGAGAAGAGAGTTCATTTGTGAGGTGCGATTGTGTTCTCTAGGATGCCTACATTACACTTGCAATATCTGTATCACCTGGGGGACTTAAATTGCTAACGTTTTAGATTAAAATCCTGCTTGCGAGTTCAGATTTAATGTAGTGGCGCACTGAAAATATGTCAAAAACCAAAACTGCAGGCTAGGGGTGGGCGATGTATGATATTTATCACGATACATGTAATCACAGGTAACAAATTCTGAAAAACTAGTAATCAAATATTATCCTGTACTTAAAGTGATTGTTATTCAAAATGTGCCGCACTTCATCCAGATAAACAGGACTAATTACACTCTTTATAATGAAACATGCAGTTGGTTAGTGTTATTTAAGCAATGATTTACATTTACAGCATTTAGCAGACGCCCTTATCTAGAACGACTTACAATTGATACAGTCTTACAGTCCAAGCAGTTGTGGGTTAAGGGCCTTGCTCAAGAACCCAACAGTGGCAGCTTGGCAGAGGTGGGATTTGAACCCTGGACCTTCTGGTCCATAGTCCAGGACCTTAACCACTAGGCTACCACAGTCCCCAATGATGATATCCTCGATAAGCTCAGAAATAACAAAATGTATCACAATAAGACAAAACATCAACATATTGCCCACCCCTAGCGCAGACAAACAAATTGGACAGGGCACCAGTTCATCACTTCATGCTCAGAGGGCTCCCCTGACTGTCCTCTCCTCCCTCAGACATGGCCAATCAGACCAATCCTTAATAGGATCGAAGTTGGAGATTAGATGAAGTTTCCAAGTCTATAATTAGCCGCCACCTTGATGTCAACAAACTATTAGAGAGGCACGCTGAATAGACAAGCATGTAACTACAAGCTTAAATCCAGAAGTGTATTTACACGTGATTACATGCTATAATTCCGCCGTGTAATTACACACGCAACTACATGCAATAATGACTATTAGTTTGTACATTCATGAGTCAGTACTTGTTCCTACACTAGAATATGAATTTGTGCCGGTGAGTGACTTTTGAGGGACGTTGAGGGTGCACTATGTGCCTTTGACCATAACGAAGGTGGATTAGGAAACCAGAGTTATGCCACTTGCAGACCTGATGGTCCTGACAAATCCGATGCCACAGTGGATTCACACGACTTGATTCACAGTCCACCTCAGCAAACGGGAGTCAAATAGCACAAGCAAAACAGTGGCAGAGATTCCAGGGGTGTGTGTATGTGGATGTAAGTAATATTAACACCTGGCTGATAGCCTGAGGGCTCCAACCCCATCTCCCATATTCTTGAGTGCTCATTCTTGCAGGATCTGAGTAGCACGTTTTAAAACTCAAATACTGATCCACTCTGAAGGAAACTGCTAAAGAAAGTATGGACAAAAATGATAAAGACTTTCTGCTCTAATAATGGCGGCACATTTTTATTTGAGGTTTATAATCCAATGACATTTACAGAAGATGTAACCGAAGCTCCAATGGCTCCAGATTTGGTGTAACACAATTGTTTTGGATTTGTCCTTTACTTCACCTCCAGTTCTCTCTGTTGCCATGGCTCATGAGAAACAATGTTCGCTTGACTACTAACAGTTCAGCGCTTATCAAATTTACACAACTTTCCCCCCGTAACCCAATTATAGTCAAGCCAAGTGTTTTGTTGCAATGTTTGGTTTGAAGTTTTCACAAGTACATACTGTAAGTAACTGGAGTCTATCTAGAGCAAAATCACACAACTTATTGAATCCCACAGATTTAATGTAATTCACAACACAAAACAGACAAAATGGAACCATGTAGATGATACTATATCATGACAGGACCAAGGTTCCATCGATACTAGTCAGACACAGTCATACTGGGCCAATTTGGAGCAACCAGTTAACCTAAATCATGTCTTTGGAAAGTGGGAGTAAACCAGGGACCTAGGGGTAGCTTTTTACCAAGGAGCACTGGAGCTGCTAATTTGAATTTAACAGAGCACACAAAAATATCCAGGTGCACATCTTATTAACTTTTTAAAAAATGTTTTAACACTCAAATTTGACTTTTTATATCACTGTTTAGTATTTGTAGCAAAACACTACACCATTCAGCAGGTTATAAATAAAGTATTTAATGCACATGTAATAGTATGTAATGTTTTCACATTTTTTTATACTAACCATAATGTAAAATTTAATATTATAGAAATAATAAGGTCAGTATAATTGAATTAGTAGCCTATACATTGACTAAGTTTGTGGTATATGTGCATTAATGCTAATCATAAATCACACCAATGATTTACAAAAGGCTGGATTAGAAAATGTGATATAATTAAGAGCCATTTGGGAGCCAAGAGAGTCGACTCCCTAAAGAGTCGTGATTCGCGTCACTACTTAAACTTCTCCCACTATCTGACCGAAGCACACAAACACGGACACGCGAGCGCGCACACAGACCTGACGGAGACTTTCACTGTTATATTAAACTGAATATAAAGGTTTTAACGTTAAATATTATGGTATAAATGTTAAAAATTATATCCGGGGCTATACTCAAAACAATGTATAAATGACCTGACGATACTCCTCCTGCCGTCTCATGTTTTCGCTTCTTTAGGGCTTTTTTACATCCCCAGGTGGGGATTCATTTTGTGGGATAAGGCAACCCTGGAATTAAACAAAGCAACCCGCCAAACGGCCAAACGACAATTTGATTCAAAGTATTGAGTTGAACTTTTGTTATTGACCAAATACTTATTTTCCACCATGAAGTGTACCTATGATGAAAATGACAGACCTCTCTCATCTTTCTAAGTAGGAGAACTTGCACAACCAGTGGCTGACTAAATACTTTTTTCCCCACTGTATTTGCATATAGAAAAGCCAACCAACAACCAGCATCAGGTTACAATGGGGTAAAGAGAAGCAATAAATGGAGTGTGAATGATGGCATGAAAGTGATATTCGGCCATGAATCACGAATCTGCATTGATCAAGGAGATAATGTAGGAACTTTCGTCTGGTGCTGTTTTAATGAGACATATCAAGACGACTGCCTGAAGAAAACAATCAAATTTCCTCACTCATTTATGACATGGGCTTGCATTTCGGGTAAAGCACCAGGGGAGCTGGCAATCATTACCTCAGTCATATAACAGTCAGTCATTGAGCTTTTGAACACTTTTCTCATTCCATCCGTAGAAAATAGGTTTGGTGATAATGAAGTCATTTATCAGTATGATCCAGAGCAAAGGGTGTTAAAGCTTTTCTTGAGAAAGGCAATGACATTGCAAGGAAACTGTCTGGATCTCAGTTCGACTGAAGATTTACACAGGGATGGTAAGAATCTAGTACAAAAATACACACAAAAAACAACAGTGATTACCACAACGTTACCTTTGTTATCTAAAGTACGTTCATTTCAGGGGAGCCCTCCGAAACAAAAAAACATACAAGTTTTAGGTACTTTTATTAGTACAGCATGTGCAAGCTGTCATCTTGTGTGGCCAAAAACCAAGCCATCTTAGTTGTTGCTATGCCAACAACAGAAGCGACAGTGATTGGTTTTTGCTGTTGACCACAGCGTCACATTTTCGGCATCAGAAAAATCGCAGTGGTGTGGAAGATGCCATCATTAAAGATGAGCTCGGACTCACCTAAAATCATCTGAATAAATAACACGAAAAAATCAATATCGGAAGAGAAAAACTCAGATTGCAGCATCTCTAATGAAACTATTTAGCCACGTTAATTGCATGATTTTTTGAACCAATTCTCTCCCCTATAGGCCAATAGTGGGCTGTTATAGTAGGTAGAATGAGGGGGATGGTGAATAGGGGACTCATTTTGGAATAAAATATTATCTCGCTCTCATTATTATGTTCTAAAGGTTTTATTTATTCATTAAAATTGACATAATTTTAACAGTTCGCATTCAGCATTTAACTAAGGTAACTATGGGGTATGTTCTGGATTTTGATTTGTAATGAGTAATGTAATTTATGGTATGGATAGTTTTCAATCTCTCTCTCTCTCTCTCTCTCTCTCTCTCTAATAAACAGTCTTTCACCTCAGCTTTAGCACTTCTAACCCTTGCCATCATCTTGTTGGCTCGCTAATGAGGCTGCGATGGTGACATGTCGACAGGTGTACTCGCACTCAGTTGTATCCCACAGCCCTCAAAAAACCTACCTCTCATTTTTAAACCTACTGAAGCACAAAGCACATGTGCTCCCTGTGTCTCTCTGTCTTTCTCTCTCTCTCTCTCATTTTCACTGTGTTTGGACGGGGTCCGTGAACCTTTATCCCCCACCACAAACTGCCCATCTCTCCAAGCCAGCTGTACTTTAACTCCTGTTTACCTCCCCCGTCTGAGTGCGAGTGGGTGGGCCGGGTGGGAATTCACGAGGGCAGGAACGAGGAAGGATGACCTGTCTGAGCGAGCTCTCTGTTTGTGTTGGAGCGAAGAGGAACTTTTATCATTGGCTGGGTGGCCTTGCACTTTAGGAATGAGACACAAAAGGTCAACATTCATCCCTGGCTTAAATAAAGGGACTTTTCAATACACATACCAGTCAGATCTTTTAATAAACACATCCTTCTCTGGACATATCCATCACAATTTATGTTAGTAGCAGAAACTGAGCTGACATATCCTTAGTTTGGAGACATTTCAGATTTGGTTGGATAAATATTACACCCTAAACTATTAAATCACCTTGTAACCTGTTCAGACTAGCATTGGTTACATGCCACGTTAGAAAAAAATGAGATCAAGCTATCTAAAAATTCTAAAATGGGTAATTGGGATATTAAATCAGACTTGGGCCACTTTTACCTGCAGTGTGAACCTAACAGGCCTGCTTCTAAACACGATGCTGCGAGTGTAGCAATGTGTCAAGTTGAGTGCCAAACCTACAGAATGGAGAAGTGCCTGAATAGCAATCGAAATGTTCAAACCAAGTGACAACGCGCACACAGTTTGAGTTAAGCTCGAGCAGAAACCAAACAAAGCAGAGGAGCTACACAATAGGTGATATGTCATAACACTCGAGAGGAGATAGCTGATGCAGGGAATGTGCTCGTGCTCTCTAAAAACTGTAATATTCCAGTACATGTCCACCAAGCTAAAAGTCATCCATAGTGAGAGACTGCAGGTGAGAGAGAGAGAGAGAGGGACAGAGAAGGATGAGAGAGAAGGGAATGTGGAGACACTGGGGGAGAAGCAGAATGAAAGACAGGCCAAGAGGGTCAGACAGAGAGAAATTGAAAGCAACAGTCAAAGAGTGAGCAAGAGAGGGAGAGAGAGAGAGGTTGAAAGTGCTTCGGTGAACAATAGGGAATTGGGGCCTTTAATGAGAGAGACGGCCATGTGAGAGCGACAAGGCCGTCACAGAGCGGTAAATAAATGAAAGCGGACAGTTCACGTTAACCCTTCAAGGACAGCCATCGAAGGCCACATCCCCAATAGCGCACTTTTCTTTCACTCGAAGACATTTTCCACCCAGCAAAGTGCTGAGAACAGTTCCAGCACTAGGGCCTACATATCCTTTTTCACTGCAGAAAAAGCAAACCCTTGTCTGACCAGCAAAAACTGGTCTGTCTATCACCCAGTCCTTGTCTGGCAAAGTCTGCAAAGCTGGTGGCGGGGGAATCATTCATCAAGGGACCCACAAGGGAACACAGAGGTAACTGCCATTAAAAGATGTGAACAGTGCAGAGATGTTTTAAACACTGCAACCACCAGTCAGTGATTTTTTTTGTTTACAGCTATTAAGCTAATACACAGGGAAAGTGTTTTAAATATAATATGGATGTAAATTTTCATGGGTCGCACCAAAAAATAATCCAGCCCATTTTTTCTATTCTATTGCGGTGTTTGTCTACCCAATAGAAGTACTACAAACGGATATACTGTACACGTTGCAGTACACTACTTGCGTGGCTTGAATGTCAAATGGTGTTCTTTTAGCAGGACTGTGTTGTACTGGATCTACAATGATGTTATACCATATGTGATAAACATAGTGAACAATGAGCCATTTGGAATTTGGCCCAGCTTGTAATATGGTACATATGTACATAGATCTGCCACAGCCCATCAATCTCAGGTTTGGGCTTGGTCCCAGTCCAGATTTGAACCCTATAGAGATTCTCTGGTCTCGCATTAAACGCAAGCTAACTGGGAAACATTTTTCAACTACACATCAACTGTTGAAGCCATTACCACTGAGCGGAATAACACTCGTTTTGTAGTTTGGCCCATTTTTTGCTCAGCCAGAAACAAGGCAAAATATGAAAACTACATAGGTGAAAATATAGATATTTTTAAAAGAAAGAGTAAACATTGTGCAATGTCTTCGAAGATGCCACATCACCATACCCCTCAAATCATCAGTCCACAAAACTCTGAATCATTATTCCATGTTGAAAGAACACCATTCTGTTTTTGATGCTGTTCCTCAAACAGCAACGCATGTCCCCCTGACTTTCAAACAGGGGGACATGAAAGGTATTTTAACCCCATCATGTTCTGTGAAACAGGTCGTTGATGGAAATTGACCAGACATTACCACAGTCACAGTCTAGGGATGCACCAAATATTCGGCAACCTAAATTATTTGGCCAAAAATGACCCAAATAAAAGCACCTTTGGTGTTCGCCGAATAAGTGAAAAGAGCAAATAATTTATACCGAACAATCACGATTTCATAACGCGATCGAATCGCAATCAGCATGGAGCAAGATGCTCCTTTCTTTTTGGAAGAACAATTTCGGAAGAAGAATGCAACATGCAAAGAGACAAAATATTTGAAATTTAAAAAAAAGAGTGCATTCTCATAATTACATATATACACTGCCTGGCCAAAAAAAGGTCACACACACTAATATTTCGTTGGACTGCCTTTAGCTTTGATTACGGCATGCATTCGCTGTGGCATCGTTTCCACAAGCTTCTGCATTGTCACAACATTTATTTCTGTCCAGAGTTGCATTCATTTTTCCCCCAAGATCTTGTATTGATGATGGGAGATTTGGACCACTGCACAAAGTCTTCTCCATGGGTTCAGGTCTGGACTCTGTGGTGGCCAATCCATGTGTGAAAATGATGGCTCCCTGAACCACTCTTTCACAATTTGAGCCTTCAGAAACAGATGAACATCTTTTCCACGCCCACAGGATGTGTCTTTCGACTTGGTTGTTTAAAAGATGAGAAGCTACTCACTGCATCAGTTAGGGTTAAAGAACTTGTTGCCAGCTGAAACATCATCACCAATGCAGTAATTATCCGATGGGAGGCTCTTTTTTTAACTATTTAACTATTTGCTTAGTTAAATCCAGGTGGTGACCATTTTTTGGCCAGGCAGTCTATTTAACACCTGAAACACCTGAAACACTTTATGGTCCAACTTTCTTCACCCTGCCTTAACAAAGAGGAACATTCAGTTTTTCTTGTCCCATGTTTATTCATGGATAATCTGGAGGAAACTGTGAAAAATGTGTTTGGGATTCGGCAAAATGTTTCAATTTGTTTGGTTTCGGTCAAAAGACCATTCCTGACTTTGCCCTTTTGCTTTTGCCTGGGAGTGAGGTACAAAAAGCGCCATCTGGATCCTGCATTTAGAAATGTAAACCAATATGTGCAGTAAAAGTACTGCATTTCTGTAATGTATTACATTTGAAAGTAAAATTTCATGATATTAATATTTATGTATAAATGTATTCGGTTATCGCTTGTATGTTTAGACCTTCCATAGTTGATGCCTTCACGTTTTCTCAGTCTGTGGTAGCAGGAAATTATTCAATATTCTTCAACTCCATTTATATTTGGAACATGGCCCATCAATTAAAATGATTTATACTTAACAAAACGGCAGGCTCTAGTTACTGTGACAAATGTAGATTTTCGTTCTTTAAATATGTAAAAAAAACAACAACAACAAAAAAATTAAAAAACAGTCAAATTCCTCCCGACAGCCTTGGTGCATGTGTGTGTTGACAAAGATCTCATTAAGGAGAAAATAAGCAAAAAGAAAGAAAAGCAAGCAGTCAGGTTTCCCCTGCTGCGGGGCTCCCTGACTCTCACATCATTATCTGCTAATCAGCAAATGAACGTGCTCTGGCTCCGAGCAGCCTCCCACAACGGAGCTGAATGGAGCTCATTAGAGTGGCGTGCGTTCGGGCCTGCATCCGTCATGCCGACCCTGGATCGCGCCGCGGTGGGGGACGCGGTTCTGCGCAGCAAATCAATATGTATCGGTCCTCAGGGGTTAGAGTGTGCGCACCATGTCTGTTCATGCAGCGCTGCGCTTATCACGACCATTATGAGTCTTGTTGTGTTGTAGTGTGATCCTTTGATGATTAATGAGAGTTACCATGTTCTCTTGATGATTAATGGATTTTACAACAAGGACGAATTTCTCTTCTCATTCCTGCTTTCATTTGCAATGCGTTTTCAGTGCGTGTGTCTGCAGGAGAAGGGTAGGTGGCACTGTGGGGACTAGCACTGGGGGCGTGTGGCATGGAACCGGCATTCGCACCATTTATAATGCATTATTAATAAATGATTTCTTGAGACTTTGCTAACAAATCATCAGGCAAATAGAGAAGACACATCACGCACTTGCAAGTCTGACACACTGTTTAACACTTGGAACACTTGCTATTTAATAAAGAAAACAGAGGTGCAAATGACATTTTGCATTAAATTTATCAAGTGCAGTTGATATTAAAAGCATTATTACTTATCACATCTATGTTTTTCAATGTGCCATGTTTTTTTTTTTCACAATGTTTACTGTAAATCTGCAAGCCTTTTTCTTTTCATGTATACAATGTCAAAATGGTGATTATTAAATACAGTGGTACTTTGGATCTCAATGTTCGACTAGGCATGTCGAGAACCGAAAAGTACCAGGCAAATTATTCCCATAAGGAATTGTATTAAGGAAATAAGGAATTACGGCATTATATGCATTAATGGAGTATTGTGATCCCTTATTTATGATGGGATATGTTCTGAGAAATTCATCATAATTTAAATGTATCATGAACTAAGAAGTTTAAAGTGTGTTTGGTAGAGTACTGTATAGTCTATACTGTAAGTAAGTTAATGGTTAAAATACTTACATTGACATACAGATTGCCAAAATCATTACCACAGAGCTTATTTTATAATAAAGTGTAAAAAACTGTCATGTAATTTAGTGACTAATGGATTGAAAATGAAAAGTAAAAGCAAGACACTTACTCTATTGATGAACTCTGCTGCTAAGCTAAACTGTGTTCTGGATAACTCTTTTCGGTTGGCTCTTATAAACTAAACTTTTTCGGACTTCTTTGCACTACGAATACGGTACTGTGGATGTAAAAATAAAGAAAGACACGATAAACACTGCAGAGATCTATGAGGGCTGTTGTGAATCGGAATCACTGAATCACTGTGTACTGAATCGTGAACCGAGTTACGGCTGAAATGAGTCGTGCAGCTGACTCACACAACTTTAAGCAAGTGTGCCGAATTTGAAAGGGTTCCAAGGTGGTCAAGAACCGAGGTACTACTGTACAAATATGTGCCATTTACCATCCATATGATGAACGCCAATCTGTCTTATACACATCTAACTCATGTCTGCCTTGAAGGCAGACAAACAACATTAGTTTAGTTTTCCTCATCGTGATTGTTTCAAGTTCTTTAAAAGATACAAAGATGAAAATTACTGTATTGAACAGGACAGTATTAAATTAAATGCTTTCAAGCTGTGTTTTAAATATATTACGGGGGTGTGCTTAATGTTATGAAATGAACACTATGCGCATGAAAGTCTTTCACAGAATGTAATGCAGATGTTCAACAGTGCTCACCTGTTCTTAGTTAATTAAACGTGTCTAAACTGTCTTTTTCTGCATGAATGTATTCAGTGTATTAACATTTGTTTTTACAGCTTAAATCGCCTTTGTAGAATACGTTTCACCATCTAAGTGATGTTACAACTACTGTCAAAACATTCCCATATTTATTTGCGGTAATGCCATTGTTTTTTTTATTCATCCCATGTCATTTTTTCCGTTACTCCTATTCGACCCTAAAGAAACATGTGTTTTCATTACACTAGCTCTACATGAGCCATACGAGTGGACGACACAAGCAGAATGCATTTATTACTTCTTAATAATTCAATGCCATTCTTTTCATCATGTTGTTTGCAGCAGCATTTGTTGCAGTATTTCCCTGGCATTTTCATTTGACCACCCTAGAAACTACTCATTATTAAAAATGTTTTGATGTAGTATATAATAATAATTTACATTTACAGCATTTAGCAGACACCCTTATCCAGAGCGACTTACAATTGGTACAATCTTACAATCCAAGCAATTGTGGGTTAAGGGCCTTGCTCAAGGACCCAACAGTGGCAGCTTGGCAGAGGTGGGATTTGAACCCTGGACCTTCTGTTCCATAGTCCAGTACCTTAACTGCTGAGGAACCGCCTGAGGAAGTCGAAGCATGAAGGGGTGATTATCACCTGTCGCGGAAACAGCGACCACTACTCAGCACTGGCAGAACTGGCACCCAGGGTTTAGGGTACATGCTCCCCCAAACCTTAGAGGGTCAAAACATGAAATGTAAAACAATAACAATAAGAAGAAGAAGAAAAAGAAGAAGAAGAATAACTACACTAATAAAAATCAATGAATGTATAACCTGAACCATCACCAGAAAAAGCCTTTTTTCTATACTGGCCTGGTCATTGAACAGAAAAAGGTTACTTGAGTCCTTTTTATAAAGCAATATCTTTCCCACTTTCTTAAAAGGACAACAAAATAAAAGTCTGCAAAAGGTTTGGATGTTGAAAAGGACCTGATAATCAAGTTACAGTGACAATCTGAGTGTCAATACACATCACATGAATAAAACACCATACTGCGCCATCTACAGGAGCGGAGACTGTAGTCGACACCCCATTTAAAATGTGTTCTTTCCTCCTTTAAACAAATCGATATTGCAAAAATAAATATCGCTGTAATAACATATTGCTGTATCGATGTTGTTTTATACAGCCCTAGTCTGCAGTTAGTGTTGTTTAAGATGTACTGTATGTGATTCATTACATCAATCCGAACAGATTTGACCAAACATGAATCTATAAATAATTGAGAGCAAATTAAAATTATTAACTAAACATGTGTTGTATTGTAAATATATACAGTGGGGCCAAAAAGTATTTAGACAGCCACTGGTTGTGCAAGTTCTCCTACTTAGAAAAAGAATAGAGGTCTGTAATTTTCATCATAGGTACACTTCAACTATGAGACACAAAATGAGAAAAAAAAATCCAGGAAATCACATTGTAGGATTTTTAAAATATTTAATTGTAAATCATGGTGGTAAATAAGTATTTGGTCAATAAATTGGGTCTAACTCAATACTCAAAAAAGCAAGACTTCTGGCTCTCACAGACCTGTAACTTCTTCTTTAAGAAGCTATTCAGTCCTCCACTTGTTACCTGTATTAATGGCACCTGTTTGACCTGGTTATCTGTATAAAAGACACCTGTCCACAGCCTCAAACAGTCAGACTCCAAACTCAAGACCAAAGAGCAGTCGAAGGACACCAGGAAGAAAATTGTAGACCTGCACGAGGCTGGGAAGAGTGAATCTACAATAGGAAAGCAGATTGGTGTGAATAAATCAACTGTGGGAGCAAATGTAAGACACACAAGACCACTGATCATCTCCCTTGATCTGAAGCTCCACACAAGATCTCATCTGTGGGGTCAAAATGATCATGAGAATGGTGAGAAAAAATCCCAGAGCTACACAGAGGGACCTGAGGAATGACCTGCAGAGAGCTGGGACCAACGTAACAAGGCTACCATCAGTAACGCACTACGCCAAAAGAGACTCAGATCCTGCAGTGCCAGGCGTGTCCCCCTGCTTAAGCCAGTACATGTCCAGGCCCGTCTGAAGTTTGCCAGAGAGCATATGGATGATCCAGAAGAGGATTGGGAGAATATCATGTGGTCAGATGAAACCAAAATAGAACTTTTTGGTAAAAACTCAACTCGTCGTGGAATAAGGAATGCTGAGTTGGCATCCCAAGAACACCATACCTACTGACTGTGAAGCATGGGGGGGTGGAAACATCATGCTTTGGGGCTGTTTTTCTGCAAAGGGGACAGGACGACTGATCCGTGTTAAGGGGAAGAATGAATGAGGCCATGTATCATCATGAAATTTTAAGCCCAAAACCTCCTTCCATCAGTGAGAGCATTGAAGATGGAACGTGGCTGGGGTCTTCCAGCATAACAATGATCCCAAACACACTGCTCGGGGCAATGAAGGAGTGGCTCCGTAAAAAGCATTTCAAGGTCCTGGAGTGGTCCTAGCCAGTCTCCAGACCTCAAACCCCATAGAAAATTTGTGGAGGGAGTTTGAAAGTTGTTGTCCCGAAAACATCACTGCTCAGAACAGAGAGATCTGCATGGAGGAATGGGCCAAAATACCAGCTACAGTGTGTGCCAACCTGGTGAAGACTTACAGGAAACGTTTGAAACCTCTGTCATTGCCAACAAAGGTTTGATGTTACAAAGTACTGAGTTTAAAATAAATTTATTTGACCAAATACTTATTTTCCACCATAATTTACAATTAAATTCTTTTAAAAAATCCTACAATGTGATTTTCCTGGATTTTTTTTTTTCTCATTTTTGTCTCTCATCGTTGAAGTGTACCTATGATGAAAATTTACAGACCTCTATCCTTTTTCTAAGTAGGAGAACTTGCACAATCAGTGGCTGACTAAATACTTTTTGGCCCCACTGTACCATTTTATGACAAATATATAATAAAAATTGTATATATTACATATGTTTACATTATGAATATATAAACTAAAATCAAAAAATATTTAATAGCCAGCCAATAAATAAATCTGAGCTCACCTCAGCAAGAATTATATTTTTTTACTAAAAAAATCAAAACCGTGACGACAATTCAAATAAATGAACTGTAATACCAATACCAAATTACAACAGTCCAAGCTGGAAGACAACGAGACATTCGGCACACAACTGAACATAAAAAACGCAGCTTCTTTTATCATCTCCCCACATAAGAACTCGCAGAGTGTGTGTACAAATCAAAGACTGCCTCTGTGTTCCCTGTGTTCACTTTGCTCTCGTAAAATTGAGTCAGATCCGGCAAACGAACATCCTTTCTTGCTCTCTCATTCTCATTTCCCTGCCCAAAGCACAAAAACACTGATAGCAGCTTCAGCGGTTTTACCATGTAAGCACACAGACAGAGTGTGAAGAGTTACGCGGACTAATTAACTCGAGTATAGACAAAGGAATACCGAGACAGATTGTTACAAACACGTAACACAAACACACACACGTACACACAGAGCAGATGACACATGGCTAAGCTCCACCACCTCCCACACGTCTAAGAAGCTGCATTAAGCATGTCATTTCTCTGGCAAGAGAGATAAGCTAAGTATGAAAGCATATTTACACCACTGATAAGGTCAAAGCAAGCCATTTGGACGTGCTGAGCCACGGCAATGTTGTGTGAAGTCATGTGAAAGAGACAGCCACAAAGACTGAGCGAGAGAGAGATGCTAGCCTGTCTAGCTTGTGAAAGGAAAGTGGTGGTGATGGAGAATAATAATAATAATAATAATAAATGACCATGAGAATGGAGTCATAATTGGGCACCGTTTATACAGTGGGGGAAAAAAGTATTTAGTCAGCCACTGATTGTGCAAGTTCTCCTACTTAGAAAGATGAGAGAGGTCTGTAATTTTCATTATAGGTACACTTCAACTATGAGAGACAAAATGAGAAAAAAAATCCAGGAAATCACATTGTAGGATTTTTAAAGAATTTAATTGTAAATCATGGTGGAAAATAAGTATTTGGTCAATAAATTTGGTTCAACTCAATACTTTGTAACAAACTTTGTTGGCAATGAGAGAGATCAAACGTTTCCTGTAAGTCTTCACCAGGTTGGCACACACTGTAGCTGGTATTTTGGCCCATTCCTCCATGCAGATCTCCTCTAGAGCAGTGATGTTTTGGGACAACATGGACTTTCAACTCCCTCCACAAGCTTTCTATGGGTTTGAGGTCTGAAGACTGGCTAGGCCACTCCAGGACCTTGAAATGCTTTTTACGGAGCCACTCCTTTGTTGCCCGAGCGGTGTGTTTGGGATCATTGTCATGCTGGAAGATCCAGCCACGTTCCATCTTCAGTGGTCTCAACTGATGGAAGGGAGGTTTTGGCTTAAATCTCACGATACATGGCCCCGGTTCATTCTTCCCTTAACACGGATCAGTCGTCCTGTCCCCTTTGCAGAAAAACAGCCCCAAAGCATGATGTTTTTCCATCCCCATGCTGCACAGTAGGTATGGTGTGTAGATATGGTGTGCTTTCTTGGGAGGCAAAGGATTTTTCCTCCAGTTGAGTTTTTACCAAAAAGTTCTATTTTGGTTTCATCTGACCACATGATATTCTCCCAATCCTCTTCTGGGTCATCCATATGCTCTCTGGCAAACTTCAGACGGGCCTGGACATGTACTGGCTTAAGCAGGGGGACACGCCTGGCACTGCAGGATCTGAGTCCTCTAGGCGTAGTGTGTTACTGATGGTAGCCTTTGTTTACTTTTTGGTCCCAGCTCTCTGCAGGTCATTCATCAGGTCCCTCCGTGCAGTTCTGGGATTTTTGCTCACGGTTCTCATGATCATTTTGACCCCACGGGATGAGATCTTGCGTGGAGCCCCAGATCGAGGGAGATTATCAGTGGTTCTTGTTATGTCTTCCATTTTCTTACAATTGCTCCCCACAGTTGATTTATTCACACCAACCTGCTTGCCTATTTTAGATTCACTCTTCCCAGCCTGGTGCAGGTCTACAATTTTTCTCCCCTGGTGTCCTTCAACAGCTCTTTGGTCTTGGCCATGATTGAGTTTTGGAGTCTGACTGTTTTGAGGCTGTGGACAGGTGTCTTTTATACAGATAATGAGGTTCAAAACAGGTTGCCATTAATACAGGTAATGAGTGGAGGACAGAAGAGCCTCTTAAAGAAGAAGTTACAGGTCTGTGAGAGCCAGAAATCTTGCTTGTTTATGTGTGACCAAATACTTATTTTCCACCATGATTTACAATTAAATTCTTTAAAAATCCTACAATGTGATTTCCTGGATTTTTTTCCTATGATGAAAATTACAGACCTCTCTCATCTTTCTAAGTAGGAGAACTTGCACAATCAGTGGCTGACTAAATACTTTTTTGCCCCACTGTACATCTCCAAAATCTCTACAGGAATCTGCAGTGCTGTATAAACTATATAGATATGTGCCATTTAACACCCGTCCGATCAGCGTTCGTTCGCTTTAAGATAATCCTTTATTATTCCCACAGTGGGGAAATTTATAGATTTGAATGCACACAGCAAAAAGTGTAAAGAATAAAGAATTCCGCTATAGTGGGGCTTTGCGCTCAAATTGCGCTACAATTTGCGCTCAAACTGCCACACAAAGCCTTACATGACCAAATTTGTTCACAAATGAATGACCTTAATAAAGCAAACTCAAATCGCTAAATTTTACTTTTAAAAATCATAATAATACTGAGTGGCTTATAGAGTTAACTTTCTAGCAAGTAACGTTTTTGAGAACTAATGCAAATTTAATTGGCTAGTCAGCTAACAGTGTTGTTTTGTGAAGAAACACCTTAGCAGCTGCTAATAGAGGATTAATTAACAGCTGCTGTCCCATACATGATGTCTTAAGTTTGATAACATAATAGTAAAACCTGATTTTAAAATCCTAGCTATTAAATACTGTGTTTATTTCAAAGGAGACTAAATATATTCCCCACACAGCATGGCGGTTCGGTTTTAGCAGATGATAGCCAGATCTAAACGTGTATCATTGATTGTGAAACGATTTCCGACAGATTTTATGAAGCAAGGCTAAAGCAGAACAGGCTTTTATTGGATTTTTATTGTTGCCACATTGCACTGATCCATAATTCAGGCGAAAACATGAAGGACACATGCTGTCTGCAGACTGTTTTGATAATTAATGAACAAATGAAGTACCCTACCGAGCGACAACAAACAGCCGCAAATTTTCAAGCCCTTTCAGCATCTCACAACAAACAAATAAGTGATGTGGTCTCACAGATATCATGAACGGAAATGTGGGAAACAAAGGCTTTAATCATCTAAAACCCTTCTCCGTTCTGCAAATAAAGCACTCGCACAAACAGCCCTTCCAAGGAACTGCATCTGAGATGCAATAAATGATCAGAGTCTGATCGTGATTAATGCTCCGAGTACTGCAGAGCTGAAATGAGCTGATATCTATTTATTTACCTGCAGCCATCACTGCCACGCTATCTGTCACCGTCACTGTCTTTCTGTACCGGACTGCATATTACAAGTGACTAGCAAATTAGCTTGGACTGCAATAAATCCTGTTTAATCACTTTTCAAATCCCGGAGAAAAATTACACTAAGGAACATGTAAATAATAAGCACATAGTATATATATATATATATATATATATATATATATATATATATATATATATATATATTTTTTTTTTCATACACTATGGTCAAGTGGTGTGAAAATATAAAATAAAATAATGTCAGCTCCCTGTCTTCCAAAATATTCTTTATTCATGTTATCCCAAGCTGTAGCGTGAGATTAAATGAATAAAGAATATTTTGGAAGATAATGAGATTATAATTTTCTTAGAATAAAAGTAGTTCAGTTAAAAACTAAATTTTCTAAGAAAATTTTATTCTCATTATCAAGTGCAACTGAAGTAGCTCCAATTAATACTACCCTATTTAAAGTTGACCTGAGAGTGCAGGGACTCTGTCACGTCAAATTCCTTTAGTCACACATCAACAAGGAGAAGATTCGATCATTTACAGATTGAGAGTGTACTGTAACAGCATAGGCGTGTCTAGCCCTATTTTAAGGGTGTTCAAGCACTTGTAAATTGAGTCCCAGCACAGCTATAATAGCAAAAAGTCAGTTTCTGTTGTTCGTTTTGTTTTATTTTTAACTTAAGTTTGTCTCTGATAAGTTGAAAATGTTAAAATCATAGAAAAGTATATGATTTATACGTAATATTTTAACATCAAAAATGCAGCAACCCTCCCTGCCTCGCAAATGGTATGATCCAAATGATGACTGAGTGTCTACATTAATGGAAGTTTTCTCCGATTTGTTTTGTGTCTTTCCAGTCATAGCTTCCCCTCTCCACAAAGTCAGATGTTCTTACTTCACAAGTGTGGGAATGACAGTCCAAAATTATGTAAAAATTTTAAGGATTTTGTTTAATAATAATAATTAAAAAAACCTTGGTGGGGGGTTTCCAGATAAGATGAGCTGCATTTCTTTCAAGTTTGACAACAATTGCAGAGAACAATAAATGATTACACATTAATACTTCATAAAGCTTCATAACAAACTCAAATCGCTAAATCTAAAAGTTTCCCAACACAGAAATAAAAGCTGATAAACATCATAGCTATTTAATATTGTGTTTATTTCGAACGAGACGAAATATATTTCCCACATAGCATGGCGGTTCTGTTTTACCAGATGATGGTCAGATTTAAACGTCCATCATGGATTGTAAGATTTTATGAAGCAAGGCTAAAGCAGAACAGGCTTTTATTGGTTTTCTATTGTTTTTATACCCTGCCTGGACAAACAAAAAGGTCACACACACCAATTCACTGTGGCATCGTTTCCACAAGCTTCTGCAATGTCACAACATTTATTTCTGTCCAGAGTTGCATTCATTTTTCCCCAAGATCTTGTATTGATGGGAGATTTGTTCCACTGCACAAAGTCTCCTCCAGCACATCCCAAAGATTCTCAATGGGGTTCAGGTCTGGACTCTGTGGTGGCCAATCCATGTGTGAAAATGATGCCTCATGCTCCGTGAACCACTCTTTCACAATTTGACCCTTCTGAAACCGATGAACATCTCTTCCACGACCACAGGATGTGTCTTTCGACGTGGTTGTTTAACAGATGAGAAGCTACTCACTGCATCAGTTAGGGTTAAAGAACTTGTTTCCAGCTGAAACATCATCACCAGTGCAGTAAATATCCAATGGGAGGCTCTTTTAACTATATAACTATTTGCTTACTTAAATCCAGGTGGTGGCCTTTTTTTTGGCCAGGCAGTGTATGTTCTTACTTCACAAGTGTGGGACTGACAGTCCAAAATTACATAAAAATGTAGTGGTGGCGGTCTCAGAGTGCTCAGCACCCCTAAACCTCTGTGGTGGCCTAGTGGTTAAGGTACAGGACTATGGACCAGTAGGTCCAGGGTTCAAATATCACCTCAGCCACTGTTGGGTCCTTGAGCAAGGCCCTTAACCCACAATTGCCTGGATTGTAAGACTGTATCTTCCAATCGCCAAGCTTTTTGATGGCTAAATTTCTCCCTACTGCCTGTTCTGATTAACCATGAATGCCTTATGCCTTTTATTGTTTAAGTCTTAATAAGTCTTGAAACAGCACAAAGCGCCTAAAATCAAAAGGGGTGTCTGAAGAGACTCGCCTCACCTGCCATCGGCTTGTTGTGTACTTTTTCTGATGTATTTGTTCTCTATTTATCTGTTAGTGACATAAAAGGAAGGCGTTGATCAAAGGGCGGAGGGAACAGTGTTACGTTTGAGGCGTGTGCTGGAATATTCAGCGAACCCATGCTGACACACAGCCTCAGCAAAAACCGAGTTAATGAGTGTGAGGAAAGCCACGCTTTTATATCTAATAAAATTCCCTCTCTCTCTCGCTCTCTCTCTCGTATGCTAATGTTTCCATTTTTCAGCTTTACCTCCCTCTGAAGCTTTGACATGATTACCTTCCACAGCTAATGTTTAATTCAGCGCAGTGTAGAACCGCGAGTGTTTATGCGCAGAAGCGAGCAAGCACTTGTGTGACCGAGAGTACACAGTGATTAATTCGCACAGTGTTCTTTGTTCCTTCTCTATTGTATTATTGTGCGTGTGACTCCTTGTGTGTGAACATGTGTGTATGTGTGTGTCTGTAGGTGGTTTTTACCTCCAGTCATCAATTAAGGAGGAGAGATTGGGAGCAATGAGGGGGCAAATCAAAAATAAACCACTTTACTATGGGCACGCAAATGCATGCACGCACACACCCTTTGTATTATTATTATCTTTAAGGGGACTTTCCACAGACTTGTGTATTACTGTAGCTAGGTAATTCTAGTTAATTAATTATAACCTTACCCTCAGTGACCATAAGGAAATCATTTCAGCTTCTCTGGTTTTTCAAATACAAGGTGTAGTTCTTGACAAGCAAAAGCTAATTTTCTTGTGGGGATCAGTTACATTTTCACACAAGTTCAAAAAAGTCAGATTTTCCTATCTAATTGAGGTCACGTTATACACAATCATATATAAACATGACCACACTCATAACTGCAGAAAATCTGATTTTGTCAGTGATCTGCTCAACATGTTTACATGCACACGAGTAATCAAATAATGTGAAACCTCCGGGTTTTCATGACTCGGGTAATGATTGGACTTCTACTTTGCAACCAGCCAAAACAACCTCACAAACAGATGTGACCTAAACTTCAAACTTTAATTTTAAACAATTATATATCAAGTTATTTATATAAATAATTCCTATCACATTCTTCATTTCCTTGAGCATATACTATGTCTGAGTCGTCACAAAAAGTTCGTTAGCTGTTTAGCAGGTGCTGCGTTTAATTTTGGGGTTGCCAGATCCCACGAGTTAAAAAACCAACCAGGTCTATGGAAACTAATCTCAAAGGTAGCGAAGTCTAAGAGGAATTGGCAACCGTGTTGCACTCTCGTATTACGTTTGCGTGCATGCACAGACTAAGAAAACCGAATGTAGTATGGGTATATATGCTCTGAGATTACTGATTTAAAATCCAGCTCTCTTTATCAGTCTTCTAAATCTGAGTTTTTAGATCGGAGTATGCTTCTTTGTATGTGTATCTGTAATAAGGGAGTGCAAAATCAAAATACAAGAGCACAAAATCACTTTAAATCGAGCGAAAACAAGAACTGCAGGCTTCAGTTCTGTGCTTTGTAGATAAAAACCAGAAATACATCAGAGGTCAAGGCTTAGTAGATCATTACTGGAACTATCGATTGCAAGATGTCGCTATAGGAAATCATCAGGAAAGAATAATATAAAGATTAATGTACAATGCTGTTAGCATTATTAAAGCTAAAATGAAGGATAAATGCCAAAATCCATGGGCACTGAACAGATTGGAAGACAGTTTTATAATATTAAAAGTAAAGTTGGAAAGGGCAGGCATACAAACTGAAGTAAGCAAGAAGAGACCATATTATTAAGAATGCGATTTGGACATACATGGTTAAACAGCAGCTTGTTTTAATGAAGAAACAGAGGGCAACTGTGAATACTGTAATAACCAAGAAACTGTAGAACACGTAATCCTTCATTGTCCTAAATATTATCAAGCCAGACAATGATTCATTTCAGATCTTGAGGGAAATCAAATTAGACTGAAATTACATGACATTTATAAAATAGTTTGGGCACTACTTATCAAACGTTTGCTGATTTTCTAAGTGAAAATAAGCTAGCCTAACCTCTACATGAAACAAAAGTATGGCATATTTCTACAAATGTTTAATGCACAGTATTCAGTTGCTGAATTTAACATGTTGGAAGAACATAATCTAAAATGTGACATCTGCAGATTTGGACACCCTGTCAGTCAGTACTTGGCAACTCCTTGACAGAAACTACAGTGAATCAATAGGTGCCCAAATCTTTGCACTTGCAGCATTTTATGTTCTCCTCAGTATGTTAAATTCAGCAAATCAGTGATGGTATTACATTAAAATTGAGACCTTTTTCCATTTTGAATTTAGAACGATCTTCTCAATTGTCAGGCCTAGTGTATGAACATGTGATTTGATGTAAAGATGTCTGAAATATTTTGATTTGAGATGATGTGCATCTCACTCGATTTCTGGAAGCTGTGCAGAGAACTGGCTGGCCATCATGGTATGGTCCTTCTTTTGAATTACTTTCCCAGTTTACTTTTAAAATGATAAAACTGTCTTCCAGTCTGGTCTGTGCCCATAGATTTTGCCATTTTATATTAATCTCTATATTGTTCTTTCCTGCCGATTCCCTATAGCGACATCTTGCAATCGGTAGTTCCAGTAATGATCTACCACGACTTGACCTCTGACGTTTTTATCTACAAAACCAGCACAGAACTGAAGGCCGCGTTGGAAGCCTGCAGTTCTTGTTTTCGCTTGATTTAAAGTGATTTTACTCTCCCTTATTAAAGATTGTGATCTCACTCCATACGTTACAATGTTCCAACTTAAAAATGGGAACCTGCTAATACACATAAATACACATTCAGCTGAAAGCGTACTCTGAATTTGGAATTTTCCTGGGCAAGCGATAGGCAGCATGATGCTCTTCTCTCACTCGAATGAGGAAGTCGGCAGTGCGTGACGTAGTGAGTCGTGGGATGAGCGCTGGGAAATGTAGTGAGGAAAAGCTGTGGTCGCTTCCAATACGCTATTCAATAAAATACATGAGATATTCAATACTTTATTATAAAATACGCTGTGTGTTAATGATTTTACCCAACTGTACTTTAACGCAAGTGTTTTAAGCATGTTTAAGAAAGGCCACGCACTACAATACTCTCCAGCACTCAGCAGTGCTTGACGTGAGCGCTGGGAAATGTAGTGAGGAAAAGTCGGTCGTGGTTTTAGCAGGTTTAATGTACACTACGCTATGATATATAGAGCAAACTCCTTGATTTACTATAAATTCACCTTACGATGGATTTGTCTGAACGTACCCCCATCGGAATTTGGGAACTACCTGTATATCGGGACATATCTTCATACATTATACATTACATTTACAGCATTTAGCAGACGCCCTTATCCAGAGCGACTTACAGTTGATACAGTCTTACAGTCCAAGCAATTGTGGGTTATGGGTCTTGCTCAAGGACCCAACAGTGGCAGCTTGGCAGAGGTGGGATTTGAACCCTGGACCTTGTGGTCCAGAGTCCAGTACCTTACCCGCTAGGCTACCACAGTCCCACAAGTATAACAAATACCTGGTTTCGCACACACATGCGGACAAAATCATGTCGTATTTATTTGTGACCTTTGACCATCTATGAGAGTTGCTATGAAATTCCCGTTTCTGTGAGTAGTTCAACTTACAAGGACAGTAATTAGCGTGGGGGGTGCACACACAAACACACTGCCGCAAGAGGGGGGGATTATCAGCAGTTAGCGCGAGAGTGAGCGTGGTGTAGACCAATTTCTCTTTGGTGTGTGAGAGACCCTGCAGGCTTACTACACACACTTGTGCGCGTCTTCATTTGTAGTCTTGCGTTCGCCGATCGATTTAACAAAACAAACCTGAAAATTGCTCAAACAGCCTTGAAGCAGCCAATTATGTTCTGACTGGATACTCTGATTATTTATGAGCCGAGAAAAAGAGGACGGCAGGAATCAGTCTGACATGAACCAGGTCAGAGATGAGGGACAGAGACAGACTGATACAGGTGGTGGGAAAACGAAGGACGGGAGAGGAAGACACAGAGTGGGTGGGAAAGTAGACAGGAAAAGAATGAGAAGAGGAACGGACAGCTGGTGTGGAATTGAAGATAGACAGAGAGGTGGGACAGGAGGAAGAAGATAAATAGACACTGAAGAACATCGAGACAGATGCGAATGAGATGGAGGAGCACACAGTGGCACGTGAATTTCAAACTGCTGTTCATGTGACATCATAGGAAGGCTGAACGCTCTTGATGGAGAACCATAATCACATTTTATTTATTGTACAAAGCATTTTAACTCTAGAATGCCCAAGACGACCACTCAAGTCTATCAATCTGTGACTTTCTTTAGATTTCATTATATGTTTGTCTATTTACATTTACAGCATTTAGCAGACGCCCTTATCCAGAGCGACTTACAATTGATACAGTCTTACAATCCAAGCAATTGTGGGTTAAGGACCCAACAGTGGCCTTGCTCAAGGACCCAACAGTGGCAGCTTGGCAGAGGTGGGAATTGAACCCTGGACCTTTTGGTCCATAGTCCAGTACCTTACCCACTAGGCTACCACAGTCCCTCCATAGTCTATCATTGTTATGAAATGACTATTCCAAAGCACAAAAATGCTCTTAACATTTAAACTTCGAAAGGCCATAGCGGCTATTAAGCCACCAAATATAAGCATCCAAAGTTACATTAAGAACAGCGTCTAGTCTCCCCAAGCCACCTGTCAGTCGTTACTATGACAACATGGCTACCTCAAAACATCCTGATAAAAAATAATAATAATAAAATTGAATAAAAAGATCAAATGGAATAAGACAAGATCATTCTAAAATTAGAATTAAAATCTAAATTTAGAAGAGAATTTTGCTCGGACCACATGAAAGCAAAGGACAGGCAACCGGCACTGGTGAAGAAAAGGAAGCAGTGTGAAGTCAGTAAACACTGAGCGCATTTACATGACCTTAATAATCCGATGACTGCAGAAAACCAGATTTTCTCATTTTTCTCAGTCTGATCAACTAGTTTACATGCTAATCAGATAATGGGAAAACTCTGGGTTTACATGACTCGGGCAATAATCGGATTTCTTTTTTGAAGCCAGCCAATAATCTCACAGAAAGATGTGATGTAAATGTAAAAGGTCAAACTTCAGTACCTTACAGGGTGGGCCATTTATATGGATGACACGTAAATAAAATGGGAATGGTTGGTGATGTCAACTTCCTGTTTGTGGTACATTAGTATATGGGAGGGGAGAAAAACTTTCAAGATGGGTGTTGACCATGGTGGCCATTTTGAAGTCGGCCATTTTGGATCCAACTTTATTATTAGTTTGAGGGTCATGTAACACATCAAACTTATTGAGAATTTCACAAGAAAACAATGGTGTGCTTGGTTTTTCTTTCATGAATTATTTACAAGTTTATGACCACTTTTAAAATGTGTTCAAAGTGCTGCCCATTGTGCCCTCTTCTCCCACTCTTGACACACTCATAGCAACACCGCAGGAGAAATGCTCTCCCGATCTGACCCCCTTAGACTTTTATCTTTGGGGTCATCTGAAGGCAATTGTCTATGCTGTGAAGATACGAGATGTTCAGCATCTGAAACAACGGATACTGGAAGCCTGTGCTAGCATTTCTTCTGCGGTGTTGCTATCAGTGTGTCAAGAGTGGGAGAAGAGGGTTGCATTGCCAATCCAACACAATGGGCAGCACTTTGAACACATTTTAAAAGTGGTCATAAACTTGTAAATAACTCCTGAAAGAATAAAGTTCCGTTAAAACCATTTGTTTTTCTTGTGAAATTCTCAATAAGTTTGATGTGTTACATGACCCTCTTCTCATTGGAAATAATAAAGTTGGATCCAAAATGGCCGACTTCAAAATGGCCACCATGGTCAACACCCATCTTGAAAAGTTTCCCCCTCCCATATACTAATGTGCCACAAACAGGAAGTTGATATCACCAACCATTCCCATTTTATTTAGGTGTATCCATATAAATGGCTCACCCTGTACAATAAAATTCTCTATTTCCTTGAGCATACAAAGGGTTGCCAGATCCCACTTTAGATATAAGCATGTGGTCTAAGATAAATCCAGCACTCCTTTTCAGATTTCTTAATCTGATTTCTACATCGGAGTATGCTGTTTACATGACCACTTGAAAAATCAGATAACTGCAGAAATCCAACTATGTTTGGATTATTAAGTTCATGAATACACACTCGCTGTAGGCCAAACAAAACTCAAGCTTTTAGACAAATGTCATAGTGTCATAAAAATCCATTCTGTATTATACAGCATTCTAAACATGCAAATGTCAAACGGTCAAAATGACCATTCTGGCCATAATCCTGGGCTTTCTAAAAAGTTGTTACAAAGCAGCTCTACAAAAGCCAAGTTTACACCACAGTTCAGCACCCAGAGATGACAGTAATACTTCCAGCAATGCACAAGGGAGAAAGCCTGACATGAACCAGGTTACCCATCCCATTGTGGTTGAGATCAGACAACAGGGAAAAAAATACAGAGTGTTTGGCTATCCTATATGTGTACTTTTCAGCATAGCAAGGTGTGAACAAGAGTCTCGCAAGAATAAAACAGGTTTGACTGGAACGTGTTAATCTTCTGTGTAAATGAACCCACATGAAAACTGTGTCTCTGAGTGACAGGGTGTAGGAATGACATCCTTCCAACCCACAGAGCAGGACTCTCAGAGCAAGACTGTGGAATTTGAAGTAGTCCTGTTAAAAAACAACAACAACAACAACAACAACAACAACAACAACAACAAAAAACCAAATAAAGGGTGGCATGCTGGCCCGGTGGGTAGCACTGTCACCTCATAGCAAGAAGGTCTGGGCTTCGTCCCAGGTGGAGTGGTCTGGGTCCTTTCTGTGTGGACCTATATACACTGCCAAAATATCGTCTAAATGTCTTTATCAGTTAAATCTCAGAAAATACTGAGATATCATTTTTGAAAAACGTCGCACACCCCTAGATGTACGACATGACTTATGAAACCCATAAACTCATCATGGAACTGTTACTGCATTGAGGCTGTGATGATGGGATCCCTGTATTCCAGTCTGGTCGTGAAGCCATGGTGCCAGTTGGGAAAGGGAACAGTGTGCTAACTAATGGGTGAGCGCATGGCACAGTTGATAAGGCCCCACTGGCATCACCGAGCCGTGTAGCCCAAGCAACACAGCAAGGCAATGCCAATCTCCAGCCTCACGCCTCATCACTCTCACAATTCCGATAATCCTGCTTGGCAGTCCTGTCTGCTACTGTCGCATACGGGCCTGCTGCAAGCTGCAGGGAGGCCACATGCTGCACAAAACACAATTCCCTCTCCTTTCACAGCCTCGCATGAAGTGAGGCGAACGCTGGAGAGAGCATTAATGAGACTTCTGCAGATTTCAGTGGAAGTCAATGTATGTATACATGTCTCTTTGAATTTTCAGATTGTACCCTATGTGCTGTTGAACACCACATACTGTAGGTAGACTCATGTAGGCTCAGTCAGAGACGCACAACAACACAAACTGCTAAGGCTGTAAGTGTTAGGCGTTCTATATTTTTCAGTTTATATTCTAGTTGTTCTTTATTTAAGTTGTAGTGATCACTGCACTTTGTAGATCTACAATGTCAGACTGTAGTCCATCTGTTTCTCTACATACTTTGCTACATACTCTACTCTGTTCTCTAATGGTCAGGACCCCCACAGGACCAGCACAGATCAGGTACTGCTTGGGTGGTGGTTCATTCTCAGCACTGCACTGACACTGATATGGTGGTGGGGTGTTAGTGTGTGGGTGCACTAATACGAGTGGACCCCAGTGTCACTGTTGGACTGAAAATAGTCCGACAACCAAAAATGTCCAGCCACTAGCATCCGGTACCACTATATAGTATCATTTAATGTCCAGCCACTAGCATCCTGTAGGTAATGTCCTGTGAGCACTGATACTGTACATTAAATGATACTATATAGTGGTACCTCGGTTCTCGTCGTTAACTAGTTCCAGAAGGCGAGTACCAAGCAAATTTTTTCCATAAGGAATAATGTAAATTGAATTAATACATTCCAGACCCCTAGAAATTCCACACTGTATAAATCATTATATGCATTAACTGAGTTGTATTGTACAGATGCTCCCTGATTTACGATGGAGATGTGTTCTGACAAATCCATCATAAGTTAAATGCATCATGAACTGGGGAGTTTAAGGAGTGTTTGGTGGATCACAGCGGAGACGAGGCTGTTGGCTTCTTATTTGTAAGTTTCTTATTCGCATTTTCCAGGCCACCTTATATAATTGCAGATACATGTAGATGGAGATTCCGCCCCATGATAAATAATGGTAAGTAAGTTAATGTTTAAAACACTTACATTAACCTACAGTTGGCCAAAATCATTAATACAAAGCTTATTTTATAATAAACTGTTGACAAATGTCATTTAATTTAGTGCGTAATGGATTACTCTGTTGGTTAACTAACTGCAGCCTGTGTTCTGGAGCATTCAATTCCTGTTTTGCATTCGGTTTGCTCTCATAAAGTAACCTTTTTAGGACCCATGGAGACTTATTTGTACTACGAATACAGTACTATAGAACACGATAAAACACGATAAACTATTGTGATTCTGAATCACCAAATTAATGTGTACTGAATCGAGAATTGTGAATCATGAATCGAGTTTCAGCTGAAACAAGTCACGTGGTTGAAGCAAGTGTGCCTACTGAGCAAACGACGAGAACTGAGAAAGTTTCTAGACAAAATGGGTCGAGATCCGAATTGGACGGGTTCCGAGGTGGTCGAGAACGGAGGTACCACTGTATATTGATGTAGCAATATCACATCTACTGGACTGTGGAATTATGATGATCCTATTTAGCCCCTACTTACTGTTGCTGACTTGAATTTTCCATTTGAACACTTGATAGTGAACAGCCAATGAATTCAACACAGTGATGCTCTGATAACTAAGGTCTATGTTTCCATTAGCGTTAGGCGTTTGATTCCCATATTTAAACATATACAAGTTAATTCACAATTTGCCTTCTTTGTGCCCATTTACTGAGGTTTATCCAAACATCAGCACCCACACCCACACTCCTACACATTCCACAAAATGTGCCACCGTCTGGCAGGCATACAGAAGCGTGTGCAGCTACATGATGAAGACATATGGGGCTTGAAAGATTTATGAACGGTAGATGCACTTGGGCAGGTTGCCAGACGTTCAGAGCGATGATTGCCAGAGCGTTTCCGCTCGCTTGAAGGTCAGGGAGTTAGACAGGGTTCAACTGTGACTTCAAAGCGCCATGTGCCTGTTGTCTGTTGAAGAAATGAAGCGCTACATTCCAGCCAGTTAGTGCGTCTGTGATCAGTACACACACTACACACTCACGGCTTCCACAGTATGCCATTACACACTACACATTTTAGAGGTGTTCTTACAGTTTGTTTTTGTATTTATCGTACAGATGTAGCCCACTATCTAAACTCTTTTGTTCATTTTCCTGTTATAGCATATGGGTCTTTAACAGCTAATTCGTTCCTACTACAACAAATGGCAATAATAACTAGCGTCCTGTTTAAACAAGACCTGTGAAATTGAATTATCTGTCTAGCATATGAGCAGTTGATGCATAAGAGCATCAACAGTGAAGTCAGTTTTAGTAGCATCAAAGAAAATGAACTGAATCCGTTTCTACACAGTTTCTGGGATCAGTCAAAAATGTAAAGGGGGCGTTATACAGCATCAGCAGCTTCACTGGTTCAATCACCTCTGTTCTTTCTTATTTTCTTCACATTTATACCACATGTATATATAATGTAATTTATGTCATTTAGCAGGTGCCCTTCTCCAGAGCGACTTACAATTGATACAATCTTATAATGATTAAGGGTCTTGCTCAAGGACCCAACAGTGGCAGCCTGGCAGAGATGGGTTTTGAACCCTGGACCAGTTGGTCCATAGTCCAGTAAACGACAACAACTTTCCATAAACACCATCCACGGCTGAGCGGAGGTACAACTCTTAACCCAGTGAAGCTACTGATCCTGTATAACTCTCCCTTTATATTTCTGACTGATAATATTAACACTAATAGCTTCATCTTCCAAATTTAGAATCACTTATCAAATAATGGAAATTATTACATCATAGACTTCCTTTAACACCGAGATCTGACTCACATTTTCTTAAGTTAGTAGAAGTGTGTGTGTTAGTAACAGCCTGCCTTATAAATCGGGCACATTTTATTTGCTGAATGTAAATAATCTTACTTTTTGATAAATTACAACGTATTCAATTGATAGATTTGTGTTTATTGTCTGTATAATAAACAGTTATTGAGAAATTATGTTCCTTCACTGTTATGACTGACAGGCATAGTCTGATGTTTTAGCAGCCGGGTGCTGATAGAATGGAACTATTTTACCTCAGCAATGTTGACAAATCATTTTTTATGTCCTCTTTATCTTCAAATCTAACAAGAAATGGCAAAAATGGCACTCTGGTATAATAATACACTGTACAACCGCAGTACATCAGTGCCAATATCTCCGGTTATAGCACTCCCTTTTGTGCATTATTGCTTAATTCACTAACATCATTTTTTGCTGTATCACAACATTTCAATTATCAGAACGATGCCTGTAAGCACATACAAGCTGTTAGCTCGTGCACTATCTAAACCACCAAACATTTTTCAGAACCAGATACAACTGGATAGTGGAGTGGGTTGTTTAATGCGACCATATTTTACTATTTAACTCTAGGAATTGCTGGAGAATATGTAACGTTGAGGGTATTTATATCAAATTACTGGATAATACACACATAAGGGTTTGTTCAAGGATTTGGGCTCTTGGAGGTTCTCAGCTGCAGCTTCTATGGCATGTTCTCCACATGCCAACATGGGTTTCCTCTCATCTAACAAAAACATGCCATTAGTGGATTGGTTACTCTCAATTGGACATTGCCCATGGTCCCAGAACAGGCTCCAGATCCACTGTGTAAGGATAAATATGGTTCTGAAGTTAAATAAGTGAATATTTTACAGTTTCTCAATACAGTTACATGTCAATATTACATGCAAGTCCTGTCCTAGAGCTTACAATACAGTTAGCTCATTTTTATTAGCCCTATAACTTCTGACTCAATGTGGTTTACTGTTAATAGGTACAACAGCAACGGCAATTTCTGAAAACCTAGCTATTACATCATTTCACACAACGCATAGCCTAATGAAACAGCCTACATTTCCTGCGACTGGTCTGAAAATGTAAGAAACTCTACTGGCCCCAGGAAATTGAGTGTAAAAGTGCAATAATAACCTACTGCTCTGGTTCACCGGCTTAAATTATGCAGGTGTAATGACATCTTCAAGCTACCTTATACCCTTAAATCTTCTAAGCTTCGGTCCTTAACAATACTCACCATGAATCAAATGGACACTCCTCTCATATACTGCTTATATAATGTGCTTTTTATAAAAATGTAGCAGCTCTGCTACTCTCAGTTCGACACTTAGAGACTTGGGACTCAACACTCATCAAAGGGGACAGTCTCTTCTGAAACGACAAAGGCCAGAGTTCAGGGGAGGACATGTACATGTTCCTGTGTTTGCTGGGAAAAGGTCATTTTCAAACACAACCTGGCAAGCAAATCTGATTTAAACCTTAAAAGAAAAGGATCTATTCAGTACTTACGATTGGCAGCCTTTGTATTAATATCTATAAAAAGTTTTATGGAAAGACAAATGGACCCAGTGCGGTCTAGTTTGCTTAACGTTTGTACACGTGACACACAGAAATGGCTGTTGAAAAACAAAAGTGAAAGACGAACTTTTTCATGAATCATGGGAATACACAGGGACTTTCATCTTGCATTCTTCAAAACTGGGCAAACAGGTTACTTCCCTGAATGTTTCAGCATTTGAAGCTTGTTCTTGGAAAGACTTCAATGCTTTAGCAGAATACATTTGTACTTTTCATTAAAAAACAAGTGACTCAGTGCCTGGTAACTCAGATGCATCTTTTAGTGGTACGGTTCAGCGGTACGGATGCACCAATCCCAGATTTTCCATTTTTAAAATGGAAACTGGCACTGTTGTAAAGGTACGAACGTGACGGTTTCAGGCTCTAGTGTCCTAATATTCACGTGGATCCATGCTTCCCAACCTGGGGTCCAGCCCCCTCAGTGTAGAGCCAAACGAGGCTTTGTCTACTCTGAGGTGCTCTGAGTTTGTCAAAATACAATTTTGTTCAATCATTCATTCACAGCCGGTGCCCAGCCAGAGGCATAGGGCACAAGGCAGGAGCAAACCTAGGCAGGGCACCAATCCATCATAAGGCATACACACTCTCAACCTAGGGAGACTTTAGCATAATCAATTAACCTAAAGCATGTCTTTGGTCTGTGGGAGGAAAACTGAGTACACAAAGTACTCAGGACATTCTCGGTGAGGCGACAGTGCTACCCACCATGTCACCCCATAATACAATTTGCACATGTTAAATAACACTGAAATAACACACGTGCTGAGTTCTGTATAGAAAATTACTTGAGAAGAGATTTAATAAGCTTATGTTTAATTTTAGCTAAATGTTTGGCTGTCTTGAAAAGAGAAAAGGACCCAAAATGAAAAAAAAAGAAAAACAACCTTTAAAAGGAACCTAAGAGAAAAGGGAAAAAGGCAATATTAATTTTTGCCAATACACATTGACAATGAATAATTTCTTGGGAGGTTGAAGCTTTTCTTAGATACTCGTAGAGGGGGCTCCATGGCAGAAAGGTTGGGAATCATTGATGTAGGTGATCAAGAGCCTTTCCTGGAGAACAAACATAAGCATACCATAAATGGGACATCAGTCCATTGTAGGACCAGCAGGGGTAGGACCTAGCTAGAAGGCACCACAGGCATACAAGTCAATTATTTATATAGCGCGTTTTACAACAGAGCTTTGTCTCAAAGCAGCTTTACAAATATATAAGCTCAAAGCCCTAGTTGAACAAGCCTGAGGCAACAGTGGAAAGGAAAAACTCCCCAAACGCTATAGGAAAGAAACATTGGGAGGACCAAGACTCAAACATCGACATCTTCCTTGGGCAGCCTGTTAAATGTAGGATTGAAACTTATTTATCAAATAAATACTAAGTTTATAACGAAGCTGGGTCACCGCGCTGGTGGACTACTGCACTGAACATCTGTGTTACTTAACATCACACACATCGATGTGTCATACGTCAGCGCGTCAGATCAAATCCAGCGTCACACATCCGGCATTAAAGGCCAGCATTGGCCCTTATACTGTTATCTCGTTAGAGCATTCCCAGTAAGTAGCAGACCGAGCTGTGATGTGACAAAACCTCATATTTCATACAAGACCCTGGGGCTAAACATTCAGAAGGTACCATGATTCATTTATCTTTCACATTTACTTTCACATTTAACGCTTCATAAAACAGTTCTATCAGGTCTATGTGAAAAGGACACATCCCTGCTGTTACTGAATTTTTTTTAAAGATTATAATAATGGCTGGTTTTAGGATCCTGTTTTTCAGATCCAGCTTCTGTTGCTATGATTAGCTTGTATCATTTTAATATCATAGTGTCTTCTAGGGGTGGGTATTGGACAGAACGTCACGATATGATTATATCACGATACATTGCGATATGATGCATATTGCGATATTGCGATATTCCACATAGTTCACCGAAAATATAAAAACAGCTGATATACAAGTTACAGTGTACGATTTGAGTTGTCTTAATACTTCACATCACATTGATATTTCAGCAAACAAATTTATTCCAAAAACTGTAGGGCTGCGCTAAAAAAAATCAATACAGCACTATATTGCAAGATTTATTTTTGTGATATACTAATAAGTTGCCATTAAAAGACAACTTGACAACTAGCTTATTTAATCTACAAACTAACCACCATGCAGAATATGAAGACTTTGGGAGTCGGGAGTCAGTTGGCTTAAACCAGCCAAGATACCAGCACAAAAACACACTCAGCAAACCTTAGCGGAATCATTCTGCAAAAAAAGTGCCTTACGACAAGAAAAGCAACAGATGGCACGACATAAATGCTGTCATCAATTACATCATGAAAGAAACAGATGGGTTCTAACAACTTTTCAATAAATTAAAACCCAATATATACACTTATATATCAATATATACACAAAATATCAACTAACTATCGTTATCCAGAAAATCCCAGAAAATACGGCGATATAATTTCCCCCAACATCGAACACCCCAAGGTCATAGACTATTTCTTTTGCAGAAAATGCAATCAATAAACCACAGACAAATACAAGAGTAGGAAACAAACCGCTGACAGGGGGAAAAGTGAAAGAGAAAAGGACTAAATGAATCATGCGGACAAACGGTGACGCTCTATTTGCATTCTGGAGAAACAGCTTACGTCTGCAAGCGCAAAAAAATTAGTCGGTATTTTTTGAACGTAGGGGGAACCGCAACGCTTCAGCAGAACCAATTTCTTCTTCCTAACACACACAATGTTTGGTTTCGGGGTTTGGTTGTTTAAATGCATCTTTTCATTCTAGTAAACAGCACAAGCCTGCCATGGCAATATATAGTCGTTTGACCCAAGTTTGACTACACATTCAAAATGTTGAATTTGAAACGCACTGGCCCTGACTTCAAGTGAAAATAACGTTAGCTATACTATTCCTGCAATGTGAAAGTGGAGGAAAGGGACACAAACATCGTGGTACTGGTACTTTCCAGTTTCATCCACGAAATATGGATTAACAGGTTACACTGGCAAATAGGAAAGCCCCATTGTCTGACTCTTGCAACATTTCGAACATTCTTGGTGTCAAACAGGGAGTACATGTTGGCTAATTTAGATAAGCCAAAATAATAAGACGTAACATCACAAAACCAGTCAATTCATAAGTGCAGAGATGTTCTTCTGCATACCATTTTTGTAACGAGTGACTATTAGTGTGGTTGCCTATATTGGCGATCACACTATTGTTATCCGATTCTGAACATTCCGAAATATTCGACGCGTATCAACTGCCACAATTTTTGAGATATCGACCCCGTTCCAGTGCCATTGCGTCCAGTCAGGTCGGGAATGGTGTGCTTGTATAGGGCTTTCCGTTCGGACTTTGGGGGGCCCCACAGGGGCCCCTGTAAAGTCCAAAATTTTCCCATAGGAAATTAATGGGCCCAAAGTTAACGAATCATAACTCAGTCAGTTTTCGACCTACGGCCACGAAATTCGGCAGGCTTGGTCCCGGGTGCAATCTGAGGTGACTTGTGATGCCCATGGGGCCCCTGTGGACCCCGGCTGGGCACTGGGGCCCCTGGTGGGCCAATGACCGTAACTCAATCAGTTTTTCACCTATGTCCACGAAATTCGACAGGGTTGGTCCCAGGTGCAATCTGAGGTGACATGTGATGCCCATAGGGCACCTTACGTAGGTTCAGGGTCGGCCGTTCGCAGTGGCAATCACACTCGTATTTTCTTCAGGAAATGCACCTCTCTAGTTTAAGTTACTTTCTATCAGTTGGAACCAGCCTGGCCATTTTCCTCTGACCTCTGGTATCAACGTCACTGGATATTTTCTGGCTTTCTGATCGTTCTCTGTAAACCCTAGAGTGTGTGAAAATCCCAGTAGGACAGCAGTTTCTGAAATACTCAGGCCAGCCCATCATGTGATGTCCAAAGTCACTTAAATCACTTTTCTTCCCCATTCTGATACTCGGTTTGAACTTCAGCAGGTCGTCTTGACCATGTGATTGGCCAAGGAATGTAAATGGTGGTTTCCGGTCGCTCTTGGCAATGTCTGAGGGAGACCATTTTCAGGTGCCACAATTCTGGCTCTTCCAATTCTGCATTTTTGCACAGTTATGGCCCCCTTGATGTTAGATCCTTATTCAGCACCTTGCACACCATTTTGGAATAATTGGCATCGAGCAATATTCAAAATAGTGGGAAAAATCAGAGCAACTTTGTTTATTGCATTAGAACTTACAACTCATAAACTGGAACTACTGGGTGACTAAAAACAAATGCTGAGAGATGCTGAGATTCAGTGGGGGTGGGGCCATTTACGAGAAGATGAAAATGTTTTTCCAGCGTTACAACTTGCTGCTTTAATAACTGGAACTGGGAAAGGATGCTGATACCATGTGCGCTCTAACATTGCTTTTTTTTGTTGCAAGTATTTACACATTTTTAGATTTTCCCCCAGAAAGACTGATATTGTTATCTGATAATTAATGTTGTAGTTAATAAAACTTTTATTTTTTATTCAGAAAAAAGACAGAGTGGAAACAGAGAGAGCATTTATAGCTTAAGTTAAAAAAAAAATTATAATTGTAATATCACTCACCCAGCTCTCTACATACTGGCATCAGCCATTAAGAAATCCATCGACCACGATACTGCACCTTGGTTAATATGGTGTTTGTATTCGTATTGTGTTGTGGAATTAATTTTCTGTTGTGGGTGTTTGTAAAACTGGAAACATTAATTGTATGAACAACATACCTGGCGAATTAAGTCTGATTCTGACTGGTTTACAACTGTGATGCTGAAACATGGAAAAAAATGGACAAAGCAGGACTGAACAAAAATCTTGTGTATGACAACAGTGCATGATTCCCATGAGTAGCTGTTTTGGCCACACACATACTCACATAGTCAGCACTTTAGCACCTGCACCGCGGGTATTCTCAGTTGTTTCAACTGTCAACAGACTGCTTAGAAGACTGACCCTTACAGAAATACAAACTATTAGGGCATTGAGCTCCACTATACAATGCTGAGACAGTTCACTGCCTACCATTACCATTTAACAAGCTAATGTTGCTTGTTTTTAAGGCATATACTAAGATGCATTTGATTAATTAAAGGTGCATTGTGTAGAATTTAATTCTAGGTATTGAGGTGAATTGCTCAAATTCTGGCGGTGCAAAAGTCTTAGACCACCACTAGACTTTTTGTTTTAGCAATGGTGTAATGACCATCTACAATGATTTCTCAGTCTCTTTACTAGACTCCCACCAAAATATACAGGGGAAAACAGCTTCTATGGGCTTCAGTGGTGTTTAGCGTGTTCTACCCTTACACTTGAGCAATAGCAGCATCATTGAGATGTTGACCCTTCTACAGTCTGAAGAAGCTTGGTCAGAAACTGTCTTTTTGGAAGGGTAGCAGCCAAGAAACCGGGAAAAAAAAGCTAACATATCCAAACGCACACAAAGATTGGAATGAAGCTCAGTGAAAAAGAGAAATAGAAAAGATACTAAGCTTAAGGGTTGAACGTGTTTAAAAGGTGATATTGAATTCCCTGTTAGGAAAATTAGTGTTTGTTCGAGTGCTCTCATTCCCTCTTGGATGTGTGCAGCCAGCACGATTTGTTTATATTCCATCGTTATATTTTGGTAGGACTGATTATTCTTGTTGCCGTTCTTGTACTGCTTTTGTATTCTGTTTTCTCTCAGGTCTTTGTTTCTCTGTTTGGACTCTCCTGTTTTTCTTTGTCAATTAATAAAGCTAGCTTATAACAGCTTCCTGTATTCATCTCCCACTTTTTGCCAGACATAACCCCAATCCATAACGGCTCGGTAACTGTAACGACATCACTCCTGCATCAGTATTGGCATCAGCAGCCTAAAGCTTTGAAATCAGTACTGAATTAAAAATTAGAACAAGAGCATTCATATTTGAAACTGTAATCAATACGCTGGCTCCTGCTGGGGTTTTCCAGGGGAACTTACCCTTCAGAAAACTTTATATAAAACATAATGACTTCAACCATGATTGCGCCTTTCAGCACTAAGTGTAAATGCACATCACTGGGAGGACATATTAAGAGAAACTCTCTCAGGCCCTGGTCCTTAATGTAATAAGCTATGTGATGTAATGAACATCGAATGGATGCCGCGAGATACGAGTCTGTCCTGGCCGCTTTGTTATAATTCCATTACTGAAATAAGAACTGGCGTACAGACTGAAGAGCACTCCTGTGAGATTAGTCAAGGCCTGAACCCTTCATTATAAAGGCTGCTCCCTTACGGCTCCTCCGCTCCTCATCTCACCCTTAAGAGTCCACTAATCTACTATTAAAGTCGTCCTTATGAGTGAACTGCCACTCCCCCGGCCTCTCTCCTTCCTCCACCTCTATACATGGTCTAATAGGCATGTTTTAATGCCAAAGACAGCTCCACCAATCCCCATCGCTCCCATTATAATAAGCAGTATGTAACGGGTTCATTTCAGAGAGGCTTGAAGAGTCTGCAGGAGGAATAGCAGTGATCTGGACTACATACAATATGCACTATACACACTATATACAGTGGTACTTTGGTTCCGGTCTTTAATTCGTTCCAGAGGGCTTGATGAGAACCGAAAATGATGAGCACTGAGCAAATTTTAAAAAATTGGAATATTGTAAATTTCATTTAATCTATTTCAGACCCCCAGAAAATCCACACTGTATACGGCATTATATGCATTAATGGAGTTCTATTGTACAGGTGCTCCCTTATATACGATGGGGATATGTTCCGGCAAATCCATCATAAGTTAAATGCATCATGAACTGAGGAGTTTAATGAGTGTTTGGTACAGCGGTCTATATTGTATAATACCTTAATGGTTAAAACATTAACCTACAGTTGGCTAAAATCATTATCACAAAGCTTATTTTATAATAACGTGTTGAAAAATTTCATGTAATTTACTGAATAATGGATTGAAAGTGAAAAGTAAAAGCAAAACACTCTCTCTAACAAACTCTGGGCGCTAGTAAAGCTGTATTCTGGAGCATTCAATTCCTGTTTTGCTTTTGGTTGACTCTTATAAACTAACCCATTTAGGACCCATGGAGACTTATGTGCACTAATAATACAATACTGTAGATGTAAAAATAAAGAAAAACACGATATATACAGCGATCAGAGATCTTCTCTGAGGGCTATTGTGAACCTGAATTACTGAATCACTGTCTACTGAATCATGAGTCATATTTCGGCAGAAACGAATCGCATGGCTCGACTCATACAACTTTAAGCAAGTGCACCGAGTACCGAGCAAATGACGAGAACCGCGACAAATCTTTCTAGTCAAAATGGGTGGACAAATGGGGAGCAGGATGAAAAGGCTAAGACATGCTAAAGCTCACAGAGATTGGAATGAAGATCAGTGGAAAAAGTATTATGGGGTAACAGATCCAAGTTTGAAATTGTGGGTGCACAGCTGTGGCCTGTGGACAACATCTTGCTCTTTTGGATGCCAAAAGTGTAAGCATCTGTTTGGGCCCAGCAATTAAAGACAGAGTTACAGCGTTTTAAACCCCTAGCAAACATGATACACCCATTATCCATTGGTCCAATACCCAAACAGTATCTAAAACAGTATTAAATTTCCATTGAGAAAAAGGGTCAAGAGTGGTTCTGCAATAGCAACACATGACCTAGAGATAGTAATTGCACAGATAGTAAGTGCCACCTTGCCTGATGGTGTAGATACAACAGCCGTGTCAAATAAAGTGGACATTAAGTGAGAAAAAAAAAAAGAAACTTAACGAGAGTCAAAAGAAATGTAGAAAACAACATAAATGAGAGAAAAGCCAGAAGAACAGAAAAAAAAAGAAAGAAAGCAAGCCAATGTCAATACGGCATATAAGGAAGGGGGTTTGTTTAAAATTAGCTGGAACCTGTGCACCAGGTCTCATCACTATTTCATTCTCAGAGAAATAAATATTTCATCGGCTCCCGAGGCAGTCTCTGACACTCAAAGATACTCCCAAGGATCTCAGAGCAGCTGCCTGAAGACGTCCCTGAGGAGCCCACGAATCAGAGCGTGCCACACTCAGAACTACTGGAACCCAAAAAAAAGGACGTTTCATCACCCTGGTCCTAGAAGTCTGGAATCAAGGGACCTGGCAGACACATGGCTTGTTATCAGCTGAACTTCTAGGTTTTGTCCATACCACTTTAATTCACTCTCTTGTGGTCTTGTCTCCAGTTTCCCCAAGATAAAATGGGAAGTTACTTCAGATAAGTTTCTGGTGATCATTATTTGAAAGGACTAACTCAATCAGAACCCCTGTGGATGGCTAAATACAGGTTTAGGGTTGGGTACCCGATTCCAAAATTACAAGAACCAGGTACGTGTTAAGAAAATAGAATTTCAATTCCAATTATCGGTTTCTACTATTGCATTAAAAACAAGGCTGTCATTACAGCAAAAATATGCAACCTTCAGCCATGATACAGTAATTTACACTTTTATTTTTAACTATTGCTTTTGGACAAATGCAAAAGGCTTAAGCATAACATCTGAAATGTGAGAAGCAGTTAACAGGCGTAGACGTAATGAAATACAGGTGTTTGCATAGCCCATGTGGTATTATTTTTTTTAACACAAACCACAAATAAATTTCATTAAAACAAAATTATGAAAAGTCTGAAACGTATGTAATTTGCACATGAAAATTTTAGATTTTCAATAATTAGATTAGATAATTAATAAGTACATTTTCCAAGGTCATCTGGCATACCAACTAGTGCTCCTTCAAGTACCACCAGTGGTTTGAGAAGCCATTGATCTTACCCATCTTATTGTCCCTTTGGACCACATGTTTATTATTTCAGCAGTAAAAATTACTTCTCACCAGTAATAATGGACAGAGGTCTGGTGTTTCTAGGTCACTGCTTCAGTGCATTAAGCCACATTAAGGTTTTTACTTATAATAAGTTTAAATGGGGAGACAAAAGCTTAAATACAAAAAATATATATATTCTTTACATCTACACATTTGGCACATTTTTTCACCATTTTGGAATCGAAAACTGGAATCGTTAAGAACCGGAATCGATAAAATTCAAACAGGTTGAGTATATAAAGATTGCATCACCGACTAGTCCCATGGACTGGTGCTCTATGATGTCAATATCCAGTCAGTTATACACTTCTAGAGTCAGGAACCTTGATGCAATAAGTAGCTGCTTTGTAACTTAAAGCTAATCCTCCAGGGTCTCCTATTAGACTATGAATTTTGTAGAGGATAGGGGCTGCTAAAATCCTGAAACACAACACACAGTAACAACAGCAGTGCTCCACAGCCCCACAGATCCTGTCAGAGCAGTCATCCAGCCATTGGAAGGTATGAGGTCTTGGGTTTAAAAACATACATGAAAAATGTTTTGAGGTGGAAAATGCTTACCATTTAACTCTTCCTACAGATAGACCACATAAATACACATTCAGCAGAAACTGTACTTTGAATTTCAATTTTGTACAATGACCAATTGTAGTATTGTACCAAATGGGTGACACATTCCCTGCATTCAGCAGGATATCTGGGCTCTACAGGACCCCTGACGGGCCAGCCTGGACCTCACAGTTAATAAAAAAGGAACAGGTATTTGCTAGGGCATGACCCTGAACAGTAGTGAAAATATGGCATGACCCTATTACCACCCCACTATTTATCCTTTCCCTTACAGCCATTTGGGAGGAATCAGCTATGTCTTTTCTGTTCCCTGAATCAGAGCAGCCTGAGTTCAAACCAGTGGGAGGTGCATGTGAATTCAAAAGGGCCACGTAGTCCCAAGGCTGACTCAGTCATGCAGAAGGGCCATGTTTTCATCATGCTAAGACTTGACAAGCTCAAAGAAACTGCATGTCCACTTGGCCAAAGCGAAGCAGAACACTACAATGACCTACAGAAAGGAAAATAAGAGCGAGGTAGCCTGAGAGAGAAAAACAAAAACGTTTCCTTACCTTTGGCAGTGGAGTGAGGAGGATGAGGGCAACATGAAAGGAAAGGAAAAAAACAAAATAATTAATGTTTCAGAAAAAAAGAAAACAAAACAGTCTGGTAATACATTTTCATACAAAAGTCATGCTGAAAGGCCAGGGCATCACCACACATGTCAATACACAACTTATTCAAAATAAACACTTTCTGTTTGGATTTACTTCCTTTAAACACCGCACATGGCTCTGTGAAAATAAACTGAACCGCGTTTATTTCTACATCTCCCAGAGTTCTGCCAGAAGGAACCATGAATTTTTAATGAAAATGGTTTTCGCTTGTTCCAAGACCCCAGGTCAACTTCCGCTCTCGTCCTGCTTTGCTGTATTTGCATTTGGAACTCATTTCTGGGACGCATGACACCCTGACCCAGACTCTCAGAGATGCATGTCTCTTTAGTGTGGTTAATCCATCCTGGGACAGTGTGGGCCAATATTTTTTGTTCTTCTACAGCAAACAATTGTCTGCTGCCAATTTTTAAGCGCAGTGGAATGGACAGCCATTTCATGGAAACCGTTAGGTCCAGTGATTGCTATGCATGGTTGTACGAGAGCCAACATTAAGTACAGGACCAGGTGCGGTATTACACAACGGTAACCCCCATACATGCTGGATGAACGTTCCAGGACTTTCCTAATTATTAACCTGATAACTTTCATGCTTCTAAGCTACTTGGATTTCTTTTCCAAGAATGCTCCCAAATCTGACACCAAAAACCAGTCATGAAATCTTTAATGGATGAAGTTCTTATTACAAGTTTGATATCAATATATCAGGTTTCTGTTACTTAATCCACCCTTTGAATGTGACAGTGTTGGGTGGATCTTATTCTCTGAATTTACTCCTCCTGCTAGAGTCGCCACAAATGACACACTGTTGTACACATTAAAAACTAGAGATAGACCGATTAATCGTCCTGCCGGTAATTGGGCTGATTAATGCCACTTTGAGATAATCGGCATCGGCCGATATCTGCGCTCGCGAGGCCGATATTCAAAAATGGTGGAGAAAATGCAGAGAAACGTGAGCTCATAAACCTTTAAAAAAAACTCATATCGGTGGACCACTAAAAACCACCATTAAAAACACTACACACTTTTGTTTTATAGGTAAGTGGCATACAAACCTGGCATACACCGCCCAAGGAGGTTGGGTCCCTTTTTGAGTCTTGGTCCTCCCAAGGTTTCTTCCTATAACACTCAGGGAGTTTTTCCTTGCCACTGTCGCCCCCGGGCTTGCTCAATTTGGGATTGGACGTAGTTATTAGGAGATAATCTAAACTTGTAAAGTTGCTTTGAGACAATGCTCCATTGTAAAAAGTGCTATATAAATAGATCTGACTTGACTTGACTTGACAAACCTACACACTCTTGATAATTGTATGTGTATGGGGAATTGCCACTGACATCATTACTGTAGCTTGTCAATTCCACACCTGCACCTACAGTGGTAACAGTGGTGCTGGAGAGCTTGGTTCTGGTTTTATAACCTTTTCCAGCCTCACACACATGAACATCTTTTTTCTAAGGTTCTCAGAAATCTCTTGTTGTCCGTGCCATGATGCACTGATAGCGCCCTGTTCTTTATATCCAACAGTGTGCTCACTCACGCCTGAGACACCTGTATCCAATTCCACCTTCAAATGTACTGCCAATCCTAGAGGTCCACATTCCTTTGCCGTTCACAGATACATACTATTGGATCATTTTTCTCAATAAATAAATGACCAGGTACAATATTTTTGTCTCATTTATTTAACTTGGCTCTGTTTATCTACTGTAGGTCTTGTGGGGAGATCCTAACTAGTAACCAAAAGCAAATCTTTCAATTTTCCAATAAATATTGCAGTTTTTGTACAGGCAATTCAATTTGTGGGTACCACCAAAACCCACAAGGTCAAAATTATCCAATGTTCCTATGCTTCAGGGTACACGGGGTCCTCACAAGTATAACGAATACCACAGTATCTCTCTCACACTCACACACACACACTCTTGGAACACTGCACAAATCGGAGCAGCTCTGTTTAATCTTCACATCATGAGCATTGTCAGCGTCGAACAAAACCGGCTGCCACATTTATACCCTGTTTGAAGATTCCCCTTCATGCACGAAAAAATGTCTTTTAATACACTGAAGCAAAAACAAGAAATGTGTCTGGATTATGCTGCGCTGTCAAACCCTAAAAAGCAATCACTTTAGTGCATATAGACTAAATAATGCCTACATTTCACATTTACAGCATTTAGCAGACCCCCTTATCCAGAGCGACTTACAACTGATACAGTCTTACACTCCAAGCAATTGTGGGTTAAGGGTCTTGCTCAAGGACCCAACAGTGGCAGCTTGGCAGAGGTGGGATTTGAACCCTGGACCTTCTGGTCCAGAGTCCAGTACCTTAACCGCTAGGCTACCACAGTCCATGTGCCTATATGCACATCACGTTATTCTATTCAATATTTTTAGCCACTTTCACCATTGTTATTATTAATAAGATATATATAAGATTTTTAAATGGTGTTCTCCATGTTAATATTTATTCAGCTTCTGTTCATTTCAACTATTAACATAAACTTAATTATATTTAGAATTAAACTTGAATTCTTACATAGAACAGCCAGGCCACCCAAGGAGGTCGAGACTCTTTTGAGCCTTGGTCCTCCCAAGGTTATAACGTTGAAGGAGTTTTTCCTTGCCACTGTCACTCTAGATTTGTTCCATTTGGGACTAAGTTCAACTCCTATACTTGAGTCGAAGTGAAGGTCAGAAAATGAATCTAAACCAACATTCAGAACCATTAATCGCCATAAACTTGCCCATGTTGATTATTTCAATTTTGTCTTTTTTAAATTCTGTTAATACCGTTTTGAAAAATATCTCAATACATTCCCCATTGTGTGTTGACACATGCCACACAACATGAACAATATTCAAGAAAATGGAAAGAAATAACCAGTGCCACATTCTAACCAAATCAGATTTAAATTGGTTGAAATATTCAAGAAACACCGTATTTTTCGGACCATAAAGCGCACCAGGTTATAAGGCGCATTAAATGAAACAAAACACTTAAGTTCCGTCGGAAGCTCAGTTTGGTCTTTACCTGGCGCAGGGCGTCTTCTTGCTTCCTCCACTTCCGTATCATTGATTCGTTAATAATAGTAGCATTGTGTTTGAAATTGTGCTTCAAAAATGAATGAATGATTGCACACACCGTAATGCTGAAGCACGTACCGTATTACTCCGCGATGCTGCGCACTACGGTTGCCTTAAGCTTCATAACTTACCAATGCCGTGCTAAAATATTTTGACAGATTTATGAGCGCCGTGTACCATCTACAATCGGTTCTAGGTCAGAAAGCACAACCAGAATTAATTCATACATTAGACGCACCGCATTTTAAGGCGCACTGACGATTTTTGAGAAAATTAAAGGATTTTAAGTGCGCCTTATGGTCCGAAAAATACGGTAACCATAAATAGTTCATCTGTGCATTTCCTCTAGTTATTTTAAAATCAGAGTGATATGCAGTCTTTCATTAGAAACAATAATCTAGTTTTAATAGTTTAGCACATTTACAGTACAAACCTTGTCAATGAACTACAAAGGCAACAACAACAAAATACCTCCAAACAAAAGAATCGTTCTTTAGTTGTCATGTATCGTAGTGAAAAATGTTCAGTTAATCATGATACTGATTTGAGGTCATATCGCCCAGCAGTAAGGTACTGGTATTAAAATATTACTCCAGTAAAAGTAGAAGTTCTACAAAACATAGTTACAGTATAAAGCTACTTTGCCTGTTTTTAGTTTTGTTCTCGACACAATTCAAAGATCCAGTACATGGCATGACATCACTACTACCTGTTATTTAAACTTTTCTTTCTCAAAATAAAGAGCGTTTCATAGATGTAGTCAGAAGTTGCATTTTTACATGGGAATATAGCTGGGTGAAAATAAATAACTAACAGAAACACTAAAAGTATAAATTCTTGAAACTACTACTTAACAGAGTATTGAAATAAATGTACCATGTTACTTCCCATCACTATTTCTTAACACCTATAAAAATTATAAACATTCAGAAGGAGCTTCGGAAAGGAGAAAACCTGAGTGATTTTTACATCACCATTTTTACCATGCTTCCTACCTGATATTTGTCTGCACGCTTCTCGCTTTAACTCTGCTTTCATTCTTTTCGCTTGCAATTATTTCTCTTCCCCGCAGTGCTTAAACACACCGTCTCCCGCTTCACAACCAATCACACTGAGAGGTTTTAAAGCGGTGTCTTAATTTTAGAACGTGTAGAAAAACAGGAATTAGCATGCTAAGTTTAGTTAGAGAGACTTGGCCGCCAACTCAACTCATTAGCTTTGTACTTTATGTATTTATTTTTGAAGAAAACTGTCAGAATTGTGAACGTCCGTCAAATCAACAGAAAATGGATTAGGATTTTTCCATCAGTTTCAGGGCAGAGATTTCTAGAGACTAATTAAACGAAGTAAAATTTGCCAGTCTTCTCTCGTATTGTGTGTGTACTTTTTCCCACGGGACTACAGGAAGGTTAGTCCCAGTGATTCACAGACACTGAATCAGATAAAATAGGCGTCAAAACAACCAGAAAGAGACAAAATGATGCAGCTGTAACAGCAGAGACAGAGAAAGAGCACAATTTCCTGGCTTCTTCTCTACATCTCCTAGGGGTGCAACGATACAGAAAGTTCATGATACGATACACATTGCTGTTTTTGCTCCACGATACATTTTCGATACAAAATGAAGAAAGAAATTTGATTTTAATGTACTGATCAAGGAGGTCAATACAACTTCCTGCTCTGCAAGCTTGGAATATGGCTTGCTGACTTCTTTTTTGAAAGGAATGGTCCAGGTTCCACACTCTCTTCTGAAGAGTTTGTCTTCATATTCTCTCTAGTTTTGCACTAAAGAGATAAACTATGGAAACTTCATTTTATATTATATATATTTATTATATTTGAGTTTCTATTTCCTCACATTATTTCCTGAGATTATATGCTCTTTCATTACTTACAGTATCTAGATTGAGCACAGAACCTATTAAACAATCTGCAGCTAGATGTCGCTGTTGGTCTAGAATGGCATCTCAGTTGAAGAATGGCTCAGTAAAGGTTTTTTTTAATACAATCTTAATGTATTCGATTCACAGCTTGAATCGAAAGCCCCATACTGAAAAGAAATACTATTACTATGTGTGTCATGACACTCCTAATATCTACATGGTATTGATTTGAGAGCTCTCGGTGATTCAGTCAAATTACTTTTGTGAACCTCATTCCAAAGTGTTCCTGTAGGATAATCTCATCACCACAAACAACCAGACACGGGGAAGAACTTCAGAACAACTGATCAGTTGAGCCTTACAACTGATGCAGTCTTACAACGTGGGTTGAGGATCTAGCTCAAGGACCCAACAGTGGCAGCTTGGCAGAGGTGGAATTATTTTATGGCCAGCCAAATTTCTTTCACTCAGGATTATCAGTGGAAGCACTGCCATTACACTCTGCAGTATAACACACACTAACTAGCCACTGAAACCATCTGCTGGATTTTATCATCCACTGTTTCCTGACTCCATCACTACACTCCCCACCAAATGCTACCCCCACTTTGTACAGGACTTCTAGCCAAGCTCTACAGTGAAGACTGGTTTGCCACAGAAGCCTTTCTGTTAGATTAAAAACAATTGAGAAAAGAAGGCACCAACCCAACAATGCCATTTACCAAAAACACAGATATAATCAATCAACCTAATGGTCTTTAAATGGCAAGGCTCATCTCAGAGTGCTGAACACTGGGGAAAAAGAGACTCCAAGATGAATGGTGCACAATTAATGCTGAATAAGCTATGAGGTTTTTTTACAATAAAGAATCCGAACAAATAATATATCACTAACAGCAGTAACCCTCATTACGAGATGAAACAAGACCACGGGTGATGCGGCTCAGGTCCAAAAGGTGACCTGCGCTTGCACTAACGCACCCTCCTGCCACGCTCCGCAGGGCACAGCACAGCGTCTTCCAACTTCCAATGATAATTTCATCAAACTAAGAGGGGCTTGCTTGTCCAAATGGAATTTATTACCCCTAACCTTTGACCCGCAGACCTGCTAAAACCACTCAGGTTCACGTGCAGCCTTTTACTGAACCCTCAACCATTGGGGTGAATGGAAAGTTTATGGGTAAAATGATAAGGCTAGAATAATGAGTGGGACCAGATGGAGATTTTGAGAAGAACAAATGTAGGTATAAATAAGATAAAGCCATGTTATCTACCAGATCTTCTCTCCTAAATCACCCTTAATAGGTACGGGTCAATAGTTAAAGGGGTCAGATTTGGATATCTGGATAAAACTTCATAATTTGTGCACCAAAACTTTCCATAATCTTTCATTTATTTTAAACCTTGTGAATGGGGTGACCATGGAAGCCATTTGACTACATACTGGTGTCCATCACTCTGTCTGTAAGGAGTGATCCTGTTCAAAAGCCTCCTGTTTGTTGGATTTATTGTAAATATGAAAAACACAGGTTTGATATGATGGCCGCCAATACATTTATGGATCCACCACCATACTTGGCAGGTGGGAGTAGATGTTGTGCTCTGAAGGCATACTTTGGTTTCTTTCAAACAGTGATCCAACAGGATTTAGGAAACAGTGCAATAGTTGAAGTGCCTATCAAAGTCACACTTAAGGACACTTTACAACTAAAAAAAGAATAACAATCATATAGTGAGAGCAAAACTGACAGGACAAATTGCAATGTAATCAAAAACTAACAAACAATGAGGCAAACCCTATAAGAACATTAATATCGAAAAACAAAAATACAAGGTTAAAACTACAGATGCAGAAAAGCAAATCTTAAACAAGATACGTTTTTAAATCTCTCTTACATTTATGTCAGACTTGCAGTTGATACGATCTTACAACCCAAGCAGTTGTGGGTTATGGGTCTTGCTCATGGACCCAACGGTGACAGTGGTGGGATTTGAACCATGTCTATAGTCCAGGACCGTAACCACTACACCACCACAGTCTCTTAAAAGTTGATATCGATGAAGACATGCAGAGATACAGGGGGATAGAGTTCCATAACTTTGGCCCAACAACACCGAAAGCTCTTTCACCATACATCTAATTCCAGGTTTTGCGTTCTTTAGACCCAACTTACGAATCATCACACAATGGGACACAACTGATTTCCGAATTGCAGCACTGCTTTGCGAGCCTTGAGAAACATTTCTTCCCTAAAGTTCACAAGACATGTGTCCATCAACTATTATGGATATTAACTAGGGCTGTCAGGCAACTCAACTATTTAAATCACATTAATTTTTATTGTGTCAGTTGCAATTAATTTCATCTTACTAGTCGGTCTTACTCATTCTTGACCACAAAGTTTTAATTGTCATGAAAACAGCTACAAAGCCATACGAGTGGACAAAAGTTATCAGAATGCATTCACTACTTTTCAATTACTCAACATTACTCTCATCATGACCTGATCAGGCTGCATGACAAAATTTAATTGCAACTGACGAAGGGCCGCCGCGGTGTCGCGTTCAGAAACACAACAACATTAAGAACCGTATCATTAACGTGTTGACTTTGTCAGCCCTCATTTTTTATACTTCAACCCTACTATTTCCAGTTCAGGTTCATCAGGAACTCTATCCCCTGAGATCATGGGCATGATGCCAATCCATTGCAGGACAGGGTTGGGGCAGAAGGCACATCTATATTGTATATTGCAGTGATTTAAATCCACAACAGTGGCACTTAGACTGACAAGAATCATTTGTTACCTAGCACTGATCTAGTATGACCAAATCTCAAATCAACTCAATCCAGAGAACCACAACTTCTGCTGACCAGAACTAGTCAGACGTAATTACACGTTTGCTGATGTGTGAATGACCAACATATAATTAGAAACGGCATAAATAAGACGGAGCTAAAAATGAGTACAGAGTAAAGAAAGCAAACATAGAAACGAAATCAAACATGTTACGGAATTTCATGGAACACTATGTTAAGCAACTATTTAAAATGCACATATACAGGGTGAAATTGAATATCGTCTAACACTTCTAACATGCAAATTTAAGAACATTCACCGCTCACACATTAGGTGTTTCCACCACGCCTGGAGCACCTCTAACAAGACTGAAATTCACCAAACTGACTTAACAAAAGTTGATGAGTTAAACGTCACAGAGTTCTTCAACCCATTCTGCTGCCAATGCCTAAAAAAACGAACTGCATGGTTGTTTGTAGGGGGTCCTGACCATTAGAGAACAGAGTAAAGGGGACGAAGAAAGTATGTAGAGAAACAGATGGACTACAGTCTGTAGAACTAAAGTGCTTCTATATGCTAAGTGGAACTGATAAAATGGACAATGAGTGCAGAAACAAATCTGTCTCAATTTGGTCACATTGATACTCTATGATCAGTAGTGACATGGGGCTCAATGGTTAAGGCTCTGGACTACTAATCGGCAGGTTATGAGGTAACTGTACAAGACCATAGACCTTGAACTGGATAATGCTCAAACGCTAGACAAGTTCATCCTGTGACTACGTCATTCAGCAGGCAACCAACAAACACACTCTTAGTCAGAAAGACAAGTCAAAAGCAAAACAACAACGTCCGTCAGCACTAATGGCTGTCACTAATGGCTGCCTGATGTCACACTGTTTATATGGTCCATAATTCCAGCCCGACCTGCTGGAACACCACACAAATTGATTTCTATTGACTCCTTCCCATTTGAATGCTCTGAGGGCATTTAATTGACGGCAATGAGATGAATCCTCACTGTGCTTCAAGCTTGCTTGAAGCCAAGTCTGAGCTAGCCGGTTCCCTCGATGCTTCCTTACATGCTACCATTAGCAATCGACATACTAGCCTCTGTGGGCGGTAGTAAATTAGCATGAGCTCCCAGGCTGCGTCGAACCGCATTAGCATGTGAATGGATGCAGGAGGGTTGTGAGCTCTGGGCCAGTTCATTCAGGATTCAGCTGTGCAGAACGGCTCAGTTAGCAAAGCTCAGTCCATTTAACCTCAAGTGCACAACGGCTTTGAGTGTCAGCCCGAATAAAGGAGGTGAATGTGTTTAGGCTAACATGATGTCACATCGCTGAAACAGTGTGAACACTTTTGCTAACGCTGACTCCAGGGCCAGAGGCCCAAGCGAGGGAAAGGTGAAGGCTGCAGGTCAGCCTTGTGTTTTATTTTTCTAAAGGAAGGTCAAGCAGAGCTGTTAACAGGATGAAAAGCTTGGCCTCTATAAACCCCCGCCACTGCAAAAGCCTTTAAGGGAAAACCTAATTGAATCCATTTTCTTGAGCTTTAGACAGCAGTGGACTAGCCTCCACTAACTATACGTGACTGACATCCAATTCATTAATGTGAAATTGGAAAAATACACATTTTCTGCAGTGATTTCAATACAATTTCCATTAGCATGCTTGTAGTATTGCTAGTTTACATATGTACATTAACCAAACTTATAAATGGTTACACTGTTTACTACCCTTTAAAATGAAATTACGCTTCAATATTTGAAAAGAAATTAGCTTCTAAATGGTTATATTATTTGTCAACCATTGAAGCTAGACTAGCATGTAAATGGCTAAACTACCAATCAAATAAAGCTAAGCTTTCAAATAAAGATAAGCTAGCGTATTTCTCAACATGTGAATTCTATTAAATAGCTTTCAAATAAATAAACAAATCATGAATCCTTTAGTTTAAATAAACTAGACTGTAGAGCTAAACTATGTATCAACCTTTTCAATGAAGCTAGCTCGTCAATTGTCAAACTATTTATCAAAGCTTTAAATTCTGGACTATAAATGCTTACAGTATTAAACAAATAAAAGCAAAGCTAGCTATTAAATGATTAAACTACTGCAGTTCTCTTAACACTTTAAATGTAACTAGTTTGTAAATTGTTAAATGATTGATTAACCTTTTACCGAAACTAGCTTGTCAGTTGTTAAAACATAAATTAACCATTCTCAATAAAACACATTTTAAGTGGTTAAACAGATATCAGCTTGTAAATATAACTAGCTTATACATATTGTTTATCACTCTTTAAATGAAACTAGACTGTAAACTTAGCAAACCTTAAAACTAAGCTAAGTAATAAATGACTGAATGACAGGGGTGTGCAATATTATTTAGTATGTCACTCACTTTGCTAAAAACAGTCAATAACATGCCATGAGATGGGTTCAAACAACTTTTGAATACTTTGGACTCTAGCTATACACTGCCAAAAGTATCGTCACACGCCCCTACTGAAAGACTATCAACTTTTAAATGAAGCTAAACTGTAAACTTATTCTATTAGCCATTTTACATTATGGCAGACAACCATGATTCATATACCCTTTCAAAATGAGTATGTTTTACAAGCTGATGTTTACACTGACCACCATACAACCATAATATCATAATAACATGCCTGTTGCTCTCAAAAAGAAAAGAGCAGCAAAAAAAAAAATCAAAATGCAACCCATGCGTTCAGGCCTGTGGCAGGTTTGCACTATGACATAAATCAGCTACATGTCTATTCCTAGAAATGCATAGTAATGTGTGTATAGTGTTATGTCTGCTGTTTTGGCTACCATAATAAATTATTCAGTCCTTTTACACCAGGTGGCAGACAGGGCAGACTCATTTCACTGTCTGTTTCACTAGTTTGTTTAGTAGCTTAGTTTAGTTTAGTTATAGAGGAGTAGCCCTTATCCAAACCTTCTCCTTCATAATCTGCCACCTTTAGGGGAAAGTGGACACTACTGGTGTGAGTCTATAAGCAGCTGAGCCAGCAGGCTGATACTACTAACCAACAACTTTTTAGGACCCATGAAGGCTTGATTGCACTAACAATACAGTACTGTAGATGTAAAAATTAAGAAAAACACGATACAAATAGCGCAGGTCTTCTCCGAAGGCTATTGTGAATCTGAATGGCTGTGTACTGAATCATGACTCGTGAATCGACTGAACAGCAGCAGGACTAAACACAGAAATAATTATTAATTGATTATTAAACCTCCACAATCATTTTACATTTAAACACAGCTTTGCGTTTAAGCAATGAACAGTGCTTCCCCACTCCTGTGTACCGTATTTTTTGGACCATAAGGCGCACTTAAAACCCTTTAACTTTCTCCAAAATCGACAGTGCGCCTTAAAACGCGGTGCGCCTAATGTATGAATTAATTCTGGTTGTGCTTTCTGACCTAGAACCGATTGTAGATGGTACACGGCGCTCATAACTCTGTCAAAATGTTTTTAGCATGGTCTTGGTAAGTTACGAAGCTCACGGGCCACCGTAGTGCGCAGCACCGCGGAGTAATACATTATGTGCTTCAGCATTAGGGTACGTGCATTCATTCATCATTTATTTTCGAAGCGGATTTCAAACACAACGCTATCAGTCACGCAGCACAACATGGACATAGAGCAGCTGTGAGAGAATTCAACATTAACGAATCAATGATAATCACGAATCAAGTGGAGGAAGCAAGAAGACGCCCTGCGCCAGGTAAAGACCAAACTGAGCTTCCGACGGAACTTAAGAGTTTTGTTTCATTTAATGTGTCTTATAACCCGGTGCGCTTTATGTATGAAAATATACCCGTTAGCAGCCGATCGTTGATATTGCGCCTTATAACCCGGTATGCTTTATAGCCCAAAAAATACAGTAGGTCCTGTTGGTGTCAATACTGAACAGGCACCTTTGGCAAATCTTTGGCAAATCTCATTGTAAAGTTGTAAAATTTCCAGTAGTTTGCGCAGAATAAAGGACTAGAGAGTTAAGAGAGTTTGGCTCTGGTGTGTAATTTGCACCTCTTAACAGCAGGACCATCTGGACAGCAGCACCCTGACACGTAAGGTGATTACAGACTCAATAAATCATTAATCACTTCCGCTGTTTCACTAGCGTAAGGCCTTGACCCCTACACCCTCTACTGAAGTATGCGGTCTTCCCACACACACACAAACACACACACAAATATGCACACAGTAGAAACCATCGACAGGGCCCACCTGTTCACAGAGTTGTAGATAGATGGCTCTGAGGAAGCGTGAAAGCAAATTCCAAACCAAGACGAACACCAGCTGCAAGACCGACTTAAAACCCCCAAACAAACGAAAAACACCATATGTCTCCATTAGTGGCTGGATGATATATCAGGCCAAAATGCTGGTGTTTTTGAGCATCAGTAACAGCCAGCGAACACAGACTGGGAACATTATGGGACCACTTACAGAATGAGATTTTAAAACATATTCGGAGATATTCAGTAATTTAGCCGTGGGCGCTTAAACTTATTTCAATCAGCGGCAGAGGCAGGGCGTCCATAACTGCTCGAGAAACTTTACAAAACCCAAATGCTTTTTCCTTGCTCAGTCTACACTATAGTAACTTTATATCTGAAGATCTACATTTGATGATCCAACAAACGTTGTTAATATGAATGCTTGACAAATATTTCAAGATGACGCACTCAGAGAAAGAGTCACTGATGCTAATCAGGCTGGAAAAGGTTACAAAACCACCTCTAAAGAGTTTGGACTCCACAAATCCACAATCAGACAGATTGTGTACAAATGGAGGAAATTCAAGACCATTGTTACCCTCCCCAGGAGTGGTCGACCAACAAAGATCACTCCAAGAGCAAGGCGTGTGATAGTTGGCGAGGTCACAAAGAAGCCCAGGGTAACCTCTAAGCAACTGAAGGCCTCTCTCACATTGGCTAATGTTAATGTTCATGAGTCCACCATCAGAAGAACACTGAACAACAATGGTGTGCATGGCAGGGTTGCAAGGAGAAAGCCACTGCTCTCCAAAAAGAACATTGCTGCTCGTCTGCAGTTTGCTAAAGATCACATGGACGAGCCAGAAGGCTATTAGAAGAATGTTTTGTGGACGGATGAGACCAAAATAGAACTTTCTGGTTTAAAGGAAAAGTGTTATGTTTGGAGAAAGGAAAACACTGCACTCCAGCATAAGAACCTTATCCCATCTGTGAAACACGAGGGTGGTAGTATCATGGTTTGGGCCTGTTTTGCTGCATCTGGACCAGGACGGCTTGAATTATATCAGAGAATTCTAAAGGAAAATGGCAGGACATCAGTCCATGAACTGAATCTCAAAAGAAGGTAGATCATGCAGCAGGGCAACGACCCTAAGCACACAAGTCGTTCTACCAAAGAATGGTTAAAGAAGAATGAAGTTCATGTTTTGGAATGGCCAACTCAAAGTCCTGACCTTAATCCAATCGAAATGTTGTGGAAGGACCTGAAGTGAGCAGTTAATGTGAGGAAACCCACCAACATCCCAGAGCTGAAGCTGTTCTGTACGGAGGAATGGGCTAAAATTCCTCCAAGCCTGTGTGCAGGACTGATCAACAGTTACAGGAAACGTTTAGTTGCAGTTATTGCTGCACAGGGGGGTCACACCAGATACTGAAAGCAAAGGTTCACATACTTATGACAGAACTTATGATAGAATAAAATATACTGGAGCATACTGGGGCAATGAAATGAATGAGCTGTTGGCACTCAGAGAACACACACACACACACACACACACAAACACACAAACACACATTCCCACATTCCCACACCAAAGAACTGGTTAAAGTGTAAATTGGGTTGAAATCCCAATCTCAAAGATCTTTTGTAATTCCCAGGTAATTAGCACGTTGGCTTATGTGTGACAGAACTTGTTACAAAGACGTCTTGACACCTTTCACGTTAGTTATTTAAAACATCACAGCAATGAGACAACAGGAGAAGCCGAAATCTAAATAAAAAAAACAAAAAACAGAATAACAAAATATACTGGAGCACATTGAGGCAATAAAATGAACTGGCTACATCACAGATGGCATCTTCACTACACACCCCTGTCTCTGCCCGAATCATTTCCAGGCGCTTAGCTGAAGGAAATTTGTTGTCACGGCGCCCATTACGAGTCCTGCCATCGACAGCCAGCCACCGTCGCCTTCGTTTGCAGCGATGAGGATGTGTACGTTTAGAAACTGTATACATCTTGTCGGGAAGTGCACGTTATTAAACTTTGTCTAAAAAGCTTGAGCGTTAGTTGTCCCTGTTGTTCTGTTCAAGTGTTGAGTTCATTTTTATCAGTACAGAAATGAATTCGACTGAAAATTAGTCATGAAAAAAGCAACAAGAAAATCCTTGTGATAATCTCGTGAATCGTGACCCCAGCCTGGAAAAAAAATAAAATTTCTGACAAACTGCCCTACCCCAACATCAACGTACACTTTGAAAAATCCCATACGAGTCGGAGCGCTAGTCTCCGTGCACACACTGTTTATTCCAATGAAAAAATTCAGTCGGTTCAAACGGGACATTTCTGTCACTTTTCTGTAAGCCTTTGTTCAGCTGTCTCTGCTGAATAATTGCGCTACTGGCATGCAGGTCCGACACCCTGAAATCAATCCGAAATGACAGAGGGCTTAATACGACGCTGAATTATGAAGTTATGCTTCACGAGCGACCACGAGGGCATGTATATTCTATTTGTGGTTCAGCATATTGAGGGATTACATCTGACACCGGCAAATGGAGACAAAAGAAAGAAAATGAGAGGAAGAGAAGGAAGGAAAAAATGATGGAGAGGGAAAAGGGGGTAGAGAGGACAGATTAATGGAAATATGAGCAGAGCAGAAGCAAGACCTGGTTCAGTTCCCAAGAGATGACCTTTGATTAAGAGGAATGGAGTGAATCATGAAGCGGAGGTGTTTTCCAGCAGGCCGAGTCTTGTTCCTGTGCACCGTTGCCTCGCGCATCAACACACACCCACTGCAGCATGAGGAAGAGCCTGACATGTCTTTGAAGAGCACTGCCTGCAACATGCTAGAGTTCAGAAAGCTTTGTCTATGTGTTGCATGAGCTGGCGGTGCCGAAGGTGAGGTGGAGAACATCGAGTATCTCACAGTTCTCGGGAAAAAAAATTACAGAAAGAAAAACACCACAAGAGACAAAACTTTGCTAATATTTGAAATCCTGGCTGATCTAAAAGTCAGATATCTCATGCAGTTAGAAAATCAACCTTTTAACTGAAACACATCCTGTACTGTGGGAGCGTCAAAGAATAACAGTCTCATACCTCATTTTCATCGACATGAAATGCTGTCTCTGGGAACAACCCAGCCACCTCAAGAACCATAACCAAATCTGATCTGGGATGGTCCTTGTGGGACAGTAATAAAACTGGAGGATTTTAGAAGCTATATTTTTATCAGGGAGCGTGTTTATATGCGCTTAATAATACAATCATAGTCGAATTTCTCCACTTATTGGATTATTCAAGTGGTCAGGTAAACAGCATACTCGAAATTAGACTAAGAAATCCGATACCGAGAGCTGGATTTTACTCCAGTAATCGGATTCTCAGCACATGTATTCCCATACTCCGGTTTCAATCCGTTTTCTCAGTCTGCGCATGCAGCTGTCAGAAGAGGGGTTGGCAGAATTAAACAGTGCTGCCACTTCCTCTCATCTAAGAAACTTCACTTCGTTGGGCTTGTTTCCATAGACCTGGTTGCTTGTTTCTCTCAGGGGATCTGGCAACACAGGAATTAAATGCAGCATACGTAAAATGGCTCCCAAACACATTTGGAGAGACTCTGAAACGCAGTATATACGAATTTCATTATTTAGTTAATAAAATTTGAACTTTACAACATTCTGTGAGATTATTGACTGTTCAAAAAGTAGAAATCCGATTACTGAGCTTTTACATGCACTTAATAGTCCTATAAATTGCGCACTTACATGCGCTTAATAATCTAATCATAGTCGGATTTCTGCAGTTCTCTGATTATTCAAGTGGTCATGTAAACAGCATACTCCAATCTAAAAATCAGATCAAGAAATCCGATAAAGGGAGCTGAATTTGACCTCAGTAATCAGATTTCTCAAAGTCTGTATACCCTTACTCTGATTTCAATCGGTTTTCTTAGTCTGCACCTGCATGCAAATGTAATGCACAAGTTTCTCTGCAACCCTGGAATGGCTACCAAACACATTTGGGGATTCTGAAACAATGACGAATTTTTATATTTATTAATAAAGTTTGTGTGACAACATTCTGTGACATTATTGGCTGGCTGCAAAGTAGAAATCCGATTATTGCCTGGAGTTGTCCCATTACCTGATTACCTGTAAATTTGTTGGTTAGTTTGTTGACAAAAAGGAGGCACTGCAGAAAAAGTTTGGGTTTTGTTAGTGTCAACGTTAGCAATCTGGCTGCCGCTCAGTTCATTGCTATTGTCAGTTTATCTTGTTTACAGTCCTATGCAAAAAAAAAATAAAAAAATAAAAAAGTTTGGTTGCTTTTGTTAAAAAGACATGGTCACAGCCTCAGCAAGAAACAAACTTGGATATTTACCATTAACAAGTCAATGAAATTCTGAAACGCAACAAGCAGGTCATGTGGAAACAGTGGTACAAGCCAAATTTTGCTTCATTTTCCCAACATGCTCTAAAATGTATGCAGTCGACAAAATATGTTTAAAATAATTCAACATAGTTTTGGTTAGAATATCTGAAAAACATAATTAAACTGTATATTGGACTATTTTTTGTTGCAAGTCGTTGTCAAAGCAACAAGCATCAAATCCTTGGCGACACTGGCACTTGGTTCCAGATCAATGGCACTTTGTTGCTATTACTGAACATATTTTGCCAGTTTCAAAGAATGCCTCCAATTTACACCATGGTTCTTTTTTGGTTGCTACCACTGTGGTCTGAGGTCCCCAAAGGGGACGTGTAAAGAAACCTGCAGCCTAATTTGTACATCAGTTGAAGAAAAACCACTCCCTTCTCTCCACTGGGTAATAAAAAGGCTGAACCAAACCGGCAGGGTTTTCTTCTTTGATTGACATTTTCACACCATTGCCTCTGGGGTGCTTCATTTAGCCTCCTGTCAGACTAAGGCGGCTGTGCATTCAGCGTGGGATGAACCGAAGCAGCGGGAGGTGGCATTTTGCTTCTCGGCTATTACTAGAGACCCATCCACCACGTTAAACTTGCTTTGCATGGCGCACACCAACTGTGAGCAAACATATCATGCATGACATTCGGTGGTGGAGGTTACTGCATACTCATGGAGGACCAAGTCTGAAGATCGCACTTGCACAGCAGTTTTTAGCATCTTCCGACAGCACTGACCAAAGACACTGAAATACTGTTTCGTTAGCTCGCCTTTGCTGTGGACGTGGAAAACATTCATTATTGAATCGAAATCCCCACCCAAAGCCATAGTGTAGGCTGAATGCGTCCCTCGCAGGCATAGCAACCCATTCACATTTGCATTCTCCACAATTCAATTACACACGCTTCTCGACTGGCTGGCACGGTTCACACAGCCCTCCCCCATCACGATTTGCGAACTATGGCCTGAGTAGTGGAGCAGTGATACCCAGAAACATCTTTTTCTTTTGCTCGTTCTACTTACACCCACTGGTGTAACAGGCCAGTGGGAAACCAATATCATTTCACTCGAAATTACAATTCTAACACGCCAGAGAGATCTCATTGGACAACATACAAATAAAGCGGTAAGAGAAATTCAAACTCCTCAAGTGGACTTGCTTATTCATAAGATTTCCTTGATCAGGTACAAGTGCTCGCTGTCAATTACTAAATGTTTTCAAGTAGAATACAAGTAAGGCTTCTAATTATGTTGCCTCATGGTCTCCCTTCAGGCTATGCCATTCTCAAAACAGAGCTGGTGGATTTTTTTGGACTGGTCAGTCTTTCTTCTTTAGTAACTGCTTATTCCTGGTGTTGGGTTTGGCACCTATCTTGGTTTTTGGGAGGTAGAAGGAAATCCAGAAATACAAAAACATGGACAGAACATTCCAAACTTTAGTACCTGCTTATTCATGGTTAGGTTTCAGAATTGGTTCTAGCACCCATCTTGGAAAGACTTGGGGCACACGTTGACAATCCATCAAGGCTCACTTAATATAGCCAATCACCATGTTTTTGGGAGGTAGAAGGAAATCCACAAATACACAGGGACATAAACAGAACATGCCAAACTTGCATAGAATCCAGAAGACTTGCGACACCAAGATAATTAATCATTATTAATAAACTATTTTATCAGCTCAGACGGCTTTAGAAGATCATGATAAACACCAGTCTTCATATCGCATAGTGACTACATGTACAGTGGGGCAAAAAAGTATTTCGCCAGCCACTGATTGTGCAAGTTCTCCTTAGAAAGGTGAAAGATGTCTGTAATTTTCATCATAGGTGCACTTCAACTATGAGAGACAAAATGAGAGGAAAAAAAAATCAGGTAATCAAAGGATTTAGGAAAAATTTTGGATTTTTAAAGAATTTAATAGTAAATTATGGTGGAAAATAAGTATTTTGTCAACTCAATACTTTTGTTTGCAATGACAGAGGTCAAACGTTTCCTGAAAGTCTTCAGCAGGTTTGCACACACCTTAGCTGGTATTTTGGCCCATTCCTCCATGCAGATCTCCTCTACAGCAGTGATGTTTTGGGGCTGTCACTGGGCAACATAGACTTAACTCCCTCCACAAAGTATCTATGGGGTTGAGATCTGGAGGCTGGCTAGGCCACTCCAGGACCTTGAAATGCTTTTTAATGGAGCCACTCCTTCGTTATCTGAACGGTGTGTTTGGGATCATTGTCATTCTAGAAGACCCAGCCACGTTCCATCTTCAATGCTCTCACTGATGGAAGGAGGTTTTGGCTAAAAATCTCACGATACATGGCCTCGTTCATTCTTCCCTTAACATGGATCAGTTGTCCTGTCCCCTATGCAGAAAAACAGCCCCAAAGCATGATGTTTCCACCCCCATGCTTCACAGTAGGTATGGTGTTCTTGGGATGCAACTCAGCATTCTTCTTCCTCCAGTTGAGTTTTTACCAAAACGTTCTATTTTGGTTTCATCTGACGACATGATATTCTCCCAATCCTCTTCTGGATCATCCATATTCTCTCTGGCAAACTTCTCTTGGCTTAAGCAAGGGGACATGCCTGCCACTGCAGGATCTGAGTCCCTCTCGGCGTAGTGTGTTACTGATGCCTTTGTAGCCTTTGTTACTTTGGTCCCAGCTCTCTGCATGTCATTCATCAGGTCCCTCCGTGTAGTTCTGGGATTTTTCCTCACCGTTCTCGTCATCATTTTGACCCCATGAGATGAGATCCTGCGTGGGGCTCCAGATCGAGGGAGAATCAATGGTCTTGTATGGCTTCCATTTTCTTACAATTGCTCCCACAGCTGATTTATTCACACCAACCTGCTTGCCTATTGTAGATTCACTCTTCCCAGCCTGGTGCAGGTCTGCAATTTATTCTTGGTATCCTTCGACAGCTGTTTGATCTTGGCCATGGTTGAGTTTGGAGTCTGACTGTTTGAGGCTGTGGACAGGTGTCTTTTATACAGATAACGAGGTCAAACAGGTGTCAATAATACAGGTAGTGGAGGACAGAAGACCTTCTTAAAGAAGAAGGTCAGTGAGAGCCAGAAATTTTGCTTGCTTGTGGGTGACCAAATACGTATTTTCCACCTTGATTTACAATTAAAAAAAATTACAGACCTCTCTTACCTTTCTAAGTAGCAGAACTTGCACAATCAGAAGCTGACTAAATACCTTTTTGCCCCACTGTATTTTGTGACTGCAGATTCCAACTGAACTGTTTTAATTTCAAGGTTTATCCCTACTAATACTGGCAAGCACTAGAGATGCACCGATCGATCGCCCCGTGACCAGAATCAGCTGGTTTTCGGT
>JAJAGP010000650.1:0-198988 GCA_025084515.1 Ancistrus triradiatus | reverse complement strand
TGAAGACCTCTCTCACATTGGCTAATGTTAATGTTCATGAGTCCACCATCAGAAGAACACTGAACAACAATGGTGGGCATGGAGGGTTACAAGGAGAAAGCCACTGCTCTCCAAAAAGAACATTGCTGCTCGTCTGCAGTTTGCTAAAGATCACGTGGACAAGCCAGAAGGCTATTGGAAGAATGTTTTGTGGACGGATGAGACCAAAATAGAACTTTTTAGTTTAAAAGAAAAGTGTTATGTTTGGAGAAAGGAAAACACTGCATTCCAGCATAAGAACCTTATCCCATCTGTGAAACATGGTGGTGGTAGTATCAGGGTTTGGGCCTGTTTTGCTGCATCTGGGCCAGGACGGCTTGCCATCATTGATGGAACAATGAATTCTGAATGACATCAGAGAATTCTAAAGCAAAATGTCGTGTGACAATCCGATGATGTTTTAGGTCATATTTATGCAGAAATATAGAAAATTCTGAAGTGTTCACAAACTTAAGCACCACTGTAAATTGTAAGCCCAGTCCATGGTCTGAACCCAAGGTTCTCAGGAACTGCTACTTCCTACCAATGTACCAAAATATGTAAAGGGAGGACAGCCCATAAGAATTTTGGGTTTAGCTGATACTGAACAATAACTTTCATGACCATTAACATCAGAGTCACCAAGGTCTTTATGAAGAATGCAAAACCTGAGCAGAGCCCTGGATCCATTTTGTATTTGTTTGCCAGCGCCAGACTATCAGGAGTTAAAAAAATAAATAAATAAATAAAAAATAAAATAAAAAAAACACTAAATAATAACAAACTCATTTTCTGCAATGAAATCCATTTGCATTACTCAGCACACTGTTATCATCATCTGTCAAAAGGTGACTGCTGTTCCATTTTTCATACATCACAATATTTAATCTCCCTACATCAGTTTTCACCTGGGGCCGGATTCACAGAAATAAAAAAAAATAAAAAAAATCTTGTGATTTTTCTTAACTTCATTCTTAAGGAAAAAGTTACGAAAGTTTGTTATTCTTCAAATAACATCTTAAGAATTATCTGTTTTTTCTTAACTTCTTAAGAACGAGTGGTATTCTTTACCACATTGTGTTCTTAAATGTTTTCTTCACCTTACAATAGCCTCACACTTGTCTTAGGCTGAAAGAGTTGAAGGTAAACACTGAAATGTAAAACTTTAAACAATTTAGTTACTGGAAATGAGGCTTACATTTCAATTTAAATGCTTAAAAGCCTTGGGTGAAGATCATCCTTAAAATACAAAAAGTCTACGTAAGGACAGTTTATGGCAAAGCTGGCCATTTCTTCCACCATCAGCTCTGTTTCTCGTTTGCTAAAGTTTTTTTGAACGCTTGGTTTGACTTCCTCCATTTTGTCATCCTCGGGAAGGATTAAACTAACAACGGAAATACCGGTCAATACAAATTCAAAACGTATCTTGCGCTGTATATTGTAAGCTGTAAAATGCAACGTAGTCTACGCAAGAAACCAATGAAGAGTTTCTTAAGAAAATAACTATGATTTTCTTAAGATAATATTTAAGAACTTAATTTTTTTTTCCAAAAATTGCATTTAAGAACGTTCTTATGAACTTTAGCGTTTGTCTTAAGAACCATCTTGAGTTTTTTTCTTAAGTAAGCTTTCGTGAATCCGGCCCCTGGATATTAAATCAGCATAATTCAACCCTTACCTGTGACACCACAGCGTCTCATGGCCAGGGTACGACTCGATGAGGTCGGTGCAGAGCTCCATCTCCTCATGGAAGAGCTGAGGGATGACGTCACCATGGGAGTCTTCCACCATTCCCGCTGTGGTTCCTCCATTAAGCTGATGTGCCTGACCCAACTCGGCCAGCAGTGCCTTGAGCAGGAACTGGCGGTAATGGAAGCCGCTGTGGTCAGACACGTGCATGGACACCCAGAGTCTCGTGGAGGAGAGCTCATCGCGAAGTATCTGCAGAGGCGGGACAGAGGCAATTCAGTACAACGTACGCCAATCAGCCATAACATTAAAACCACCTGCCTGTAGAACCTCTGTGCTGCCAAAGCTCTGAGTCTCCAGAAGACCTCAGAAGGGTACCTGTGGTATCTGGTGCCAAGGATTTAGCAGCAGGGTCTTTAGGTCCTTGCCTAGCATGTTCCACAGATGCTCGAATGGATTGGGATCTGGGGAACTGAGGGCAAGTGAACACCTTAAATGTTCTGTCATGCTCTTCAAACCATTCTTGAAGAATTTTTGCAGGGTGCATTACCCTACTGAACCACTGCCATTACAGAGTACTGCTGTCATGAAGGTCTGCAACAGTGTTTAGGCGGGTGGTCTGTGTAAGTAAGTAACATTTACATGAATGCCAGGACCCAAGGTTTCTCAAAGGTCAATGCCCAGAGCATCAAGTACAGCCAAAGCACAAGCACCGAAAGCTATTCCCAGCCCAGTTGGTGCATGACAGCACTTCCGATTGGCCAGTGAGCAGTGACATTTCTTTCTCCTTAGTTCACCACCGCCTGCATATTACTTGCAACTCAAATGGAGTCTTAAACCAATTTTACAAAAATAAAAAATAAATAAAAAACCAACCAACCAAAAAACACCTTTAGATATTGCCAAGAATTTTTACTTTGGCATATCACTAGCTACCAGGTTGTAAGATATGATATTTTAAACAATGCAGTACAAACTCTACCTTCACATTGCCTTTGGCCATGTGCTGCAGGACCCAGATGCGGTGGGACCAGGCGTTGTAGTTGCTGGCGTAGCGGCCGGCGGCATCTGCGCACACCTTCATCTCTTCGTGTATAGCTCTCTGTATTCTCTCACTGCACCCGCTCCTGTCAGCAGCTCCACATGGCTCCTTCTGCAGCTTCTGCAGCACCCACCTCCTGCCACCCACACCACCATGACACCGTTACAACTCCTCTACAAAAGAAAGCTGATGGTGACAGGTACTTTCAAACAGCTACATTTAAAAATGCAGGTAAAAACAGTCATGGCATCCAGGACATGAATGAGTGTTTACATGTTTTACTACCAAAAACAAAACAAAACAAACAAAAAAAAAAAAAAAAAAAAAAATGTCAGAACATCTCTGACTACTTTCCATACCAAACAGGCAAAGAACAGCAGTTCTTAACAAGGAATATTAAATGAACTCAGAAGAGCATTTCTGAGACATTGAAAGCTATAAATTATATACAATTTATTAATCTTACATGAAGATGTGACAGTTAAGAGAAGAAACAAGTCATGGAATAGCCCATTTATAATACTTAAAAACTGTACCAATTTCAAGTACATTCGATCCACATTCCCCTCTATATAAAAAAGCTCCTTTCAAAAAAAATTACGCTACAATATCACAAAGACGGCCGAATTCGGAACTAAAACACCCTACTTCCACAGTACCTCTCTCAAGCCCACTTAGTGTGTGTTCGTAATGTATGCCTTTCAAATATGGTTGCCACAAATACATAAATAAATCAATCAGAACATAATGAAAGCTGGAAGAAAAAAAAAAAAAAAAGCGTTCTGATCTAATAACCTCAACAGGAATATCAACAGACATGAACATTGGATTGAACTTTCCTGCTTAGACTCAAGATCCTGGAGTGACTGTGTATCGGACTACTTGCCGATGTGCATACTTTACATTTTACCATGACTCATTAGTTTAGATAAATTAGCTTCATTCTAACATTTATCATCTACGCCATCCAAGGAGGTTTGGTCCCTTTTCGTGTCTTGGTCCTCCCAAGGTTTCTTCCTCAATTTTTTTCCTTGCCACTGTCACCCTAGGCTTGCTCAATTTGGGACTGGACATAGATATTAGGAGATACTGTAAAGTTGCTTTGAGACAATGCTCCTTTGTAAAAAACTCTAGATAAATAAATCTCCCATGCCTCTTGACCTTGTATCCAATATATGGCGCCATCTAGCGGCCAGTGTCAATACAGCGTCCTTGTCTGAAGACTCGGGCGTCTTTTGACTGGTCTAGTGGTGCTTTAAGCAGGTAAATCCATTGTGTGAATATAAAACACCCTCACTACTGTAACATCTTCCAATATTTATTAATGCATCCGTTTACTTAATCCATCAAAGAACAGTACATTTGTCCTACAAGTATGGTAAATGAACAGTCAATTAATGGCCAGGTTGCAAACCTTAAACCAAGAGTTCTTCAGGATAAGCAAAGAAAACCCAGTGTCCCACCCTAACATTCCTAGCGAACTGCACAATCCATCAGCCTGCACTGCTATCCATACTGAATCTGAAGTGAACATGTTCTAACTGAGCTTTTAAAAATTGCATGACTGATGGTTTCCAACTGGGATGCAGAGTAGTGCAACTTTTTTAATGTTTCAGCAGTCAGCTCATCTGACCTCATTTAGGTGCACACAGGGGAAAGTACACGCAAGATATTTACATAATTTAGCAAGAAAACCTTGTTTATATTATTGCCCTTGCATTTTTATTTCTTGTTTTGTAACCCATATAAATTAAATCTGCATGTATTTAACCTTATGTTCGGATTTCTGCTGCATTTCAACGCTGGGTCGAGGGTCCAAATTCAAAATCATATTTATACATGCAGCAGTGTTTACAATAGAGCAGGCTCAAAGCAGTTCCACAAATATCCAGGCCCACAGCCCTAACTAAGCAAGAAAGGAACTTGGGTTTGGTTCCCAACTTCAGCAGCTACATTGTTGGTGTATTAGTGTGCATTTACTGTTCCGGCTTATATATAATGTGACTCCTGTAGGAGTCAAAGTTTATCATTCTTCCTGGGGGAGCACGATCGCAGAGGTCCTTTATACATGTGGTTGAAAAGTAGCAACCTCTCCATTGTCTTACATAGGGAAATTCCATTAGCATGTGCTCTACTGACTGATGGTGGTTGTTCTTTCAACAAGTATTGATGGCCTAACTGAGCAAGACTACGGCGACAATGGCAAGGAAAAATGTGACGAAACCCTTAGGGGAACCACCCTTGTGCCACCTAGAGGTTAGAAGCATGGAATAAACCAAACAGAAGATTAAAAGAAATAAAAAATGCTTAATTAACAATTAAAATGGTGTGACGCTCCTTTACACTCTGAAGGTATATTTTAAATGCATACCATCTGTCCAACTGCTTACTGAGCTACTGAAACTAAACTTCTCACAGCCTCTTTGAAAATCAGTACTGTGGTGGCCTAGAGGTTAAGGTACTGGACTATGGACCAGAAGGTCCAGGGTTCAAATCCCAACTCTGCCAAGCTGCCACTGCTGGGTCCTTGAGCAAGACCCTTAACCCACAGTTGCTTGGATTGTAAGACTGTACCAATTGTAAGTACTTCCAGGCACACAAAATCCTGGCGGCCCCAATTAATATTTCATGCCAAGAAAGTCTTAGATTCCGTTTTATTTATTTATCTACTTTAATTTCCCCATCTTCAAAACGCCCGCACTCATGAATATTTTCAGACAAATCCCAAGCTACTTTTTTTTAAAACAACATGCGCTACAAAGGGTACGGAAATGGAATTCAGCCTGGGGGTTCTGCATGGACAAGGGAATTTATCATGCAAGTGCACGAGTGTAAGTAGTAAATTTCCTGTCTTTACAATATACTCAAATACAATTAAAAGCCGCCGATACCTCAAACTACTTTTACAATTTAAGGCTGATGGTGCTTGGGTGCAGCAGTCTAGATCAGACAGCATGGGTTTGGTTCAAGTCACAACAATGCTTTCCAGGCACATCAGGTATTACATGCAGGCACGATTGTGTCTGAGGAGTTGAGGCCAATTTGGGGAAAATCGCCACCAGGCTCTGCAACAGCAACCCCTGCCAGCCCTGCAATGGACCAGCGCCTTGTCCAGGGCATGCATATGTCTGCGCCCTCTGTTCTCCCAGAAGAGATGCTGCAGTCCCATAAATACATACAGTAGTACAGCGGTTCTCGACACATTCTGACTACAAAAATGTATCGGTTCTCGTCCTTTGCTCGGAGCACTTACTTAAACTTATGAGTTGAGCCATGTGACTCAATCCGGCTGAAACTGTTCACGATTCAGAACTGTCATTTACTGGACAAGTGTTTTAAACAATGAGGTCAGCTCCACTATCATACAGCATAGATCATACTAAACTCATCAGTTCATGATACATTTACATATCATGGATTTGTCAGATCATATCCCCATCGTAAATACAGTACAGGGGGACTGTGGTAGCCTAGCAGTTAAGGTACTGGACTCTGGACCAGAAGGTCGAGGGTTCAAATCCCACCTCTGCCAAGTTGCCACTGTTGGGTCCTTAACCCACAATTGCTTGGATTGTAGGACTGTACCAATTGTAAGTCGCCCTGGATAAGGGCTTCTGCTAAATGCTGTAAATGTAGTACAGGGTCACTCCCATTTTCTGCACTTTAATATTATACTTCTTAAACAAATGATTATCATACATTTGTATTTAACTTGTAAGCTGCTACAAGGGACTGCTACAAAACAAAGGTGTGTTGTATTTTATGTGCAATGACAAAGCATCTACTCATCTATCTCATTATTAAGCATTAAAAGCTATAAATGAGTATTCTGTAAGAGAGAGTTACTGCTCAGAAGTGATGACCCCACAGCTGCAGAGAAATTCAGTCAGTCTGACCTGTGTATCCATGTCTCTGGGCTCTTCGGGAACTTGGTCAGTGCTAATTTCCCCAAGTAGAGGTCTTTCTCTGGATTCAGCACTCCAGACTGAAGGAGCTCCTTCCTGGAAATTAAAACATCAGCTTTGAGAACAGCCTTTAAAAAAAAGAAAACATTGAAATAAAACATTCATAAGGATTCATCAGGTGTTGTCTAAAGCGCCATCTAATGGTCAGCTCGATTTAACACTACAACTATGTTTCACATCCGAATTTAAGCTCATTTTCAAGCAATTTGCACTATTACATTAAAACACTGGTTATTTTAGGTTTTACATACAGCGCAATAATCATTCAGGGCTTAAATTGAAGTAAACACTTGGGCCAATCTCAATCTATATCTATATATATATCTATATCTATATCTATATATATCTATATCTATATATATCTATATCTATATCTATATCTATATATATCTATATATATATCTATATATCTATATATATATATATATATATATATATATATATATATATATATATATATATATATATATATATATATATATATGAGAGAGAGATTGTACAGCATAAATCATTTTCGGTCACCTGCAATCCACACACACATTATTACCACCCAAATATAAAAAGGCGTTTATTTGTATGTATATGTATGTGTAATATATATAGATATATATATATAGGATAGATATATATATATATAGATATATATATATATATATATATCTATATAATATATCATATATATATATATCATATATATATATATATATATACACACACACACACACACACACACACACACACACACACACACACACACACACATACATACAAATAAACGCCTTTTATATTTTGGGTGTATAATGTGTGTGTGGATGCAGGTGACCGAAAATGATCTATGCTGTACATTTTATGTTTCACCAGGGACTTGTAAAGCTAAATCCACAATTTGGAACACATACAAAGTACTCAAAAGTTACACAGCTTTTTTAGTATTGATCACCACTCGTCTCGAAATGCGCCATAACCTCTAAAAAACACAAATAATAAGAAGCCTGTCGTCATAAATCAAGTGGTTGCAAGTTTATGTATTCTGTGATAGAACAAACAAAGTCACATTTCAGAGTTATTTTGCTATTTATCTGAATAAATCACACCGACAGCCTGCCTCTCCATACTGAGCCATGCTGTGCTGGCCCTTTAAACCCCTCCCCCATACGCTCTGTGAGCATGAGCCTGTCATGTGACATACCGATGGCTCGGTCTGGGTGTCAGCTTTCCATTGGAAGTGTGGTCAGTCACTTAGCGAGTACACAGAACTTTCTTTTTCCTAATCTACCTGGTAACCCCTGAGCTCCTGTATTACTGGAGTGGCTGAATAAAACCGCTAACCAATTAAAATTGAGGCACCCAAACGAATAACAAACTGAGGATTTACAAGAGCCCTCCCATAGGGGATATCTTACATAGACTTTAGAGGGAACCTTGTGTTGTGTAGCGAGAACACAGCCAAAGAACGCACATCTCCGGTCCACATTGAAAATGATTGGATTTTTATGGGACGACGTGAGCAAGCGAAAAAAGGACTTTACTGACAATTTATCTGGAGTTTAACAGGATTGTGGAGTTGTTTAGACAGTAAGCAAATTTTCCATCATAATATCAAAAATTATTTTACATCCAAAGTATATTTTAAAAGGCAAAATAGTTCAGGTGGTGTGGTTGTTTATGTAAACAAACATGGCAGACAGCTGTGTTCAGTATGTGATTTCTTGCAAATGGCTGCATGTAGACGGTTGAAAAATCGGTATGCAGGTAGTCGTAGTATTAAATCTTTTGAGTGTGTGCTTTGGACTGTGTATTAAGAATGTTTTAAGTTCTTAAGAATGCAAAAAATGACACATCTGCATTAATATAACGCACATCTTTGTAACGTGAGGAAACCTGAGTAAACCCACACAGACATGGGAAGGACATGCAAAGTCCACACATGCAGACTTCAGGGCTGGAATCAAACCAGGGATCTCCAGAGCTGTGAGGAGCCTGTGCTAGTCACTTGTGCCACTGTGCCTCCCTAAGTGTATGCAGATCAGGTATTAAATAGACTTAAGTGGTTGGGTTGAAGGCAACGGGACGACTTGTTGGTTCTTGAAGACGTGTCATCCAAAAGGCTTCTCCGGGTCTGAAGAGGTGAAACGTTTAAGAACCAACAAGTCCAGTTGCCTTTAACTCAGATACTCAAATCTACCATGGCCTGGATGACTGTGAAATTAGATAGGTATTAAAGCTCGAGTCCAACAGCATAAGAGAAGTATTTCTCTACTAACAAGGGTTTCAATACAGCAGCCAAGTAATCAATTTTAATACATCTCAAATTTAACAGGGTTTTTTAGTAATGGTTGTTCTTACCTGACGTTCCAAGCAGTGGAGAAGTCTGGATTTAACAGCAGTGCTGTGCAGGTGATGTCAACCAGAGCTGAGTGACAGAGAAAGAGTTGTGCTTAAATACTGCAAGGACTCATTATCCTACAACAGTTATTAACTGACAAGATGGGAAGCCAATATTTTCTGAAACCTCACTCTCTTAAAACAGACAATCTGCCATTGCCACTTCTTTGCTGTATTTTGCTATGACCCAGAGGAACAGGATGGTTCAATAATACATGATCTTACCCTCTCGATCTAGCCACTGCTTGCGCTGGCGGTATAGCAGCAGTTTGTTGTGCACATAGGGCAGTAGGAATTTTACGCACCAGCTCTCCACACCCAGCTTATTTTCTACCAAAACGATGGGGCTTCTGTTGTACCGGGCCTCCGGGCACGGAATGAGGCCAATCTCATCTCTGGAGCCAAAACAAAATGTGGCATTACAAACAAACAGACAACAGTCATAAGACTGGTTTATTCAAACTGGACGAACTCCTTTAACATAAGAAGACTCATTGGCAGTGCAGTATGGACTGAAATGACAACAGTAGGGATCATGTCCTTAATGTCAACAAGTACATCATAAAAATTAAACTGAATTAAAGGTATCTGTAGAAAATAGGCTGTTACTATACACTCACCGGCCACTTCATTAGGTACAACTGTTCAACTGCTCATAAAAGCAAATATGTATCCAATCACATGGCTGATTCTCAATGCAATGCATTAAGGTCACCAGACATGGTCAAAGCGACCTGCAGAAATTCAAACCGAGCACCAGAACAAGGAAGCATGGTGATTTAAGTGACTTTGAAGGTGGCATGGGTGTTGGTGCTAGACAGGCTTTTTACTGAGCCTATATACAGATACCTATTGAATGAATAATATATATATATATATATATATATATATATATATATATATATATATATATATATATATATATATATATATATATATATATACACATATACATACATACATACATACATACATACATATACATATACACATATATACACACACACACACACACACACACACACACACACCTATATATATATATATAAATTCAAGGTATGGCGTTACATGACTCAAGCTGAATGTCTGACGTCACCAAAACAACGCTAGTTAATTAGTTTAATTAATAAGTTAAGTGTTTTTAAAGCAGGAAAACTTTCGCTAGTAGCAGGTAAGAGGACAAAGTGTACTTCTGCTCCGTTTTATAACTATTTAGACTTAGGTACAGGCTTACCCAGGCTTGTGCAGCATCTGCTAACGTTAGCTTAGCAGCGCTAGTTGTGTACACACACACCTGTCCAGCAAAACAGCTAAACAACTAAGCACACTGTTACCCAGCCACACCTGTACTCCAAACCGCTCACATAACACAGCATAAAACACACAGACAACGCGTGGACATTAAGCAACAACTACTCACATGTTAGGGTTTCTCTTAAAAGCGTTGGTCAGGTCTTTGACAACTCTCTGCACCAGCACATCCACCTCCTCCTCCAGCTCCGCCATCTTCCTTCCTCCAGCGCCAGTGACTCAACCGAATCCGGGGCTTTAACGCACCAGGACGCGCATGCGCACAACTCACAGCAACGGCAAGGCGTCCCTAGAAACGGGCTGTCACTGAATGGTGTGATGAACAGCCGAAGATTAACTTAACCAGAATATGTAAAGCAAAGCGAAACTAAACGAACGGTTAGGCTAATATGAATTACAGAAAATCCACATTAATTTCGGACTGGTGAGTATATGGCACTATGAAGGGCAAATATACAGTATATACACTAGAGGTATGCGCAGTTTAACGTCTGCTTTACGTTCTGTGACGTTGACTGGACGTTGCCATAGTCACATAGTTCAGATACTTTGCGGTGATTTATTTTAAACAATACTATTAATTAAAACACACTATGAAAACCTTCAGTACAGTACAGTACAATGCAGTAATTCTTATATTTGTATCTTTTTAAGGTGTTTTTAATACCTTTCGAGACTGTGATTCCCATTTCTGTCAGCAGGAGTCGCAAAAGTTCACTCGTACTACTTTTTCTGTCGTTCAGATGTGAACTAGATGCATATAGGACAGATTCTGACTTCCTATTATATTTACTAAGGCCTAGGCCGTTGAAGTGAAAGGACGTTGATCGGTTGGATGTTTGAAAGCGCATACCTGTATATACATGGCGGCCACAGCCTTTCTTGGAATACAAGGGGCACAGCAACTGTGTAGTCTGTAACAGGCACTACTCCATCACTTGGGGCTCAGATGACCCTGTGCTGCAAGGACTCGAACCTCTGACATAACATAGGTGGACTAGCTTGTATCGCCATGCCACCAAGCAAATAGGATTCATTCTACCAGTAACAAAGGGTATAATGTAATCAACTGGATTGAACTACTATATACACTCACTGATCACTTTATTAGGTACACCTCCTTGTTTCTACACTCATTTTCCATTTTATCAGTTCCACTTATATACCACATGGAAGCACTTTGTAGTACTACAGTTACAGACTGTAGTCCATCTGTTTCACGACATAATTAGTTCGTTCCCTTTACTCTGTTCTCCAATGGTTAGGACCACGACAGGATCACCACAGATCAGGTACTGTTTGGGTGGTGGATCATTCTCAGCACTGCAGTATAGTACCTGTGGGGTTCCTGTGGGGATCATGACTATTAGAGAACAGAATACAGAGAATACAGAGATAGAGAGATAGATAGATAAATAAATAGATAGACAGATACGTGCCAGCTCACCAGATACAGGGGTGTAAAAAAGTGTTTGCTCCCCTTAATGATTTCCTATTTTTTTGCATGTTTGTCACACTTAAGTGTTTCGGAACATAAAACCAATTTAAATATTAGTCAAAGACAACACAAGTAAACACAAAATGCAGTTTTTAAATGAAGGTGTTTATTATTAAGCGAGATAAAAATCCATACCTACATGGCCCTATGTGAAAAAGTGATTGCCCCCTAAACCTAATAACTGGTTGGGCCACCCTTAGCAGCAACAACTGCAACCATAACTTGCGATGAGTCTTTTACAGCGTTGTGGAGGAATTTTGGCCACTCATCTCTGCAGAATTGTTGTATTTCAGCCACATTGGAGGGTGTTTGAACATGAACGGTCTTTAAGGTCATGCCACAGCATCTCAATAGGATTCAGGTCAGGACTTTGACTAGGCCACTCCAAAGTCTTCATTTTGTTTTTCTTCAGCCATTCAGAGGTGGACTTGCTGGTGTGTTTTGGATCATTGTCCTGCTGCAGAACCCAAGTTCGTTTCAGCTTGAGGTCATGAACAGATGGCCGGACATTCTCCTTCAGGATTTTCTGGTAGACAGCAGAATTCATAGTTCCATTTATCACAGCAAGTCTTTGCAGGTCCTGAAGCAGCAAAACAGCCCCAGACCATCACACTACCACCACCATATTTTACTGTTGCTATAATGTTCTTTTTTTGAAATGCTGTGTTACTTTTACACCAGATGTAATGGGACACACACCTTCCAAAGAGTTCAACCATTGTCTCGTCAGTCCACACAATGTTTTCCCAAAAGTCTTGGGGATCATCAGGATGTGTTCTGGAAAAATTGAGACCAGCTTCTATGTCCTTTTTGCTCAGCAGTGGTTTTCGTCTTGGAACTCTGCCATGCAGGCCATTTTTGCCCAGTCTTTTTCTTATGGTGGAGGCATGAACACTGACCTTACCTGAGGCAAGTGAGGCCTGCAGTTCTTTGGATGTTGTTGTGGGGTCTTTTGTGACCTCTTGGATGAGTCATCGCTGCGCTTTTTGGGGTAATTTTCGTCAGCCCGCCCCTACTGGGAAGGTTCACCTCTGTTCCATGTCTTCACCATTTGTGGATAATGGCTCTCACTGTGGTTCGCTGGAGTCCCAAAGCTTTAGAAATGGCTTTATAACCCTCACCAGACTGATAGATCTCAATTACTTTCTTTCTCAATTGTTCCTGAATTTCTTTGGATCTCAGCATGATGTATAGCTTTTAGGGATCTTTTGGTGTACTTCACCTTGTCAGGCAGGTCCTATTTAAGTGATGTCCTGATTGAGAACAGGTGTGGCAATAATCAGGCCTGGGTGTGGCTAGAGACAGTGAACTCAGGTGTGATAAACCAGAGTTATGTTATGTTTTAACAAGGGGGGCAATCACTCGTGTTGTCTTTGACTAATATTTAAATTGGTTTGATGTTCGGAAACACTTAAGTATGACAAACATGCAAAAAAATAGGAAATCGGGAAAGTGGCAAACACTTTTTCACACCACTGTATGTGATGCAATGCCTGCCTCAGTGACATTATAAGCTTATATTATTATAGTGTTTTTCTTGAGCGGGGGTGTGGGTGGATGATGACATTCCTGAAATAACTTTTTTTGTCTTTTTTAAGTGGCATTAAGTTGATTTATACACAAATTATTGTGTATAATAGTTTTATGTAGTAGAATTACAATGCGCTTTATTTACAGAGATACAGAGATGTGTAAAGAGATTCACAGATCTGATGACTGGAACGTCATTTTATGCTTGTTGTACTTAAATATCCCAATGATGATTCCTCTGCCTCTTAAAGGCACAAAAACAGAGAGGCAGAACCAAAAGACTACGATTTCACCAAATGCGGAAACGGAGAAAGAAAGCTACACAAATCAACATATAAACAGCTCGGCACATGCTTGGACGCAGTAAGTGCTGTTTGTGCTTATGGACCTAAGTCATTTATCGATCTCATTTCAGTAGTATCTCATTCATTAGCTCTCGTGTGTTTCAGGGCTGGATCACAACAGCTCGCATGTCCTGGTGTGCGTTAGAGAAGGAAAACAGAGTAAAAGCTAAATCACTGGCGCAGGCTGATTACTGCACTCTGGTATTAGACAGGTACGGCAAGTCTTGCAATTCTTCTCTTTATTAAAAGTCAGTTTGCTACTGTGACAACTGGGTAAATAGCATAGTAAATAGCATTATGTGTAATTAGCATTTTTCACATTTTATCCACACCTTGTCCTAGGCATTGTCTTGCAGGGTTCCTGTGGCTATACCTGGACAGCACTGGGTTCAGGCGTTAGCATCACTGCAGTGCTGGGGGATAAGTCCCCGACCCACATCCCCTCTCTCAGACATAGCCAGCATATCTGCATGCAATGGCCAACCCGATCGGAAGGCACTGCAGGGCCCTGGGCTAATGCCTTAAGGCTGTTACACTCCAAACGCGACTTTTTTGTGCGATTTATTCGGAAGACAGTAAATTAATTCGATCTTCTGTATAATGATGGTATCTTCCAAACCAAGCATGATTTTTCAGACACTGTAAATGTGACGTTATTATATTCGCCGTCTGTTCGATTTTGCCAGAAACAAAATCTCACTGACCAATCAGTGTCGCTTCTGCGCCTCTGCTCCTGCATTTTCAGTCTGCCCCTCCACTGGCAGCCTTTTTCATACTTTGCACAAGACTGAGTAATAACATGTTTTTTTTTTGTGTGCACGTTCCTTTGTTGTCTGTTGTTCCCACTGGTCCTCGGAACAAAAGAGTCATTTTACTTTCTTATAAAATGTTCAGGTTCAGGATGACGTTAGTAAAAATAGTAGTAATATTATTAATCATTGATAATAAATTATGTTTGAGTAAAATCTTACACTTGATGTGTAACTCTAAAAAAGAATCGGGTCTTGTAGGAGATGGTGAAACTCTCTTTGCTCCTTTATTTTTTCCAAAATTGGATATACCTAATTTTGTTTGCATTTTCTCTGAGCAGCAAAAGGACATCTTCAACACTTGAAAAAGACCTTTGGTTCCTGTTGTCTGTTTTTTTCGCTGTGAAAAAATTAAAATTAGCGGTGGAATTACAGAACGAATTGCATCACATCCAGTGTGTAAAGTTTTGAGGCAAAAAAACTTGAATATTTCACAATTTTGGGTCGCTTTTCCGTGACATGTTTGGTTTGTAACAGCTCTAATTATACAGCGGTGTGAAATAGTGTTTGCCCCCTTCCTGATTTCCTATGTTTTTGCATGTTTGTCACACTTACGTGTTTTGGAACATCAAATTAATTTAAATATTAGTCAAAGACAACACAAGTAAACACAAAATGCAGTTTTTAAATGAAGGTGTTTATTATTCACGGAGAAAAAAAAATCCAAACCTACATGGCCCTGTATGAAAAAGTGATTGCCCCCCTTGTTAAAATATAACTTAACTATGGTTTATCACACCTGAGTTCACTGTCTCTAGCCACACCCAGGCCTGATTATTGCCACACCTGTTCTCAATCAGGACATCACTTAAATAGGACCTGTCTGACAAGGTGAAGTACACTAAAAGATCCTTAAAAGCTGCACATCATGCCGAGATCCAAAGAAATTCAGGAACAATTGAGAAAGAAAGTAACTGAGATCTATCAGTCTGGAAAGGGTTATAAAGCCATTCTAAAGTTTTGGGACTCCAGTGAACCACAGTGAGAGCCATTATCCACAAATGGCGAAGACATGGAACAGAGGTGAACCTTCCCAGGAGTGGCCGGCCGACCAGAATTACCCAAAAAGCACAGCAATGACTCATCGCAGAGGTCACAAAAGACCCCACAACAACATCCAAAGAACTGCAGGCCTCACTTGCCTCAGTTAAAGTCAGTGTTCATACCTCCACCATAAGAAAGAGACTGGGCAAAAATGGCCTGCATGGCAGAGTTCTGAGACGAAAACCACTGCTGAGCAAAAAGAAGACATAGACATAGGACATAGACAAAGACATAGGAAATCAGGAAGAGACAAACAATTTTAATTACTTTTTAATTGACATCACATTTGTTTCATTATTCCACAATAGCTCCTTTGTGAGCATGAAAATAAAGTTTATGTTAAGCATTTTTCTTGCCCAAATCCATGTCAGATGGTGGGACTACTGAAACTTAAGAGCTGGGAGTCCATAGTCCTTGAGTATGGACGTTTAAGATTTGGATCAGGCCTTTGTGTGGTGTAGTGACATGTCAGGGATCCTTCCAATGTCTCATGGTAATGCTGATGTAGTATTTCGACCCCAGAATATTTCAAATGTTAAATACTAGAATAAATAGGACAGTTAAATACTAAATACAGTATAAAGTTCTGTTACTACTATCATACTTTTATTACTGTTGCTTCTATAATTAATACCTCTATGCATGTGAAATAAATAATTTCAGCCTTTTGTGATCTGCAGATTAACAGCACTGTCATATGCAGGCTGCACATCAGTCCTCCCCTGTCATCAGCCAGGCTTTAATAAAAGGTGAATTAAACAATTTCTTTTTCTCCTGTTACCTTCTCTGCTTCCCTTTACTCTGCTCAGTGCGCCAATGCTTTCAGCAAATATTCTGCCTATTCAAACTGACAATGCTGTTCAGCTCTACAGTTTTGTGTCATATTGTTCACTTTTGTTGTCAGTTGATGCAAAACAACATTGAATTTGATGCAAGTATTATAGAAGTTTCGTTTAGTTTCATTTATTTAACGTCGCCTCAGCGTCAATGGCTATTCATGACAGGACCGAGGTTACATCGATACTAGTCATACAAATTCATACTGGGCCACTTTAGAGCAACCAGTTAACCTAATGCATGTCTTTGAAATATGAGAGGAAACTGGAGTACCCGGAATAAACCCACACAGGCGGAGCCCAAAGTCATGATTGAACCAGGGATCTCTGGAGCTGTGAGGCGACCACGCTAACCACTTACACCACCCTGCCACCCGTACTGCAGAAGTCAAATCTTTTTTTAGTAATACAAAAAATAGTAGTGTTAATATTAGTTTTACACATTTTATCACACTTCAAAGTTTGAGCACCCACAATATAATGTTGGGACACCCCTGGTTTGCTTTTGCACTGGCATACGTTTAATGTTTTTTTTTTTTTTATAACTTTTGCTCTGCATACATTTGCAGGACTGTTATTATGCAAAGGTTGTGAAATAAATACAAGATATGAAAATAAAAAAAATATTTGACCATGCGTGGCCAAAGGTTTGCGTTTGACTGTGTACAGTACAATAATAATAATAGTTGTTGTTTTTATAATAACAACAATATAATAATAATAATAATAATAATTGTTGTTTTTATAATAACAACAATATAACAACAATTATAATAATAATAGTTGTTGTTTTTATAATAACAACAATATAATAATAACAATATATAATAAAATTAGTTGTTGTTTTTGTTGTTGTTTTTAAATAACAACATATAACATAATACTAATAATTGTTGTTTTTATAATAACAACAATATACAACAATTATATAATAATAGTGTTGTTTGTTTTTATAATAACCACAATAATAATATAATAATATAATAATATAATAGTTTGTTGTTTGTGTGTTGTTTTTATAATAAAACAATATAATAATAAATAATAATAATAATAGTTGTTTTTTTTTTTGTTGTTTTTATCATAACACAATATATAATTAATAATAGTTGGTTGTTTTTATAATACACAACAATATAATATAATAATATAGTTGTTGTTTTTGTTGTTGTTTTTATATACAACAATATAATAATAACAATAATATACTAGTTGTGTGTTTTTGTTGTTGTTTTATAATAACAACAATATAATATAATATATAATAATGTTTGTTTGTTTTTTTGTTGGGTTTTTTTTTATAAATAACAACAAATATAAGTAATAATAATAATATAATAATAATAATAGTTGTTGGTTTTTATAATAACAACATAATAAAATAATAATAATAATAATAAGAATAATAATAAATAATAATTTTTGTTGTTTTTATAAATATAATAATATAATAATAATATAATGATGATGATGATGATAATAACAACAACAATAATTTTATTGTTGATGCTATATTATTATTATTATTATTATTATTAAAGTAAGGGTTTGTGACCTAGAACAAGACCTTTTTGATGCCAGTAGAGGAGATGATCGTCAATGTTTGGAATAACGAAGCTCAAGTTGAGACGTTGTGAGAAACACATTGACACAGATAATACAATATTTTTGTTTAAGTAGCCTGTATGACTTTTGTTTTCATATTAGTATAATTATTTCGAGCTGTTTCATTCTTGCTTAGATACATCATGATCTTTTTTTTAATTCTCTAAATATACAGTACATTAATCCGGTGTAAACTGAACATTAGCTGTTCTATCATACATATCAGTTTTGGTGGCCGAGGTTAGTCCTAGGCATTCGTTTGCTCTAAGACAATCACGAGACCTGGTGACTGGATAATCATTAGCACAGCCCCGCACTACTCAGGGGTACAATGGCTTTTTCCCCAAATAGACACGTTGAATAAATTGTTGCAGAGCAAGTGGGCCTTTAATGAACCTGCACATATAAACCAGAACCTCAACGGAGAGATATCAGAATGTAAAGTGCCTGTATGTGCCTATTTCAAGGGAACTGAGATCTACTATGCAATGGAGTAAACCTTCCACCTCTGTCACCAGCCAACCCATTACCACAGAACACAGTAGTACAAAGGTATACACTCATATTACAGAGAGGTTTATTTGATTCAGATCTTTCTAAACTAAATTAAAACAGTAATAGGGTGGTCCATTATCAAGTCTGGAGACAGATAAGTCAGGTTGTAAAGTCCCAACTTACTGCAATCATCACAAAATCCAGAAAAGCATTCGTACATACATTCGTCAATCAATAATACCAAAAATGTAGAGTACCAAGTAGTCAAAATGAAATGAGGAGATACAGATTGTAAGTACAGTATGAGCTACAACCGTCGGTTCGCATATATGTACGTGTCCATAGGTTATGATCTAATTATAAGGTAATTATTATTATTAAGGTCACCTTGCCGATACATTTACATTAGCTGTGGTTTACAGCAGTTGTTAATGACGACCTAAGATTGTATCCTCTTTTTGCAGAACGTTTTATTGAATACAAGTTGTATAAACTCATGTCTCAGCGTGAGCACTGAATACTGAGCAGCGGTTTTGGTCACCATTTACATTTACAAGCATTTAAGTTAGACGTCCCTTATTCCAGAAGGCGACATACAATTGATACAATCTTACAATCCAAGCAATTGTGGGTTAAGGGCCTTGCTCAAGGACCCAACAGTGGCAGCTTGGCAGAGGTGGGATTTGAACCCTGGACCTTTTGGTCCATAGTCCAGTACCTTACCCGCTAGGCTACCACAGTCCCCATGCAGTGGTCAACAGTGTGACCACTCGTGCCTCAGCTCAAAAATCATATATGGATAGAAAGACAGTTGCAGATTAGGTTCCATTGAGAATTCGTTTCTATTTGTGGTGAAAACCTGACACCGCAGGGGGAGAAATAAGCGGAGTAAGAAGTATTGCATCATCGCAGCACAGCACACCAGAGATACAAGGAGAAACAAAAACTCTCTTTACAACACAGTCCCCGGAGGTAATTGTGCTCGTTTCACACTGTCTCTCAGTTCCTGTAGTTTCCTGATCTCTTCTGAAATACCTGCTTGTATTATAAAAAAGCAGGCAATACATTGAGCTTTCACATAAAAGACAGTTTCTCATCCCATAAATGACAGAGAGAGAGAGCATGTGGTAAAGAGGGGCAGAGTGAATCAATGCACTGCATGCAGCTTACAGTGAAATTATTATAGAACAAAATGTGGTTGTCAGTGTTGACATTAAACAAATCATTGCATGGGAAACATTGTAGTTTTTTGGCCATTTAGTCAATACCGGCTCACTACAGTACTCTATATAGCATTGTGAAGTCAAGTATTTAATATGGTGTTCATTCAACCATTTTTCATAAGATGCCCAAGGACTCAATGGACATTACAGTGGATTTCAGAAGACTCCAGTCCCAGTTTACTGATGTTGCAGATTATCGGCGGTGGGGCCGAAACACCTGGCAGGACATGAATGACTCACAGGCTCAAGTCCGGGGTGTCGAGAAGGACCTATATAGATGTATAAATTCTGCATAAGTACAATATCTCAGATACAGTGGTATCTCGGTTCTTGTCATGAATTCGTTCCAGAAGGCGATGAGTGCCCGAACTATTTTATCCCATAAGGAATAATGTAAATTGAAAGAATCTGTTCCAGACCCCCAGAAAAGCCACACTGTATAAGGCATTATATGCATTAATGGAGTTGTACTGTACAGGTGCTCCCTGATTTACGAAACGAATATCTTCCGACAAATCTATGTCCAAATCCAACGTGGCTGAAGCTGGCTTCTTATTTTCATTTTCTGGTCCACCTTAAATGTCTGCAGTTACATTATAGCTCCTGTAGATGGACATTCAGCCTCATGATAAGTAATGAGAAGTAAGTTAAGGTTTAAAACACTTACATTAACCTACAGTTGGCCAAAATCATTAACACAAAGCTTATTTTTTAATAAAGTGTTGAAAAATCTAACCCTGAAAACCCTTGAAAAAGCTAACCCTGTGTCCTGGAACATTCAGTTCTTGTTTTGCTTTTGGTTGGCTCTTATAAACAAACCCATGGAGACTTATTTGCACTAACAATACAGTACTGTAAGAAAGACAGGATAAACACAGCGGAGATCTTCTTTAAGCAAGAGCTATTGTGAATCTGAATCACTGAATCACTGTGTACTGAATCATGAATCTAGTTTCAGCGGAAACAAGTCTCGCGGCTCAACTCATACACGTTTAAGCAAGTCCAACGAGAACCTGATAAAAATTTTCTAGTAAAAATGCATCAACAACTGAATTCGACAAGTTCCGAGGTGGTCGAGATCTGAGGTACCACTGTAGACGCATAAATTCTGTATAAGTACAATTTCTGTTCTTAGTTTGGCTTTGTATGGGTGTTGTGTAATAAAGGTGTGGTTCTCGAAGTGGGGTTTGTGGACCTCAGGGTTCTGTGCATTACTGTTTTAAAAGCAGAGTGACTAAGATCTCTGTGCGTAACTTGCTATAATACTTACTTAGACGTTCTAAGCATAACTAAGTCATTATTTGAGATGAAAAGGTTTAAAATAGGACTGTTGAACAATTAAAATGTTTAATTCTGATTCATAATTTGACTTCAATTTATTTTTAAAATTTCTTCTTCCATTCGGAAAGCCATGCGTTTGGTCAATTGATGTCTCTAAAGTGGCCCAGACTGAGTTGAGTGACTGTGTGTTCATGTACCGTACTTGCAATCTTTGAATCCTGTCTTGAACCCTGTGCTGCCGGTTCGACCTTTGTCCTCCACGGACCGAAACTGGAAGCGGATATGAAAATGAATGAATTAATTGTTTTCATGATGTCGTATTCAGTGTGACTTCTCTGAAGAAGAACAGACTGATGCACAACATTCACCAAAACAGTACCTTTGTAATACAAAATAGGCACTTTACTAGAACCACCATGTGCAAGCTGTTATCTTGCCTGCCTGGCATGTTGTTAAACCATGCAGTGATTTAAAGAGAAAATCCTCATGAGGGAGTGTCCACAATTATGACCTACCTTCACAACCTCTAAACTCTGTAATCTAATAGTGCTCTATATATTAGTTGAAAGTAGAGTATCGTGATTAGGGGACTGATTTGGACACAACCCAAAAGTATGGGTCACTTGTATAGTCAAGCAGAGAAAATGAGAAAATCAGCATTTAAAAATTGTATTGTCAGCATCGATGCTTCAGTATGAAGAACCAGCTGCTGGAAACAGAATGGTCTGAAGCTCTCAAGCCAGGTGCCAGGTCCATGCTGGAATTTGCTCATCCATCCTGCAGGATTTGACCTACATATTGCGTTAAGAAATTTCTCCTTTAGCTGCAACACCTGTTCCTTCCATTATCTGTGCAAGCTGAATATCACTCCACAAGGACTGAGCTCTAGGAGCATACGGCCCTTGGGCATGCATGATTAAATGATCATGTTCCATAAGTGTACAGAAGTTAACCATTTGTAGGAAATAAAACTTACATATGACACATTTCTGCAATTTTTAATGAACAATTAACAAGCTATTCAATTCAGAGACCTCAGACAAATACTGGTTAATCATCTGTAAAGGAACCCCACATCTTCTGCTTGTTCTCTTCCTTGAGGAAATCAGCAACATGTGTTATTTGACCAGGAGTGCCCAAATTTTGCATACATCTTACAAATAGGGCACTGACTCAGCAGAATCAGAAATGCATCTTTTCCTGCAGAAGTGTCCCCATGTTGTTCCCATGGAGATGTTTTGTGCATTTCCAAGACGTTCATTTTGCCAGTTAATGGGATCATGTCGTTTTTATAGCAGAGACAACCGCAAAGGCCTGGCTACTTTTATTCACCCACATAAAGCATGTGAGTCAGTGATTATGGGATCAAGTATTCCATGCCTTAAGCAAAGGGTGCAAACTGCCTTAAATCACTTGTTAGCTCAACATTATTTGTCATACAGTACCTAGGATTATGGTTTTCCTGTTATTTTAAATGGACTTAATTTAAACCATGTAAATAGACTTTAAGTTAGCTGGAATGTCAGAATTCTTAAATCCCAGAGACTCCCGATGGTATTAAAAAGCACTAGGTTTAAAAAAAAAAAAAAAAAAAAAAGTTAAAATGTGGATTTCCGTAAAAAAATGAATAGATTTTCAGTGCAGCACTACAGAGCTTGCTTTTTGGGCAAAAAATCATATATATGTATACACAGTGGTACCGTGTTTGTGAACCCATTAGAATTTTCTATATTTCTGCATAATATGACCTAAAACATCATCAGATTTTCACGCAAGTCCTAAAAGTAGATAAAGAGATCCCAGTTAAACAAATGAGACAAAAATTATTATACTTGGTCATTTATTTATTGAGGAAAATGGTCCAATATTACATATTAGTGAGTGGCAAAAGTATGTGACTCTTTGCTTTCAGTATCTGGTGTGCCCCCCCTGTGCAGCAATAACTGTAACTAAACGTTTCCTGTAGCTGTTGATCAGTCCTGCTCACCGGCTTGGAGGAATTTTGGCCCATTCCTCCGTACAGAACAGCTTCAGCTCTGGGATGTTGGTGGGTTTCCTCACATTAGCTGCTCGCTTCAGGTCCTTCCACAACATTTCCATTGGATTAAGGTCAGGACTTTGACTTGGCCATTCCAAAACATGAACTTTATTCTTCTGTAACCATTCTTTGGTAGAACGACTTGTGTGCTTAGGGTCGTTGTCTTGCTGCATGACCCACCTTCTCTTGAGATTCAGTTCATGGACAGATGTCCTGACATTTATATTTACAGCATTTAGCAGATGCCCTTATCCAGAGCGACTTACAATTGGTACAATCTTACAATCCAAGCAATTGTGGGTTAAGGCTCTTTCTCAAGGACCCAACAGTGGCAGCGTGGCAGAATTGGGATTTGAACCCTGAACCTTTTGATCAAGAGTCCAGTACCTTAACCGCTAGGCTACCACAGTCCAACATGTCCTGACATTTTGCTTTAGAATTCTCTGATATAATTCAGAATTCATTGTTCCATCAATGATGGCAAGCCGTCCTGGCCCAGATGCAGCAAAACAGGCCCAAACCATGATACTACCACCACCATGTTTCACAGATGGGATAAGGTTCTTATGCTGGAATGCAGTGTTTTCCTTTCTACAAACATAACGCTTTTTTTTTTTTGTAAAACCAAAAAGTTCTATTTTGGTCTCATCCGTCCACAAAACATTATTCCAATAGCCTTCTGGCTTGTCCACGTGATCTTTAGGAAACTGTAGATGAGCAGCAATGTTCTTTTTGTAGAGCAGTGGCTTTCTCCTTGCAACCCTGCCATGCACACCATTGTTGTTCAGTGTTTTTCTGATGGTGAACTCATTATTCAACATTATCCAATATGGGAGAGGCCTTCAGTTGCTTAGAAGTTACCTTGGGGTCCTTTGTGACCTCGCCAACTATTACTATTGCTCTTGGAGTGATCATTGTGGGTCGACCACTCCTGGGGAGGGTAACAATCTTTTTAGAGATGGTTTTGTAACCTTTTCCAGCCTGATGAGCATCAACAACTCTTTTTCTAAGGTCCTCAGTAATCTCCTCCGTTCATTGGCATGATACACTTTTACAAACGTGTTGTGAAGTGCAGACTTAGATAGATCCCTGTTCTGATGATGTCATATTTATGTAGAATTAAAGAAAATTCTCAAGTGTTCACAAACTTTCAAGCACCACTGTATGTATATTGTACTTTTTCCATCATGTACACACAGAAATTTTATATTTATTATTACAATTACAATAAATTACAACATTTATTATTAGATAACAGTATCACATTCTTTCTGGGGACAAATGAAAATCTGCAAATACTTGCAAATAAAATAAACAATGTTAGAGTGGTGCACATGGTATCAGCATCTTTTTGTTTTTAATCACAGTCCCAGTTAAAAGCAGTACGTTTTAATACTGGAAACAATCATCTTCCCATAAATGGCTTCTCCTTCACTGAATCTGAGCTGCAAGTTCCCAACGATTTTTGAATATCGGCCTCATAAGTGCAGATATCAGTCGATGCTGATTATTTCAAAATAGGTTTAATCGGCTACTAATCATTACAACTGCTCTGATACTAAGGCTAATGTAACTGGCCAGGTAATATAGGGTTTAGTAGGTTAATTACTTTGGACTATGGAAAGAAAGCAGAGTACAAGGATGAAACCTAAACAAACATGTGGATATCATGCAAACATCATGCACAGGCAGCTACTGAATCAAGACTTGAATCTGGGTCTCAGGAGCTGTGAGGAGACAACCCTAACCAGCGCACCATCATGTCACCCAGTACCAGTATAATATTTGACAAATGAGTCACATTGTAAAAATTGAACAAAATTCTGTAAGGATGTATTTTTTGGACTTTTTCCGTAATCAACTATTTCTTTTCATTCAGAGACCTAAACTAGGTCAAATCAGCTATTTATAGGAATTTAATCTCTCTCTGTACTCATGATGACCTGATAGTGAAGATTAGATGCTGTTATGAAAGCCATCTGTAGACCTTAAACCTAGCTATCATTCAGTTGACGGAATAATAACCTCTATTTATGAGCTTTGGCTCGTCATCAACTGGGATATGTAACACATTTATGACCAATATTCTGACCTGACCTGACCTTGACTTTATAGGTTATGTATTACAGGAACTTGCTTGTGCTCCAGTACTGTATGTTATAAACTACTGAATGTCTTTTAATGTTCCATTTCATTTTCAAATGGTTAGCTCCTTTTGGGTGAATGATTGTGAATATATGGACTGTTATTTCTTCAGATTAGTCATCACTCCCCTTTTTGCATTGAATTGAGACTTTTCTAAAACAAAATTAGGGAGTGAGCAAATTGAGCAAGACCTTCTTAGACTTACATTAAAACTTTGCACACTTGTCTAACTTGAACTGTGTTTAATATCCCCAGATCCAGCACAACCTCAGATAATAAGATATGCCACTAACCTAATATGTAGGAATTAGCATGCAGAGACACAGTAACACAAAATAAAGCTTACATTTACATTTACACAGAAAACTCCAAATTAAATGTTACACTAATATTGAACAAATGAACTATATATGTTTTAAAATATATAAAAAATCCATTATGTTACGGTTCGCCAAAAAATGGGTAAACCATTTAAAATAAAAAGTGGTTTAGGACCCAATTGCAGATAGCTACAGATGAAAGGGACAAATCAAAACAAAATAAGAAATAAAAAGGGAGGTTTGTGGGGGAAAACACGCGCGCAAACACACACACACACACACAAAAGGAAAATAAAGCTGCGTCTGAATGAGGCCAACAGCTGGGCTTGAACCCTGATCATTGGCGATCAGAGTCATATGCTTTACTGGTGTGCCACGCGGAGGTACGGAATAAGCTGGGCAAAAAAAAGGAATTAAAAAGACAGACAAAAATGCCACACGGAGTGGACTCAAACACAAAAGCAATATGATAAATATAAAATAAAAAGGGGAAAACAAAAGCGCCACTAACAGCGCTAAAAATGCACTGTGATGAGAGCAAAAACAAAAAGACAGAGGACGTCGAAAGCGCCCAGCTCACCTCAGCTGAGTTACGCTATCGGCGTAGCTCCACTGGTGCTAACGGCGTGAGTCGGGGACGCGCTGCACAGAGTGGTAGGCACCTGAGTGGATCGCCACGAAGGTGTGTCACGTTTCTCCCCGAAGGCAGCACGACACAGAGAGAGTGGGGGATGAGCCTGATAAGGCAGCACAGCGTCCCTCGGAAAACGCAATCGTGAGGGGGAGGCACCAATTCCACGGAGAAGGGGGGTGACTAAATAAGCCCTAAGGGGCAGCCAGAGAGTTGGGTAGAAAGGCGAGGGACTCGTGTCGCCGCAGCGAGCTAGCCGAAGCCGCCGAAGGATGGTGAGGCCACGAAGGCAGCGAGGGGAGCGAGAGACGGATCCTTTCCCTACCCTAGCTTGCACCTCCAGCCTTCTGACCGTACATTAGCGGGCGTTCTACAAAACCCCAGCTCGCGCTCTTTCCCTAACAAACCTTGCGACAAAAAAGGCGGACGCAAACACGCATGAGATGGGCGAGGTCGAAATGGAGTGAGGGTGCGACTAGGCCCGAGCGTGCTCTTAAATATTCGAGCCCACAGGTGTCGCTGATGTAACAATCAGCGCGGAATAGGTCGGAGCATGTGCATTCGGGACCGCTGCGCATCCTATCCCGGCACATCCGCCAAGCCAGTTGGCAGCGTGGATCGTCACACGTTAGCTTAAAGTTATTTATGTTAGTATGTTTAACCTACTTCTGGAAAAAAAGCTACTGAGCAAGTTTGCTAGCAGTTAGCAAGCTGTTTGCTATATGCCCATGTTACCTACATGTAGCTGTGGAAACTATTAATAAAATCTAGCATTAAATAAATACTGAAATCTGATACTACCTGTGTCCACCCATGACAGACAAGTGTGTTAGTTTACTGATGCTAGCCAGCTAGCTTAGGCATGATACAACAAAGGCTGTGTGCTAAATGATGTACTGTTTTCTAAATTATTTGCTGATGAAACCATTATTTGAACAATGATTTTAGATCTTTTGGACTAGACTGAACAAATAGTGACTGATCTAGTTTATGTTATGATCTAGTTATTACTCTGAATAAGTTCCCATCTTGATCCTGCTTGTCCTGGTCAGGTTCATGGGGGTCCGAAGCAGGTCATACAGGCAAAAGTGCTCCCTGGAAGAGATTCCAGTATATCACATGGGACCATAACTGCACCTCTTTGCATCTGCCTGTGACATATGGAAGGTAATGTACAACCCCAAATCAGAAAAACTTGAGACAGTATGGAAAATGCATATTAAAAAACCCACTAACAGTCTTTCTTACATTTACTTTGACTTATTTCTGTAATGATGATGCAAGCCGTTCAGCTTGCATCCATCTTTAGCTCCCCCTGCTTTCTGCTTCCTCTATATATACCCCTCTTCCTTTGTCTGGCTTCATCACATTGTGGCTCATCTTGGCTCCCTTTTGCTCCTGTCTGCTTCTGCCCACTGCTGTACATGTTGGTTTGTCTTGCCTCTTTGTGTCTTAGTCTCTGTTCTTTAGTGTCCTTTGTATTTGGTTACTTGTCTAGGTTTAAGCTGTGTTATGTGTTTAGCAGTGTTGTTGTGTGTTAGCATTGTTTGTTAGCGTGTGAGCCTATTGTTGTATGTGTCCCTTGTTAACTCTAGTCTTGATTGTTATCTTATGTCTGCGTGGTTTGTTTGTATTATTTAAGATGTTCACTGTAAATAAACCCTTAGCACTTGCATGTACGTCTGCCTCCCTTGTCCTCCCTTGTCCTGAGCGTGACAGAAAGCCAGACCTTAAAAAGGACGTAGCGAGTGGTTCACCAGTCCTGTGTAACATGTGGTCAGAGTCCTCTGATGAAGAGTACCCAGAGGACTATTTAACGTGGGAGTACCAGCCTCCCTTAGCACAGTTAAGACTGGACTCTGAAATGGAGATTGCCTATCCTTTATGTACCCTCCAAAGCCCGGACAGTTGACTGTCCCGTGCGGCCAGGAAGCACCGCCAAAAGCGGAGGACCACGCCCGCTAATTCAACGCCTGAGCCTGCACTCGCTAGCTCAGTGTCTGAGCCCATGCACGCTACCTCAACACCGATGTCAGCACTCGCAAACTCAGAGACTGAGCCCACTTCCGGTAGCTCGACGCTGGAGCCCACGTCTGCTAGCTCGATGCCGGAGCCCATGCCCGCATCGCCATACGCTAACCGCCAGCCCAGGGCATAGCTTGCCAGCCACTGGATTCAGACACAGCTTGCCAGCTTGCTGGATCCCCCTCTCGCCAGTTGTTCTGGTATTCTCCGGACTAAGTCAGTTTCGACACTCTCCAGCCCCAGCAAGACACCTGCACCCCCGCATGCGCTTTTAACCCCTACTCACCTGGTCATAGAGCGAGCCAGTGAGATACTGCAGGGGGCTTTGGAATTTGTGTGTTCCGCCAAAGAGGCGATGGGGTTTGGGGTGTCTATTGCTGATGAGCCTGGGCTGGAGAGACTGATTCTGGACTTACGGGCTGTGCTGGGAGCTGTGGATTCAGCAGTGACGCAGGGACTCGTGATCGCTGGATCATGGCCTGTCTCAACACCCACACTTCCAGAGGTGGCACGACGATGACCCCAGTGGCACGACAATGACCCGATCAGCACCAGCCCGACGGCCACACCGATAGACAGCGGCCTGAGGGCGACGGCGATTGTCAGCAGCTCAACGGGGACACTGCCTGCCCGCAGCTCGACAGCATTCCCAGGACTGGTCAGTGCCACTCCAGCCTTCCCCAGGGACCCCAGGATGCGGACTGTGCCGCCCACGTGGTTGTCGATGCCGCCCCCTCCTTGGGATTGTATCCGGTACCTCAGGTGGTTCCTGCGGCGCCGCCTGCAGCTACCAGGACTTTTTTTTCCCAGGACTAATTGGCCTATTGATTGGGTGCGGGCAGGGCCCCTTAGGACCCCTTTGGAGAACATGGGCCTGTGTGGCCTGCAAGCCCAGCCTCTTGGTCCTCCTTGTTGTGTCCGGTTTTGCTTGGTTTTGTGTCTGTACTTCCTCTGTTCTGGCCCCCTGTTTTGTTCTCGTCTGTGTTTTGCTCTGCTCCCTTGGGTTAGTTTGGGTCTGTCTGATTTCCTTGCTTTTCTGTTCCTGTCCTTTGCGCTTCGGAGACGCACCTTTAGAGGGGGTTTATGTAACGATGATCTTTAGCTCCTCCTCCTTTCTGCTTCCTCCCCAGCAGGTGGGGCTGTAGCCACCTGCTGGTCTGTCCTCTATGTATACCCCTCTTCTTGTGCACATCCTTTGTCTGGCTTCATCACATTGTGGCCTATTGTTGTATGTGTACCTTGTTAACTCTAGTCTTGGTTGTTATCTTATGTCTGCGTGTTTTGTTTGTATTATTTAAGATGCTCACTGTAAATAAACCCTTAGTACTTGCATGTACGTCCGCCTCCCTTGTCCTCCCTTGTCCCGAGCGTGACAATTTCATTGTGGACAGTATGAACCTGAGATATTTCATGTGTTATCTGGTCTGCAATGAAATACAATCAAAGCAATGTAAGAAACACTTTGCTTTTTGTTTATATACATTTTCCATACTGTTCCAACTTTTTCTGATTTTGGGGTGGTAGTTTATTATAGCAGCAATCCAGCCGACATGGTCTTTTCAAAACTGCACATTCATGATTATTGATGCAGTCAAATCCCACTATGCAAACCTCCATTATTTCATCTATGTTTCCACTATAACCTATGAGATATTTCAATCCCATAACTCGCTATACAAAATCGTAACCTTCTATAACAAATGCCAATTGGGTAAATAACATAAGTAGATCTTTTGAATGGTTTCTTTCCTCTAACTACAGCTTTCACTTTAATTTTATTTATTCAATTCAATCCAGTTAAATTAAACTTTATTGTCATTATACTGAAACAGGGTTATACAGTACAACTAAGCACTTTTAGGCTAGATCTCCAGTGCAGTTACGGAACGACATAGTGCATGACAAGACATCAAAAGCATAGACAATAGTACAATAGACAGACATTAAAACAATAAATACAGGTATATATATATATATATATATATATATATATATATGTGCAGGTGGACATGGTTCAAGAATAAATGTTGTAGCTAGAGGGAGTAGAGTGGTTAATTATGAAATAATTGTTTGTTAATTTAATGGTGTAGTGTTTAGCACTACAATAAATAACTAACACAGTAGAGAGCAGTTTTTTCTCAATCCTGGTCCTGGAGTGCTCCACCTAATACGGTAGCTAGCAAAATAGATGATCTATATTAAAGAAAAAGACTTACTTACATGGTCTAACTATCAATTTGTTTTTTCTCCATTTTCAAACCATGACGTCCACTAGCACTCCTGATGATCTAATTGCACTAGGACTGCAGTTACCATCAAAGACAATTAGCTGTTTGGGTTTTTGGAAAGGAGGTTACACAATAAGTATCATTTAATTAAAATACCAAGCATAAAACAAACACAAATTTACAAGCAGATGAAAAGACAGAGGCTGGCACAAGATAAACAAACAGGCTAAACACAAAGAATAACACAGGCTAAACAAGGAGGCTAAACACAGATATTAAACATGAAACATACACAGGTACAACACAGGAAAGAGCACAGAAGTAGATACAGAAGTGGTGAAGGAAACCGCAATGCAAGGGGGTATTTACACACCAGGGAATACCAGACAATTAAGCACAAAACTACTAACAGTTAGGCAGAACAGAAGCAAACAAAATGAAGACTACACAGGGTGAATCAGAACAGAACATGTTAGAGAATTTCAATTCAATTAATTTTGAAATGCATGCATTTTAAAACATATAGAAAAAACTTTGTGTGTGTGCAAAGTTCCCTGCAGAGGTTAACAACTTTTCACATAATTCGACCAAAACTGTCATAAGACTGTCCAGCATCCCACACTTCTCAGGGGTTTCAGTTTAATTTACATGGCTTTACGGAGATGATCCTACCATAATCTCTGGTTTTTAGTTTGTTAGTAAGAGTACAATAAACAACGAGAAGAGACATCTGGTCTGCATTCCGATGATCATGAAGGAATATTGTTGTTGCACTTCCCTAAACCAAGTGTGAGTGTTAAGAAATCTATATTCTATAATCTATAAATCTATCCATATTCAAATCTTGACAATCGTGAAAGCAATTTCAAGCTATCTTCCCAATCCTGACAGGAAAGTGAGCCAGCTTAACTCGCTGACATATCGCTCTCAAGACAATGCAGGAGCATCATTTCCTGTGTGGTGCGATCTCTCAGGCTATAAGGCCGCCAAGCTAAACAAAGGCTAACTGCAGGGCTGGACTTTGCCCAGAGCACTGCTGAAGAGGCAGCTCTTACTGACTGTAGGAAAATTTATAGTATAGTCCAAACACAGCCCCTGCAAGTTCCTGCAAGGCAGTGATCAAAGAGAGAGAGAGAGAGAGAGAGAGAGAGAGAGAGAGAGAGCGCAACAGAGACAGACACAGGCAGATTGTTTAAGAGAGAGAGAGAGACTGACTCAGGATGTAGCTTTGAGCTTCTCTACTGTGGGTGAGAGACAAACTGGGAGAGGAAAAGATCAGTCATTGTGATACGCATTCTTGAAAGCACACAAACACCATTTGTAATAGTCTCAGTTACATTATTATGTATCTACAGCTGCAGAAAGGTTTGTGCAACTCTGGACTGCACTGATAACTTCATCCAGCTACAATAACACACCGAGACGTTTTGCCCAACACACAAGTTTCCAGATAATGATTAATCTTAACGATTTACAAACAACTTCAAGAATGACACCACTTTAAGAACAACAGTTTTGTGAGTGTTTCCCAAAAGCCTTCTATGTCTCCAAAATTACGAACGAGTTTTAAGTAGTTCTTTGTTGACTCTCTGCATTTGCACTGGAAAAGCACCACCAGTCGAAAACTGAACCACCAATTTATGTTTTCTCATTATTAAGTAAGTAAATATAGGTATTTAAATTTCTGGTATAAAAAATGTAATTGTTTATTGCACGTAAGTAAAATGATTTAAACCCTGGAATAAAATGAAATGCTATAAACAGTGGTGCTTGAAAGTTTGTGAACCATTTAGAATCTTCAATATTTTTGCATAAATATGACCAAAACCATCATCAGATTTTCACACAAGTCCTAAAAGTAGATAAAGAGAACCCAGTTAAACAAATGAGACAAAAATATTATACTTGGCCATTTATTTATTGAGGAAAATGATCCAATATTACATATTAGTGAGTGGCAAAAATATGTGAACCTCTAGGATTAGCAGTTAATGGTGCCCCACCACTGCATGTTTTAGTGTTTTCCTGCTCTCAGCACACCTGATCCAACTACTCGGCTCATTAACAAGCCCATTATTGAGTTAAAGTGGGTGTGTTTAAACAGGAGAAGCACTAAACTGTGTAGAGCGGTGGGGCGCCAGAACCAGGATTGAGAAACATTGTTCTAAGGGGTTGATCACTTATCCAAATCAGGTATATTACAGATTAGCGTTTAGTAATTGAACTGATATTTTGAACGTTATTTCTTACTTTGAGATTGAGGCTTATAATGTGTAAATACAGCTGTAAAAGGCTAAACGTTTAAAGTGTAATGTGACAGAGCAGAGTATGATCATTTTCTGTATGAACTGTACAAACAGTTGTGCTTGTATTAGAATAAACCCATGGATTTATATTATGTTTAACAGTTCCAGGTTCAGTGATTAACATATATTATACAGACAAAAGTTTGTGAACACCCCTTCTAATTATTGAGCTGTGCTGTTTCAGCAACATTCGCTTGTACTGGCACTGTGGCGGCTCAGTGGTTAAAGTACTGTACAGTGGACAAGAAGGTCAATGGTTCAAATCTTACCTCTCCTAAGCTGCCACTCTTGTTTCCTTGAGCAAGGCTCTTAACCCACAATTGCTTGGACTACATCAGTTGTAAGTCAGTCTGGGTAAGAATGTCTGCTAAATGCTGTGGATGTATATTGAAATGTACAAATGTAAAACATTCATAGTATAAATCATACATTCTTCATAGGCAAACAGGGGCAGTAGAATGGATTGTACACCAGTGACTCTCAATAAGACACATTTATAGGTTTCTAGGCTGATTTTTGGAAACTGCCTGTTCTGAATCGCCAGAAATCAGATTTGTGTTCGGTGCAGGTAATTCTGGAAAATCCTGTAAAAAACAACAAGAACTTACAACATCTTTCCTGTTATTACTGTATGAGTTTGAGGTGAAGAGCAAACTCTGGTCACAAGGAGAGGGAAATTTGTTGAGTAAGTCTGGCCTGAGAGCTCTTCTGGCTAATTAGCATTATAGATTGTGATTACCATATAGAAGGGATTTAACTCAAAATGATGTCATGATAATTTTCTTCATGCATTTGTACTTGTTCTGCCTTTAAGAAGGAAACCAATAATCAGAAAAAACCTGAAGCAAGGGTCTACATTAGCTAATGGTGACTGAAATCATAATCATAACGCATGGTTGCTATCACTGAAGCCAATACACCCATCTATACCACACTATAGACGTTGATATCATCTGCTAAGTCCCTTCAAGTAACAGAAGATTCCAGAGCAAGAAGCTCCTCACATTGCAGATGGTTTAAGTTTACTATAACTGTATCCATGGATAAGTTTACATTTCTGCAGCCAAGCCAGTGCACTCAAGATAGCAATGATAAAGGCTCACTAAAGCTGTGATGGAATGTGTGTTTTTACATTTAACCACAAACTGTCTTACTGCTTCCTTCTCAACCATATCAACTCTTCAACAATGTTGTTTTTAATTATGGTGGACTTAGATCACATTTCCTGCTGTGGTTCATCCTGCCAAAATCAGTTCACAGCTTCTGTAAAAGCCAAACATCGGGATTTGTTCCATGACTTCATCCACACTGTTGTTGGCTTTTAAGAAAATAACTACGGTAGTGGCTAATTCTTTAAACCTTTTTCTCACAGTGCAATATACACAAAACATAGTGTGCTAAAGCAGATAATCCTAATGTGGGTGTAGTAAAGGGGGCTAACAAAGTATGTAGAGAAATAGATGGACTACAGTCATAGTCTTTGTAGTAAATGTAGGACTACAAAGTGCATGTGATAAGTGGGACTGATAAAATGGACAATTAGTGTAGAAACAATGAGGTGTACCTAATAAAGTGACCAGTGAGTTGTAAATCATTCTTTTAGTAGCTGGTCTAATAAAAAGTCGTGTACGTTGTGCTCATTATTGGCTTTTCAGTAAGCTCATTATTCTTTTAAATGCTCCCTGAAGAGTGAACTGCTCCGACAAAACTTCCGCAATGATGGTTTAATGGAATGAGACAGATCCTGTATGTGCATCACTATTCCTTTCTCGCTCCTCTCTCCAGCTGTGGACATCATGCCAGCTCCACTCACTCCTCCACATACAGCATGGAGACAGCTTTAACCACAGCTGGGGCAGCTGGAGCAGTCACTCTGCAGCTGTGCTCGGGTCAGGAGATCCGAACATCCTAACTGCACCATACCGGATTCATCTCTGCGTAATCTGATCTGAACCGATAACAAATCTAATAGTGGATCGAATCCGGACTCTCCCTGCGGTGTGTTATTAATAACATCAGCCATGAGCTCGCTTCATCTTTCAGCTGTCCTGGGTAAGACATCGCATTTCCTCCGTGCTAAGTTTATATAGCTTTGTGGGAATCCTTTTTACCCTGTGGGGACATTTTGCTCTTCCCCACAAGGTAAACTGCTTTTCATTAAACTGCTAAAACTGCAACTTTCCAAAACAGCCCAAAGGTTTGCTTTAGGTAACTGAGGTTAACGTTAGGTGTAGGTCTAGCATTAAATAGCTAAAGCGATACATGTATTATGTCAGTGAGTCCCCACAAAAGTAGAAAGATGCACTTGAGGTCCAAATAAATGTTATCATAACTTAATTGTAGTTACTTTCTTCTCTGTTAACCACTTTGCATTTAATAACATTATATAAATATATGTACTATAAGTATATTCTATACAGCTTAAGCAAATTAGCCTTGCCCACAAAAATTGTCAAAATGTTGTGTTAAAAAAATGTAGAAATATTAGAACCTTACATTTACATAATTTAGCAGACACCCTTACCCAGAGCAACTTACAATCCAAGCAATTGTGGGTTAAGGGCCTTGCTCAAGGACCCAACAGTGGCAGCTTGGCAGAGATGGGAATTGAACCCTGGACCTTCTGGTTGATAGTCCAGTACCTTACCCGCTAGGCTACCACAGTCCTAGGATACTAGGATACAAAACTACTAGGATACAAAACTAAGATACAAACTTTTATTTAAAAAAGCTAGGAGAAAAAATGTGTAAGGTTAGCATTATTTAGCTAATTTAGCAATGCAGTTGAACACAGTTATCCAAATGTGCCATGTTCTGGGTACAAACAGTTTGGATAACGAAAATTCAGGTCTGGTAAGACTAAAATAAATGCAAGCATCCAAATTCTTTACTGTCTGAGTATATTTCTATATTTCTATATCTAGCGCTAAATGCTACATGACAAAATATACTAAAATGGCTTCCTAATTGAAATGTACTGCGCCACATTGCAGAGGTGTGGACTAGAGTCCGGAATTTGATAACTTGCGACTTGACTCAACAAAATCTAAAAAGACTTGACTTTGACTTTATCGTCAGCGATTGGACTTGGAATCGGACTTGAATTTAAGACATGAAAATACTCAAGAGTCTCCACAAACATATTGATTTAACTTACTGACTTTTTTTTTAACATATTGACTTATTTCTAAGTGTTAAATTAATACTGTGGTAGGTACTGGACTCTGGACCAGAAAGTTCAGGGTTCAAATCCCATCTCTGCCAAGCTGCCACTGTTGGGTCCTTGAGCAAGATCCTTAACTCACAATTGCTTGTATTGTAAGACTGTATCAATTGTAAGTCGCTCTGGATAAGGGCGTCTGCTAAATGCTGTAAATGTAAATATTGAATTACATAAAAGTCCTCTTCTATTGCTTACATGGTGCTGTATCACTGTAATGCTCAGGAGCTGAGCTGCTCAGCTTCGTTTATCTGTAACCTAGCAACAAGGAAGACAACATTTGGGGAGTTTACCTTTTGTGAGACTAAAGTTAAGGCTAGGTTAGCATTAGTTAGCTACAGTAACACATGTTAACTGGAAGGACCTAACAAATATAGTCATACAAATGTTTTGTGTGCTTCTACAGGTGCACTGTTTGTGCTGGTTGCAAGGGTGCAGTTGAATTTGTTGCCTGGGTCCTGCAATTTTGAGAGCGACTTTTGCGGCTACACATCGAACCCGGCTCACAGTGCATGGATTTTAAATGAAGAAGGTACGACAGGCGACATTGAGTGTTTTATTATATAAGCATAATCAACTGCAAGCTGAAAAGGATTGCAGCATTTGTCTTTGGTTAACCATATTTCTGTCGGCGCCTCTGATGCTGACATAAAATATTTGATTTGAATTCTGCAATGCATTCAAATGTGACTTACGGGTTTGATTTGAAAAGGAAGGTTCACCTCGGAGAAGAGTTTATTGAAAAAATTTCCACTTACCCCAAAAGTGGTCATTTGAAGCTAAAGAGAAGTTGGATTACGCAATGAGTTGATCGCACCCAAAACAAAAGTGAATCAATGTCATTTACCAGAAATGAACCTAACTGTGTTGAAGAGGCATGATTTCATCAGGCTTATTCATGGAAGAAAAAACAATGTGTAATTCTGATCATCAACTAACGGAAACATTATAGCTGTTAAAGGTGGCTCTACCAGTTACAAAATACTTTTCCAGCCTAGACTATGATTTAGGATTTTTTTCCCCAAAATTCTGTGAGGACACAGTTTCTTATTTAAAACCTGCCTCTATGTAATTAGAGTCCATGTGCAGTTTGTCAAGTGCTGCAACCGAAAAACAGCAGCCTGCTCTTTATCTTATCAGAAAGACTGTGTTCTAAAGTAGTTTTTACTGTTGCTGTGAAGCCAAAACATTCAGTGATGTAAACAGCAGCAGATGTGTGGCCTAGACCGCTGTGTAATGGAGATTTACCTTTGTAGAAAGTACAAAAGTAGGCCAGGGCGAATTCACCTCCAGTGACTCCAAATAAACTCACAATGGGTTTCATGGACTTACTCCAGGAGGTCATAACCACCCAGACTTCCAAGGCTATAACGTGCTTTATACATGGTGTGGTTGTGCCACAAGTTCCAAACTGGGCCATGGTTGTTTGGTTTCCTGGGCAACTCTGGCACTAACAGTGTGGTGGAAAGCCACTTTCTTCCAGGGCAATAAAAACAAAAGCATGTAGGACAAGGCATTTTTGCATTTTTCCTTTAAGGTGCTTTCCCAGGCGAAGCATGAGGTCCTTTATCTTCACTGATGTTTGATGAGGAGTTCTTCCAGAACAGTATTTCTGCTGGTTTGTGTAGACATAGTTAATGTTGCATACGGTTCAATTAATCGTTTAGGCTTTTAAGTCTTTGAAATGCTTCACTCAAGTATGGCCACATCAAGTACGTGAAGAGCTGTTAGAATCACTTGAAGAAACTTCTATCATCAGTTTACTTTCCTATAAATCAGTGCTAATGTTTGTGGATGTCTTACTTCTGAAGTGACAACAGAAGTGGACGGCGTGCGAAGGTTTAGGCTTGTTCGTAACTATGGTTATCAGGTTGTGTGAGACCATGTGCCGCTGAGTCACTTGGTTCTTAGCGGAGTTTTTAGGTTCTTAGCTTTGCAAAGGGAAAAGTAACTGAAGGATCTGGGGAAAATGTATCAGAGTGAAAGTAACCATTTCAAAATTTCAAAATATAGTAAAGAATAGTGAAAGTCCTCAGAAAAAAAGAAGAAATATTGAAACTAATATTAAACTGCAGGTATGGGCCGTTTAATGTCTGCATTACGTTCTGTGAAACAGGATGTTGACCAAAAAGGACGGTGACTGGACATTACCACAGTCACACAGTAGTTTAGATAGTTAAAACACATAGTGTTTTAAACAATAACATTCATTAAAGCACAATATGAAAAGTCCAGTACCAAACAAGATAGTAATTCTAATATTTGTATCTTTTATTAAACATGAAACAAAATAAAAGAGAGATGTATTTCTATAGTGCTTTTTGCAATGGAGCATTGTCTCAAAGCAGATTTACAATTTTTTATTATAGAACCCAGGACCTTTTGCTGTGTGGCGATGGTGCTACCCACAGAGCCACCATGCCACTCAGTTGACCAGGATAAGATAATGAATATTTGAATTTGGTTGACCTTCAAAACCTGGGCTTATCCTAGTGACGGTTACACTGCAATTGGAACACCTGATTAAAACCCAAGGACATGGAAGAGACATGCCAAAGTCTATCCAGACAGTATCCACATGGAGCATCCCAATAAATGTCTTTTGGCTTCCACTACACCACTGTTCATCTTCAATGATGACTTGAGTTGATACATTCTGTAATGACTCATGTGGTTTATTTTAGGGCTCTCAAGGCGTGGGTCTGGGAATATTACTTGCACTGACCTTGGATAGCCTGGTTTCTTAGTATACAGCTGTAGAAATCATGTGTAAGCGTTTTCCATCGAGCAAGCAGGTTTCTATCAAATTCTGCTCAAACCTTTACTTTTTCCAAGAGGCCAGGTCAAGCACTGGACCTCTCCTGATCTCCAGAATCACTGAGCTAAAGCAGCTGCAGTGAGTGGGAGGGCAACGTGGGGATCTGAACTAATAATCTCCTGAAGGAAACTTATTGAACATACTGAACATGCTCTGTGAACTCCAGTCCTTCTGTATTGGGAAATCGCTGAACTAGATGATCTTATTACCACTGTATTACTTCTCTCCCTAACTAACTCCATGTGCAGGTCATTTAGCTGTGCTTGGAAATGACATCACCACATGCTTGGTGTCTAGACTGGGTGTTTGGTGGTCAGTGACATTATTAGCAGACTCCTTATTTGAAGACTTGGGGATTTTTTTGACCATGAAATTGCATACACCTTGAGAGGAAAACTAAATGTCTCGGACAGCACTCATAGAAACCGCTAGCGTTGTTGGTTGTCAAAAGTATTTCTAATATAAAGAGTGTTCAAGTTAACAGGTCTGTATTAGGGGTGGAAATTGTGGCAATATGTACAGTACTGTGTCTTAGGTCACCAACAGATTAGATATACCATTGTTTTAGCAATGGTATAATGACCATAAGTAATTATTTCTCAGTCTCTTTATTAGAATACGGCCAGAAACCAGAACATTTGTATGCAGTATTAAAAAATACTGACCACCCCACACCAGAAAAAAACTGTTTCTATAGGATACAGTTGCAAGCAATAGCAGCATCTGGCCGCTTTATCAGGACTGTAATAGTGACCCTTCTACAGTCTGAAGAGGCTTGGCCAGAATATCTTTTTCTAAGGATAGTTGCCAAAAAACAACTTTTTCAGAAGGGGAACAGTGTGAAAAGACTAAGATATGCTAAAGCTTCCAGTGATTAGAATGAAGATCAGTGGAAAAGAGTATTATGGAGTGAGAAAGTTTTTGGGTCCAGTCGTTGACAATATGTTACAGTGGTGCTTGAAACCTTTAGAATTTTCTATATTTCTGCATAGATATGACCTAAACCATCATCAGATTTTCACACAAGTCCTAAAAGTAGATAAAGAGAACCCAGTTAAACAAATGAAACAAAAATATTATACTTGGCCATTTATTTATTGAGGAAAATGATCCAATATTACATATTAGTGAGTGGCAAAAGTATGTGAACCTCTAGGATTAGCAGTTAATTCGAAGGTGAAATTAGAGTCAGGTGTTTTCAATCAATGGGATGACAATCAGGTGTGAGTGGGCACCCTGTTTTATTTAAAGAACAGGGATCTATCAAAGTCTGCTCTTCACAACACACGTTTGTGGAAGTGTATCATGCCACGAACAAAGGAGATTTTTGAGGACCTCAGAAAAAGAGTTGTTGATGCTCAACAGGCTGGAAAAGGTTACAAAACCATCTCTAAAGATCTAAAGGACTCCACCAATCCACAGTCAGACAGATAGTGTACAAATGGAGGAAACTCAAGATCATTGTTACCCTCCCCAGGAGTGGTCGACCAACAGATCACTCCAAGGAGCAAGGCGTGGCAATGGGTGGCGAGGTCACACAGGACCCCAGGGTAACTTCTAAACAACTGAAGGCCTCTCTCGCATTGGCTAATGTTAATGTTCATGAGTCCTCCATCAGAAGAACACTGAACAACAATGGTGTTCATGGCAGGGTTGCAAGGAGAAAGCCACTGCTCTCCAAAAACAATATTGGTGCTTGTCTGCAGTTTGTTAAAGATCATGTGGACAAGCCAGAAGGCTATTGGAAGAATGTTTTGTGGACGGATGAGACCAAAATAGAACTTTTTGGTTTAAAAGTAAGCGTTATGTTTGGAGAAAGGAAAACACTGATAAGAACCTGATCCCATCTGTGAAACATGGTCGTGGTAGTATCATGGTTTGGGCCTGTTTTGCTGCATCTGGGCCAGGACGGCTTGCCATCATTGATGGAACAATGAATTCTGAATTGTATCAAAGAATTCTAAAGGAAAATGTCAGGACATCTGTCCATGAACTGAATCTCAAGAGAAGGGGGGGTCATGCAGCAAGACAACGACCTTCAGCACACAAGGCGTTCTACCAAAGAATGGTTAAAGAAGAATAAAGTGTGCAGGACTGATCAACAGTTACCAGAAACGTTTAGTTACAGTTATTGCTGCACAGGGGGGTCAGACCAGATACTAAAAGCAAAGATCCACACACTTTTGCCACTCACTAATATGTAATATTGGATCATTTTCCTCAATAAATAAATGACCAAGTATAATATTTTTGTCTCATTTGTTGAACTGGGTTCTCTTGATCTACTTTTAGGACTTGTGTGAAATCTGATGTTGTTTTAGCTCATATTTATGCAGAAATATAGAAAACTCTAAAGGGTTCACAAACTTTTAAGCACCACTGTACATATGGTCACTAAACCATTGCTAAAACAACAAATCTAATGGTGGCCTAAGACTTTTGCACAGATTTATGACTGTCCAGACCTGCCCCCGTTAAAAGTACATGTACCTATACACACACCACTACATACTTCCATGTCCATTCTCTTTTCATAGGTCGCTTTATAACAGCAGACTCCACCTTTAGGCATGAGTCAGACAAGGCCATTTTGGCCAGCCCTGAACTTGAAATATATGATTGGAGCTGCCTGCGTTTGGTGTACCAGATCACTGGGGCCGGATCCCTACTGATGCACTTGCGCCCTCATGATGAGAACTTCGACCAGATCCTCTGGACGGCGGACAAACCCTCGGACAGCTGGCTCATAGCCAGTGTGGACCTCCGCAATGTCTCCAAAGCCTACCAGGTAGCAAGGCACAGTGACCTCTGTGTCTCAGGGAGGGAGAGAGTAATACTGTCCTCACTGTGCTTGTTTTGTATAAAGTTGTTAGATCATTCGTAATCTTGAAGTAGCTTAACAAATACCTTAACGTTCAAAAATAAATCTTAAAACTCTTTAAAGATGGCTTGTTCTGATTAAATAGATCAATATTTGGGTCAAATCCATTAGCACATGGCTAAATCACATTAAAAACAGCTCAGCTTACCATTTCACAAAAAGCCCGTCAGGATATGCTGATATTTAGAGGACAGTTAGACAATCTATAACTTGATAGACAGATAGATAAAGATAGATAGCTAAATAGCCTAGCAAATGAACAAGCATGTGGTTATCCGTTTGCTGTTTTGACAGGACTGACCAGTTATAGAAAATGTTAAGAGTATAACAGCACATATTAAGATTTTAGATCTATATAATCTTCACTACTGACAGATATGAGCTTTTTTAGATAGCAGTTAATTCTTCTGATACAGGGCCAAGGGCTCGTTGCCTGTTCTTATTAACTAGCTTAATGAAACCATGTTGTACACATTAGGTAAATTATTCCAATTTTTTCAGCACCATTGGTGTTAACTGCCAATTACAGTTAGCATATGTAGCTACACAGCAGTGCTAAAGTATATTCAACTATCCATGTCTCGTATGTTTAAATTGGTTGATTAGCGCTCCAAGCTACTCCAACTGTTCCCAAAATGACATGTTCTGCTTTAGGAATGAGAATAGTAAGCACCACAAAGATTGTTAGCAATGAGTTGACAGAAAGCTAAATGTTTGTTCAAGCTGGTACAAGTTTACTTTAAACATGATACTTTCTGTCTACTAACTACACATTTTTGTAATTTAATGCAGCTTTTAATGGAAGCTAGGCCTGACCAAGGAGCGGGAAACAGCATTGCTATCTTTGAAATCCATATCATCCCTGGCTACTGCATAGGTACCTCTTGATAAACACATTCATGTTAAACACATGTATTTGAGGTATGCTAAAAGATAGATTACATATCTTTCATTGACCTAAGGACCTGATGTTGTATTACTCCTCTTTAGAATGTCACTTTGAAGAGGACCATCTGTGTGGCTACAGTAATCAGTGGAACCCCAACGTGAACTGGTACGTTGGTGGCAGCCTTAATCGAGGACAACAGACCAATCTCCCATATGACCACACCATGAACAATGAGAGAGGTATGGAACGATATAGCAACTGTATACAGGTGTCCCTCTGTATTTGTGTGTACCATATCTGTTGATTCAACCAGTTGTGGACCAAACATACTCAGGATAAAAGAAAATCCGGGAGGTTCTGAGAGGCAAAACTTTAATTTGCCATGTGCCACGCACTACACTGAATCCAAGTGAATAAAATGTTGTGTAGGCATACCCTGCTGTAGCCACAGATCCTCAGTGTCTCTCTCTCTTGTTTCAGCATTGTTTGCCTAACATTTCATTCATTTTATATTGTATTAGGTATAAGTTATCTAGAGGAAATTTAGGGAATACTTTTGGATGTGCATGGAATAATTGTAAATACTACACCATCTTACATAAGGGCTTGAGCATCTGTGGATTTTGGTATCCGGTTTGGAACCAATCCCCAGGTTTGGTTGCAGGTACAGAGGGCTGGGTCTATCTCAGGCTGTGCTTCTTGGTTTCTGCTTTTTATTTTGAATTAGTTTGCTGCATCAGTTCATCCATTGTTGTTGATTTTCCTTTATTCTGGACCAGGTCACTATATGTATGCTGACTCGATATACGCAAAGAGGTTCCAAGAGGTGGCAAAGCTTGTGTCACCCATGATCAGTACCCCCATCACCGGCTGCTTGTCCTTCTACTATCAGAGAACTGAAGCCAGGGGCAACTTCTTGGCCATGTTCACCCGAGACCAGCTAGGCCACTATGAGGAGATCTGGAGGCCAGAGGTTTATGCAACGTCGACATGGAAGCTAGTCCAGGTGGACATCAAGGTGCATCATCCCTTAGAGGTCAGTGAAAGAGATTTTCGTGAGGTTATGATTCTGTTGCAACTGTTGTATTGTAATGACTTGATGGAGGTATGGGATAATTTTAAAAAGTGCTTTTTAGTAGGAGTCAGGCGATTGATGGGAAAGTATAGATGCTTATTGGTGGGCCACATTTGGTTCTACCATTTGTAAAGCCTGGAGCATCACAAATAATAGAGATTTATGTTTGAGCATATAAGCTATAGCCAAAAGTTTGGGGGCACCCAAACATTACATTCAAAGAGGTGTATTCACAAGGGCTAAAGTACGTTGTAATGAACTGGTAAAGTGTTCTGGCAGCCTACATAGGTTTGTTGCACAGTTCTACCACCTTCCATTTTCCACTTTAACTCCTTGGTGTTAATACGAAGCTGGTTACCCTTCCCTGGAACGTGGCTTTAAGGTGATGTTGGACAATAAACCCTGGTTCACTGTTAGCATTTCAGTTCGTCTCAATGGTGTCTGATGGAGTTAAGGTCAGGGCTCTGGGCAAGCGTAATCAGCTGTACATCTGCTAAATTATGGTTTCCACTGTATTTCTTACTTGGTCCTGGAATCTGGAATCCTTGTTTTCATAATGGAATCTGACCACAGGAGACTCAGGAATGTAGGGCAATGGCAGAAGCTCCATCAATCATGCTGTGAGCATGCAGTGCATGGAAACACAGAGTCAGGGAAAGTGAGCCCTTCAACATCTTGCACTTACAGGGTGTCAGCACTGTTTCTTGCTGGTGTGCAGCAAATTCAGAAACAGCTGTTGTGTTCAGGTTTTGTGTACGTTTAATCACTGTGAGTATGTTCTTAGGATTCAGCACTTTTATGACTGCGATACAGACAGTGAGCTGAGAGCGTTGTAGGTGTGAGAAAAGTTGTGTGGAAAGAATCCAAAGTATAGAGATACACGCTGAATGGCTATTAATTCCAGCTTTGTCCCTGTATCTTCCTTTCTTTTTTGGGTATCAAAGCGGTGCAATGGTTGGTACTGTCGCCTCACAGCTCAAAGCTCTCTGGTTCAATTCCAACCCGGAACTCTGCCAGTGTGGAGTCTGCATGCCCTCCCCGTGTCTGTGTGGGTTTAGTCCAGGTGCTCCAGCTTCCTCCCACATTCCAAAGCAATACATGAGGTTAATTGGGACTATGGTAGCCTAGCAGTTAAGGTACTGGACTATAAACCAGAAGGTCCAGGGCTCAATTCCCACCTCCACCAATCTGCCACTGTTGGGTTCTTGAGCAAGACCCTTAACCCACAATTGCTTGGACTGTAAGATCATATAAATTGTAAGTCGCCCTGGACCATGACGAATACAGAAATGTTACATTCACTATTTTGACCAGTAAACACATTATTATCAGCTGTTTTCGTTTAATAGTCATTAAATAATGTTTTGTACTAATATTTGTACACAAAAATCGTCACTTCCGTCGTTTCAGATTTATCCGTCATCTTTGCCGGGTAAACCCGAAGAACACCGCTATGCATCGTGGTACGTTAGTCCGTAAGTAGTGTACATCGGTTGTCCACTATGGTTACGATGCATTATGGATAACAAAGTAGTGTACTAAATAGGGAATCGATTTGTCCACTGAGAATTCGGACAACCCTACACAGTGGCCGACACTCTAAATAGAACACTAAATAGATTAAATAGACTAAACACTGATTTCAGACACACCCAATGTAAAACCAAAATTTGACACATTTTTCTACAATAACGTAAATCAGCTCCATTTTCGCATTGAGACAATGGAAGCAAAGAAGGTGAAACATGACATGATATTATTAGCTAACACAATTGTGCTTTTTATGTGGGTATATATGTGGTGTTTTTTTCTGAAGATTAAGGAATCATTTTGAAGGATTAACACTAAACAATTCATAGTATAAACCATGCGGAGATATACAAACAATGGCCAGTTTTGTATGTTAAACTAAACTGTATTAGATCTCTTTTAGGTACTGATGACATCCAGTAACTGTCACATCATGAACTGCAGCTCCAAATGTGGCTCACTGGACAACATGTCCATTGGATATGTTGTCCAATGTGTTGGTTTGAGGAAGATAGTGGTGATTGTTTTTTGTCAGCTCAGTTTGTATTAACAGCTTATAGAAGATTAGCTTCAGCTGCTGTGTTTTAGTGTGTGGAGCCAGCGCTTTAGGCCAATATAAATAAAGAGAGAGGTCTTGAGTGCAGTCTGGATATTATCTTCTGCAGATGGTGTGTGGAGCAGAGTGGTTTGACACGGGAATGCTTCAGTTCTTAATGGCTGAAGGGCATCATGATTTGGAGGTCATCTTCATGACTGTCCTTATTTTGTGCATGAATAAATCCTTTTCAAGACCAGTTTGCAACTCATGGTTGGCAATGATAACAGTTATAGGATAGACTGTGGTGGATGGCACATTTACACTTGATTGGGTCTAATGGAGTCTGTATATATTTAGGTTGTGTTTGAGGTGGCATTCAACAGTCCTCGCAGTGGCTTTGTTGCCATAGATGACATCGCCTTTTCTCCTAATTTCTGCCACAGTGAAACAGGTAAGCCTAATCATCCAACATATACAGCACTGTGCAAAAGTCTTAGGCCACCATATACCTTTCTTTTTTTAGTAATAGTATAATGACTATATATAATTGTCTCTTTACTAGAGTACAATCGGAAAATATGGGAAAATTGTATGCAGTATTAAAAAACTATTAAAAAATCTGAAAAAACAGCTTCTAAAGGCTACAGTGTCAAGTAATTATGCCCCTAGCTTTGAATGAGATCAAGCACATAGGTACGTTCAGGTGTTCTTACACTTTTATAATATACTAACAGTGTGTGTAAACATTCCTGCCTCCACCCTTCTAGGTTTCCAAAAGAAAAGAATCCATGTCAAAATGATGTGTTTTATATGTTTTTGCATCACTGGTTTTGTTTTTAATTACAAGCCTTAGTTAGAATGAGCTGAAATGCTTGCACAGGTGTGTAATCCAACAAAACCCGGTCTAAGAAATATAATTTTCTAACCACAATGAGAAGCTTCTTGTGTTTGGCATGTCTGGTGGCTTTTACACCCAGTGAAATGTTCCAGTGCGCTTGGCTGATGTTACTGTAAGGTTTATTTTTTTTCTGCACCCTTCTGCCAGAGCCCACATTTGACCCCTCCGTGGCTAACTGTAACTTTGAGAAGAGTCTGTGTCAGTACCATCAGGAGCACAACGTGGGGGCTGTGTGGAACAGAATTACTGTGAGACCAAACATCTACAGGATCGGAGATCACACTACTGGCACAGGTATATCGCCAGGAATCCACCATTTGTTCCAACATTCAGTGTTGGAAATGCTGATGCCTGCTAAGAACGAGTGTAATAGTGGAAAGTATGGCAATGCTCTTCTAATGCACTGCCTGATATTTTCACGATACAAGTGTATTACATTATCTTTTGATTTAAATTAAAATCGCCATTGTTTTTATTAAAATGTCTGATTTTCTATTAAAAAAACATTGTGTTAGAGATACTAAAATTGGATTCCAGACTTAAAGTTTCCAGGTGCTGTCATCTACAGGGCTAATATGTTCAGTTTAAGCAGACCTTTAGAGAACCCTGGTCAAATGACCTTTTGTTGATTTTCTAAATGGGACGTGAACACAACCTCTGCAGACAACAATGTTAAATGTCATACATTTCTACAAAACAATAATGCGTTGTTAGTTATCAAGTTCCAAGACCCTACAAAACCATTAGTATAGCATCTGGAATGGTCTCCAAGCTTTTGCAAGTGTCAAGGTTGATCATTATTCCAATGTCCTTTATAGTTTGTGCGTTAAACTGAGCAGAAATGTGTCATGTTTAAGTTTGTTCCCTGTAAAACTCTTCCCTGTCTTAGCTTCATTTCATTTAGAAAATAAAAATGTATAAAACTCTTCTAGATCACGTGCAGCAACACACATCTGCTTCTCCCCTGTTCTAACTCGTCTCTTCACGGCTCAGGTTCTTTCCTCATGGCTAACACTCACTTCACGACACGTCCGTACGTGGGCCGTCTGCACGGGCCGTTTCTACCGGGAAACCACAAATACTGCCTAAGGTTCTATTATGCAGCCCATGGTTTCAGAAAGATGGACAACGCTCTGGCTCTGTATGTCTATGATGAGAAGAAAGTGTCTCAGGGAAAGATCTGGACCATGCCAGAAGGCTCCAGAGAAGTGTGGACAGAGGCAGAGGTGACATATGAGAAACCCATGTCCACTAAGGTACACAATGATTCAGTCAGAAATTATGCTATTTCTGTCATGTTCTTTCTGTATTTTAACATCTACAGTACAGTATTCTTAGTGCAAACGAGTCTCCATGGGTCCTAAAAAGTTTAGTCTATAAGAGCCATCCGAAAGCAAAACAGAAACTGAACACTCCAGAACACAGGCTGCAGTTAGCTTAGCTGCTATTCCCAGAGTTCATCAATAGAGTAAGTGTTTTGCTTTCACTTTTCAATTTTGATCCATTGCTCACTAAATTACATCAGATTTGTCAACACTTTATTATAAAAGTAAATCAGGGAGCATTTGTACAAAACATCTCCATTAATGCAAAGAGTGCCCTTTTCTGGATTTACTGGGGGTCTGTAAAAAAATTAGTCACATTGTATCTATAAGGTGGTAGTAAATTCAGGCTCCTGCAGATGGCGTTGCACAAGGATGATCGGGCTATAAATACCTGCAGGGTGTGCAACAGGATTCATAGATCGAGAAGAGGTGGTACAGTGCATTGAATGTCTCATTCGACGTGTGCAAAATGTGTCGCAAAGCAGATGTTAATTGGCAAAAAGGAGAGATTGCATTTGGGTGTGCCAAAGGCCATAGTGTGAAGGAAGTAGCTGAATTTGCAGGTGTATCGAAGTGTGTGGACATACGGGTTTACCAGCGGTGTCTACAGGAAATTTGTGGGGGTATCACATGCTGTTAGGTTCGTTTCAGTCACAGGTGACTAATTTTTATATATGCGATGGCCAGATCATATACATCATGATTATTTTGGCAGTACGGTCACTGGATTACCAATAGGCACCAGCTATTGTTGTAGTTGTGAGCCATTTTGGTGAGGTGTAATTACATCCCCATTTCCTCTAGGTAGTGTTTGTCAGCATCTGCAGGAACCTTTGGGACTGTGGGTATGTAGCTCTGGATGACATCTCTGTAACTCTTGGGGACTGTCGTGTCACACCAGGTAAATGCAATTCAAGGCTTTTGGAAACACAGCTGAACTTGGAACGATATCAGACGCTGCTAGCTTTGAGCCATATCCAAATCTGGTCTCAATCTTTAAACAGCTCATTATCTGTAGTTGTAGCTCCTGCTTTGTTCAAATGAAAACCTGCTGCCACGCTGACATTTAGTGGATGAGATTCCCCATCCCTGTTATAGACATTTACAAATGGAGTAAATTAAATTAACAGCAGGTTATAGGTAACCATTGTTAGTGCAGTGAAGGTTTCACTAATGTATGCATACAAGATTTCTATTGGCCAGCCTTGTGCCTTGGTTGTAGAATGTTAAAAATGTCTGTGTTAGTGTTAAATATAAACAAACAAACTTATGAGATAATAAATGTTTGCTTGAACTGACTGCGGTTTAGAAACCAGACAAGGACTTTTTAACGTTGCTTTTTATATTCTTATGACTTTTATAGTTACGTAAAACATCTGCTTTTGTGAACGTAGAAATTATATGGTCAGAAATAAGACCATTTTCTTCTCCAGTACTAATAAAAAGTGAAAATGGAAAATCCACTTTAACTCACTCAGACGTTTATATTCGCTCATGTAATTGTGGCTGGGTTTGCTTCTTTGAAAAGCTCCATCCTACTGTTTATGGAAAATCCTCTTCCTAACTCATGGTTACACAGGGGCATTGCGACCACAAGTAGGACACTGTTACTTTGAGACGGGAGACTGTGAATATACTCAGGAGAAAAGAAGTAAGAAAGGACACTGGATACGGAACAGGGGATGGACACCAACTTCCTACACGGGGCCCAATGGAGATCACACCTTAGGGGTAGGTGAGTCAACAATATCCCCACCTCATGGGCACAATAACATACATCAGGAAAAAGAAATAAATATATACACACACACACACACACACACACACACACACACACACACACACACATACTGGAATTTCAGTACTTGGTGTATATATATGTGTATACAATGGGGCAAAAGTATTTAGCCAGCCACTGATTGTGCAAGTTCTCCTACTTAGAAAGATGAGAGAGGTCTGTAATCACATTGTAGGATTTTTAAAAAAATGTAATAGTAAATTATGGTGGAAAATAAGTATTTGGTCAATAACAAAAGTTCAGCTCAATACTTTGTAACGTAACCTTTGTTGGCAATGACAGAGGTCAAACGTTTCCTGTAAGTCTTCACCAGGTTTGCACACACTGTAGCTGGTATTTTGGTCCATTCCTCCATGCAGAAAAACAGCCCCAAAGCATGATGTTTACACCCCCATGCTTCACAGTAGGGGTTTTTTTTTTTTTTATGGTTGTTCTTGGGATGCAACTCACAATTCTTTTTTCCTCCAAACCCCGAGGATTTGAGTTTTTTACCAAAAAAGTTCTATTTTGGTTTCATCTGACCACATGATATTCTCCCCTCCCAATCCTCTCTGGATGCATCCATATACTCTCTGGCAAAACTTCAGATGGGCCTGGACATGTACTGGCTTAAGCAGGGGGACACGCCTGGCACTGCAGGATCTGAGTCCCTCTCGGCGTAGTGTGTTACTGATGGTAGCCTTTGTTCCTTTGGTCCCAGCTCTCTGCAGGTCATTCATCAGGTCCCTCCATGTAGTTCTGGGATTTTTGCTCACCGTTCTCATGATCATTTTGACCCCACGGGATGAGATCTTGCGTGGAGCCCCAGATCGAGGGAGATTATCAATGGTCTTGTATGGCATCCATTTTCTTACAATTGCTCCCACAGTTGATTTATTCACACCAACCTGCTTGGCTATTGTAGATTCACTCTTCCCAGCCTGGTGCAGGTCTACAATTTTCTGCCTGGTGTCCTTCGACAGCTCTTTGGTCTTGGCCATGGTTGAGGCTGACTGTTTGAGGCTGTGCACAGTTGTCTTTTATACAGATAACGAGTTCAAACAGGTGCCATTAATACAGCTAATGAGTGGAGCTTCTTAAAGAAGAAGTTACAGGTCTGTGAAAGTCAGAAATCTTGCTTGTTTGTGGGTGACCAAATACTTATTTTCCACCATGATTTACAATTAAATTCTTTAAAAATCCTACAATGTGATTTCCTGGATTTTTTTCTGATTTTGTCTCTCAGAGTTGAAGTGTAGCTATGATGAAAATTACAGACCTCTCTCATCTTTCTAAGTAGTATAAATTGCACAATCAGTGGCTGACTAAATACTAAATATATATACACACACACATATATATATATATATATATATATATATATATATATATATATATATATATATACACAAATATATATATACCACTGTATATACACATTGGATCACTGAATAACTGTGTACTACGTGAATCGTGACCCGTGAATCAAGTTTCGGCTGAAATGAGCAAGCAGGTGCCGCGAGAACCAAGCAAAATGTGTAGAAAATTTTTTTTGACGTGTTCCCAGGTGGTCTGTATAAGAAATGCTTGTAGCAAATAGTCTCGTTACTTGTCATTAATTCGTTCAAGAAGGTTTAGAGTACAGACCACATTTTTCCCATAAGGAAGAAACCCAGAAAATCCACATTACATAAGGTGTTATATGCAGTAATGGGGTTGTATTGTACAGGTGCTCCCTGATTTACGATGGGGATATGTTCTAACAAATCCATCATAATTTAAATGTATCATGAACCAAAGGCTTTAATATAGTCTATACTGTATATCATAGTGTAGCTGACATTAAATATGCTTAAACACATTAACCTACAGTTGGAGAACGTCATTAACGCAAAGCTTATTTTATAATAAAGCTTTGCAAAATCTCCTTTTATTGAATTTACTGAATAGTGCAGTCATGCTTAACTGGCTGCCACCCAGATGCCCAGAATATGAGGGAGAGAATCGCACTGCACAGTGGTTCTCACCGTTTTCCTTTCAGTTGGCTGTTATCGCTAACCTTCTTAGGACCCATGGTGATTTGTCTGCACAAAGAATAGTGTACTGTAGATGTAAAAATAAACAAAAACACAAGAAACACAGCAGAGATCATTATCATAACTGTACTACTGTTTGTACTACTAATGCCAGGCTCGCTCTCTCTCTTTCTCTAAGGGTACTACATGTACATTGAAGCTTCCCATATGTTGCCTGGGCACTCTGCACGGTTGGTGACGCCGGAGCTGCGGGGCTCGCATGCTAGCCAGTGTCTGACCTTTTTCTACCACATGTACGGCTCAGGGACAGGAGTCCTCACCGTTCTGCTGCGACAGGAGGACGGACGCAAGGAGAGGGTGCTCTGGAGTAGACATGGAGAGCAGAGTATCTCTTGGATGGAGGCTACTGTTGATTATGAATGTTTTACCAAGCACAAGGTGAGAGCATGGAGTCACATGTACTCGCCCACACATGCCAAATCTTTGCCCACTGATCCCGCAGTTAGAGGTCCAGCGATCACATGAGACATCAAAGTGGTTTGAGGAGGGGAAGGTGAATGCTTTGTTAGTCCTGATCATAGTGCTTGAACTTCAGAAGGAAAATGCACAATTAATCACATGCCGTGTCTGTGTGAAGAGAAGTTCATTAATCTCTTGGACCAATGCCTGCTGTTTGAACACTGGGAATGGGAGTCAATTTCGACTTGGAAAAAGTAACCTTTTGTTTTCCAGCCTGAAATCAAAACCAATTAAAAATATTGTTTTCCAGCTTTATTTACACCATTTTTTCCTTTTTCGGCAGATTATCTTTGAGGCCATCCGGGGCCCGTCATTAAGAAGTGACATTGCTCTTGATGACATCGTATTCCAAAAGGGACCATGCAAAGGTACATGTCACCATATAGACAGATGCTCCCAACGAAATCAGGTTGGGTCTAGAATAAACAGCTAGACTTCTAGAGACCTGGACTAGCTTCATGCAGAGAACAGAGACACCAGATTCACACCTCCAATGGGAAATTGGGCTTATGTATGACTTGTGTTGTTGCCAGACCCAGTTTACTGTGTTATGTGCCTTGTTAAAAAGATTCTGTGGCTTAACATAATGGCTAAAATTGCACCATAATCAAAGAAGTTGGCCAGATTGGACAGATTTTAGCACAGGGCAGACTCATACAGCCACAACACCACTCCTACCTTATGCTGAGCTCCAAAAATTAGGGATCCCACTTTTTCAGTATTAGCTGACACCAATTCCAATAGACCTCCGGTGCTGATGTCTTAACCAAGTCAGCTGTCTGCAAGCAAAATCTTTTGCTTATTTAAAAACTTCTGGTCAATGTCACAGGGTTTCTGGAACCTATTCTGGAATTCACAGGGTACAGGCAAGCAAGGCTGACCCCCGATCCTGCCTTCTTCTAAATGAAAAATCCTATATAAATAAAGCGTAATATTATTTTAAAAAGATTACAGTGGTACCTTGGTTCTTCTTGTTAATTCGTTCCAGAAGGAATAATGTAAATTGAATGAATCCTTTCCAGACCCTCAGAATATCCTCACTGTATTTCTGCATTAATGGCATTACGATGGGGATATTTTCCGACAAATCCATCATAATCCATCACAAATCCATCATAAGTTAAATGTATCATGAACTGTTTGGTAGAATGGTCTATATTGTATAATAAGTACGTAAGTTACTGTTTAAAACACAAAGCTTATTTTATAATGATGTGTTGAAATATCTCATGTAATATAGAGAGTAATGGACTGAAAGTGAAAAGTGAAAGCAATACTTACTCTATGGATGAACTTCTGGGTGCTAGCACAGCTGCTAAGCTAACTGCAGCCTGAAAGTGTTCTAGAGCATTCAATTCCTATTTTGCTTTTGGTTACAAACAGTGTAGATCTCTGAGCAACCTCTGTTGTGAATCTGAATCACTGAGTCATTGTGTGCTGAATTGTGAATCGTGAATCGAGTTGTCTCATACAAGTTTAAGCAAGAGCGCCGAGTACCGAGCAAAGGATGAGAGCCGAGACAACTGTTTCTAATCAAAATGCGTTGAGAACCGAATTCGATGTGTTCTGAGGTGGTCGTGAAAAGAAGTACCACTGTATTATAATTATAATAAGAACTGGACTCCTATACCTATTGAACAAACAGGGAGAGATGCCTAGAGGGTAAGGTACTGGACTATGGACCAGAAGGTCGAGGGTTCAAATTCTACCTCTGCCAAGCTGCCACTGTTGGGTCCTTGAGCAAGACCCTTAACCCACAATTGCTTGGATTGTAAGGTTGTACCAATTGTAAGTCGCTCTGGATAGGGGTGTCTGCTAAATGCTGTAAATGTTAATGTAAATGTATTTTTAACTCTCAGTTTTCAGAATTGCTTGGGTGAACCACTATATGAACCCGGTTTGAAAAGATGCATTTGTCATATTAACTGTTTTAATTCCTTCTTTCTCTATTCTCCCAGATTCTGAAGACAGCATTTCATACTCCGGCTTCTCAGAGAACTTCAATGAGATCGAGTACTGAGCAAATCACTGGAACATTCTTTGTGTGTATCTATTTGTGTGTTGGGTTTGTGGTTAAATAGGAAGTGTGTAGGTATGTCTTTTTTCGTGCATGACCAAGCTAAGAGATGCACTTGATTGTGAAAGATGCTATTCTTATTGGACTGATCTCACTGTGTCTCTGCGTAATGACATATCCACAGCATGACAGGTTTAGATGGTACAGGGACAGCTTGGGTACTCATGTCTTACTTAACAGATCTTAACATTTTTAAATGCCTTTTATATTGTAACTTTTTCTGTTTGTATTAACTATACCCAGCATTTTCGTGGTGTGTTAGGGTTGTGTTGTGCTTGTATGAGTGGATCAGTTTTTAAACACTATAAGGTAAGTGGAACTGATAAACTACTATAAGAGTGGAAACAAGATGTTCTTAATAAAGTGGGTGCATTTAAGGTACATTTATGCAGCATTGGTAGCAACGCGGTACAAAGTAGTACAATAATTACGTTTTCCTGCTACAAAGGAATGTAATTGCAGAAAGGACAGTTTCCTGGAATCACATTACAGTTACTGATTAATAAAAATGTTACATATGAGCGAAAATTACAACATTCTCTACGTCTGTCCCGAGAGTAACTAGGCTATGAAGCTTGGAATCATTTGAACCAAACGATTCCAGGAAAGAGTCACTGTTTGAAAACTACTCAAAACCAAGCACCTTGGCGACATCTGCTGGCCAGATTTGTGCAACTGCCTCAGGAAACTGAAAACTCATACTGACAATGATTTGAATTTGAACATGAATTTTCTTTTCTTAAACAAAGCATATACAGGTTCTCCATGTTGGTACATATTAATGTCTCTTTTAGGGAATAATTTGTAATGGATTACATTTTTTTGACTAACTTTCCCATCACTGTTTATACAGGAAAAAAAATATTGTTTTCTTGTTTATATGGTCACTGTTAATCTGCAATATGTGGCATTATTTGTGCTTTTTTTAAGTGGAAGTTTTGTATGGTTTTATTAGAGTCAATAAACTCTGTTCGACCTAGTCTTATATTTAGACATCTTGTGTTTTATATGCAGTTTGATCTTTGTGGCCTTCTGTTACTCTGTGGTGTGATGCAACTATAAATTGTGTGTTACCTATATGAAGCCATGCAGCATTATTCGTGTCCGTCCTATTGATTTTTCTTCACAAAGCACTATACAGCCATATGAGTTGACAATATGCAAAATATACTGCGAAAAGTTACAGGCAACCATTAGATTAGATATACCATTAGATATCATTAGATTGTTCTTAAAATAATCTAATAAAACCATTTATTTTCAGAAAGGGAACGGGTTGAAAAGGCTAAGATATGCTAAAGATCACAAAGACTGCAATGAAGATCAGTGGGAAAGCGTATTATGGAGTGACGAATCCAAGATTGAAATGAAATCTAATGGTGGCCTAAGACTTTTGGAACTCAAGGACTTGAGGAACTCAGAAGAACAGCAAAATGGGTTGTACACCTCAGTGACTTTCAATATGACACTTCGATAGATTTCCACCTCCAACAGGTCTGTGCATCAACTTTCTACAAATTGCAGGTGTAAGCATGCCCTGCATGGGACATTTATTTAAATTTAGCCTTTTTAAAACAAAACGAATACTGTGGTTTTGGTCTGTGTGGGAAGTTATAGCATCTTAATAATTAAAAAACAGGGAACATAGCCCAGGAAGGAACAAGTTTCACAAACAAAGCCTCTTTCCTCTTTATCTTAGACCATTATTAAATCAGTGATAAGGTAAATGTCAAGGACTACAAGGAATTTATGGGTACAATCAAACACAAAATTAACAGATAAGGGATTTGATTAGTTTACAGCCCAGCCATTGTTTACACTTCACCTAAATGCATTTCTTAAAAGTGAATACCTTAATGAGTTTCACTATATTCAAATATATTCTGATACAGTTTTAGTAATTGCAGTTATTTAAAATGATTAAGATTCCCTGAGATGGTAAAACTAAACTATTTGTCATTACTGGGGAACACACAGCATTTACATTTAAGTGATTTAACATTAAATTGGTGTTACTCTGCCATGGATGAGAAATGAAGATCAAGTTAACACTAAAGATTATGCAATTCGCTATTATCAATTGCATTAACGTTGTTTATGCTAATGTGACTTATGACTATGCTAGTTTAATGAATGTCATTGTGTTAGTAGTTTATCTGTACTTTTGATAGGTTACAAGCGTTTTAAGTGGCTAACCAAAACATATAGCTATGAGCTATCATTACCTTGATTGCTCATTGATTTGCGGATGTCCTTTATTACATACGAAAGAAATCGGCTCTGACTGAAAACGTTAGCAGCTGAAGCGATTGGAAAGGTTTTGGGGCATTATGGGAAATGTAGTGCCTGTAGTGAATTTGCGTGCCATTTCCTGTAGTTCTGCAGAGAAAACCAGGACAAAATTGACTTTTTACTGGCCCCAGTAAACTGGGTCTGATGATGCCCCTGATAAGCCTGACATACTTAGCTCTGAAATGCAAACCTGGATATGGCCCTCTGAATCTACACTGGGTTAGTTTTGCTTCATGGCAGCATCTGCTTGTAGGACGACAGGGAGAGGGTCCAACTGCAATCTGTCCATATAGAAAATTTAGTTCACATTTACATTTACAGCATTTAGCAGACACCCTTATCCAGAGCGACTTCCAACTGATACAGTCTTACAATCCAAGCAATTGTGGGTTAAGGGTCTTGCTCAAGGACCCAACAGGGGCAGTGTGGCAGAGGTGGGATTTGAACCCTGGACCTTCTGGTCCAGAGTCCAGTACCTTAACCGCTAGGCCTAGCAGTCTAGGTCACAATTGTACAACAATTGTACAACAGTCTAAGTTACAATTGAATTGCATGAGTTCAAGAACTAGAGGTGGACTACAAAGGGTTCCCCAGCCCTTGTACCCCCTCCAATTCTTTGATTTGGTTACCAATACCATATAAACCAACCAAGGTTGACCCACTCAGGAGTCATGTATACCCAACTTGCGAAGGGATACTTTGATGAATGTGGGTCTGGCCAAAAGAATGAAACCCCCAAAACCAGAGTTTTAGAAAACTGCCAAAACAGAGACAGAACAGAACAAGAATTTTCCCTAAAAGTCACTGTAGTCAGAGACTGTGCTGTCATGTGGAGAGAAGTAATTGAGGATTGGAATCAAGGGTCCCTCGAGGCAAAGATCCTGTATTTCTGCCACTTGCTAACGAACAGAGGATCAGTGCAATATTCTGATGAGCCTAGCTTTAGTTAGGGCAAATAAATGTGTGATTTTAAGAGGCAAAGTGCTTCATAAAATCTTTGATATTGAGTGCTCTGACTACAGCTCTCACGTATGCTTCACATTGGCCATGGCTACTTATCTGATACTGCCGCAAGCAAATAACTTTCATGCACTGCGTACCCTATGTTATAACACTGGCGATAACTGTATGTATGTGCTCTTACACGTTGCCCCAGCGCCTCCAAGTGGAGAAGGTGAGTGTTGCGGGGACTGGAGAATGGATTGTTGTGGAACAGTGGCCAAGTCACTCGGCTAAGGCCAAGAACGTACAGGGTTCAAATCCCTGGGTTTGGGTCTTTACTCACAATTGCTTGGATTTGTACATGTGTATACCACAAGGCACTCATAACCAATGGGCAGTAGTAGGCATAGATAGAATTAGTCAATGTTTATTCACTAGACTTAATAATGTAGTTAGGTATTCTTGTCAGGCCACGAATCACATGATGGGGAGGAGTTCGCCTTTCTGGACTTTATTAAAGACGCTGTAGTCTGTACAACTGACACTTGTAATAAACCAGCACACAGAAGATTCTCCTGTGCTTCACATGTAAGTAAACAGGGTGACTGGCATAGCGGGTAGCTACATTAAATGAAGTAGGTTTCTCACAGAGCGCCTTTTAGCTTTAACATATAACACATATATAAATATAAGGCATTCATAAATAGTGATTTGCATCTTCTGTAGCGCAAATGTATTTGAATTTAGCATTTGTAAACATAGTTTTTGTCTGTGGAGGAGGAAAACAAGCAACTTCACAACTAAAACTTTCCTAAATCAATGTAATCTGATTAATAAGCTTTACAACTTAATTAATTAATGATTAGGTCAATGGAAACCTTACACCATAGGAAAGTATGAGCAGATTCCATTGAACACAAACCTAACAGACACTGGATTTATTTAGCTTATAAGACACTGTGTAGATGTTTCTTGTCTAGATGTTTAATCCTTTAAGAACTTAAACTTTACCTCACTGCATTTTTAAAAATACATTCTTCAAGAGTTAAGTATATTCAAAACGATGTGCCATAATTATAGCAATTGCAATTATTTGAGATGATCAAAATGACTTCAGAGCAGCATGGGGTGCAGTGATTAGCGCTGCTGCCTCACAGCTCTAGAGACTTGGGTTCAAATCCCAGCCCAGCCACTACCTGATTGGAGTTTGCATGTTCTCCCCATGTCTGTCTGGGTTTCCTAGACGCCGTATTAGCTGTCTCGGCTTGTTGTCAAGACTGAACAAATACAAGTGAACAGAAGAGCTGCGTTTTTCTGGTTAAAATGCACAATCATTTCTCGATCGATTTCAATGAGTCGTTATTATACTCAAGGCTTTTGATCTACGTGGTGTACAAAAAAGTTTTGACTCTCGAATCTCTACAGAGAGGAGTGTCAGCCTCAGGCAAATTAATACGATGGAAAATAATTCACTGTCATAAGAAATTGAAAAAATGTTTTTTTTCCAAGCATGGATTTGCATTATTTCCCTTGGTTAATACGTGTGAAAACGTCCATTCATAATTGAATGTACATTAAATGTGTAGAAGATTTTTTAATGTTTTCAAAATGGCTTTTTCCGTGTACATCCTCATTATTTGAGCTTTTGTTTTGCCCCAGGTCAGAGCTCGGCTCATTCTCTTTGAAATACTGAAAAAAAATCTAAATTGTGCATTCTTAAATTCTTATAATTGACCATCATTGACAAAAATGTAAATCAAATGAAAATAAAATAAAATAAAATACTGAGATATGGGTAGTCTATCTTCCTCCTTCTTCTTCTTCGTCTTCTTCGTCGTCTCCTTTCGGCTTCTCCCTTTATCAGGGGTCACCACAGCGAGTTAAACATTTCCACCTCACCCTGTCCTCCACATCCTCTACTTTTACCTCAACTCTCTGCATATCTTCTGTACCACAACCAAATAACTCCTCTTTGGTCTTCCTCTCCGTCTCTTGCCTGGCAGCTCCATCTCCAACATCCTCCTACCAATATATCCACTATCCCTCCTCTGCACATGTCCAAACCATCTCAGTCTTCCCTCTCGAATTTTGTCTCCCAATTTTCCAACCTGTTCTGTCCCTCTGATGATCTCATTCCTAATCCTGTCCATCCTGGACACTCCTAAAGAGAACCTCATCATCTTAAGTTCTGCCACCTCCAGCTCTGCTTCCTGTCTCTTTGTCAGTGGTTATAATAGTGAAATGATACAGATAAACTGAAAAGGCAATAAACAGTACAGTAGAGCATATTATTAGAGTATCAATACAATAAGATGCAGTGTAATAAATAATAGAATTAATAAAATAATAGATTAACAATAGTAGATCTAGTGCATGTAGTATAATAGTAGTATATAAAATAGTGAGTACTATATTATACAATTATTATATTACTATTTATACGACATATACTATGTACTATTGCTAACCTATTATTATTATTATTATTATTATTGTTGTTTTAGTATATTATTAGTTATTAGACTAGAATCAGGCATGTTTTTTGCAATTCAATCTATATAATCTATATTAGTTCTGGAGAATTATGAGATATTGCCTGGACCAATATGGCGACGGCATGGTTCCTGCATTGTGGGCTGTGACTCAATCCACAACCGCGGACCTGAATTGAGTATGGAAAGTGAGTGAGCGAGTGAGCGGGCACTTCGGAACACTACATTTCCCATGATGCAACGTGAGACAGCGTCTTTAGTCACATGACGAGTCTCAAACTCATTCGCAGACTCGAACCGCAGCAGCTGGTTATCGCCTCGGAGTGAGTATCGCGTTTCTCTGTGTTTATATAAATGGTTTTTGCTACACAGTATTTGCTACAGTATTTTAGCACTTTAATTTCTCGTAGTAAATATATTAGTTCTGGATATTTTGGGTTCATATTTCGTGTAAGTAAGCAGGGCGACTGAGAGTGTACTCGGAGCAAACAGGTTAGCTTTAAAGTGTAAGAACACAACATGCCTATATGAGGATGTAAGTACTCTTCCTAAATAATGTTTCCAACCTGCTGTAGCCAAATGTATTAGAATTTAGTATTTTTCAGCGATTACTGTAAGGAACAGAAAGAGCCAAGCTTCACAAACACAACCTTTTGCAGCTTAATCAGTGATGAGGTCAGATTATTTTTATGAGAAGGAACAATCAAAAAGAAAACGAACAGGTATTGGATTTAATTAGTTCATGACGCACGGTGCAACGTTGTTTACACGTTTAACCCTTTAAAGATCAACGCTTCACTTTTTGAGTAGAATTTTTAACATGTTAAAGTTCAGCCTGTCAAACGAAGCCAGCTACAAGTACAGTAGTTGGGGTTATTTAAGATTACTTGAGATTGTAGTCAAGGTTCGAAATGTTGTGCCTTCTGAAATGCTCTTCTGAAAACTCTGGTTGTAGCGAGTGGTTATTTGAGTTACTGTTGCCTTTCTATTAGTTTGAACCAGTCTGGCCATTCTCCTCTCACCTCTGGCATCAACACTGTGGTAGCCTAGCGGTTAAGGTACTGGACTCTGGACCAGAAGGTCCAGGGTTCAAATCCCACCTCTGCCAAGCTGCCATTGTTGGGTCCTTGAGCAAGGCCCTTAACCCACAATTGCTTGGATTGTAAGACTGTATCAATTGTAAGTCGCTCTGGATAAGAGCGTCTGCTAAATGCTGTAAATGTAAATGTGAACTAAATTTTCCCTAGAGAGTTTTCTGTTCTGTCTCTGTTTTGGCAGTTTTCTCAAACTCTGGTTTTGGGGGTTTCATTCTTTTGGCCAGACCCACATTCATCAAAGTATCCCTTCGCAAGTTGGGTATACATGACTCCTGAGTGGGTCAACCTTGGTTGGTTTATATGGTATTGGTAACCAAATCAAAGAATCGGAGGGGGTACAAGGGCTGGGGAACCCTTTGTAGTCCACCTCTAGTTCTTGAACTCATTCAATTCAATTGTAACTTAGACTGTTGTACAATTGTGACCTAGACTGCTAGGCCTAGCGGTTAAGGTACTGGACTCTGGACCAGAAGGTCCAGGGTTCAAATCCCACCTCTGCCACACTGCCCCTGTTGGGTCCTTGAGCAAGACCCTTAACCCACAATTGCTTGGATTGTAAGACTGTATCAATTGTAAGTCGCTCTGGATAAGAGCGTCTGCTAAATGCTGTAAATGTAAACAAGGCGTCTTTCTTTTTTGGGCCATTCTCTGTAAACCCTAGAGAAACTTTCCTAAATCAATGTAATCTGATCAATAAGCTTTAGAACTTAATTAATTAATGATTAGGTCAATGGAAGCCTTACACCATAGGAAAGTATGAGCAGATTCCATTGAACACAAACCTAACAGACACTGGATTTATTTAGCTTAAGACACTGTGTAGATGTTTATTGTCTAGATGTTTAACTATTTAAGATCTTCACCTCACTGCATTTTTAAAAATAAGTTCTTCAAGAGTTAAAATATATTCAAAAAGACGTTCCATAATTATAGCAATTGCAATTATTTGAGATGATCAAAATGACTTCAGAGCAGCATGGGGTGCAGTGATTTCTGAAATACTCAGAGCAGCTCGTTTAACCAACAACCATGCCAGTCAAATCTTCCACATTCTAATGCACAATTTGAAGTTCTGGCCTAAGTGTCATGAGAATACCATTGGTACATTAAATTGGTAATTTTGTAAAGGTTTCTATAAGAGTCATCAATTTCATAATCGTGACAAGCCTAGATAAAACCTCTGTGTTTAAAATCCCTTTATGATCCCGACAGAGATTAGTTTCTGAATACAGTCTGGTGCTGGTCAAATATTAACCCCACTAATCAGTAGTGATCAGGGTTATAGTGAACCAAAAGTACAGCATATACTTTGGTACTTGAGCAATTAAGCAAATACAAAACACAAAGACAGAAGAACTGCTTCTGAATCGAATCAGTTTTAATTTAGTTTCAGTCATTTTGAAGAATTATTCATTGTATCCCACTTAATTATCCGTGGTCTTTCATTTAGGCAGATATAACACAGCTGTACCCTGCTATCTGAATAGAACTCGCTCAGGGAGATGGGTTCGAGTGTTGAGAGCAAGATTTGCATGATTCCTTACTGGAAGTATTCTTGCTTACTAAAACTTGTACGCTTTCTAACACACATTTATCAAGTCAAGTCAAATGTACCACATTGTCTCAGAGCAGCTTTATAAATATATTGGCTCAAAGCCCTAGCTGAACAAGCCTGAGGCGACAGTGGCAAGGAAAAACTCCTCTAATGTTACAGGGAAGAAACCTTGGGAGGACCAAGACTCAACAGGCACCCGACCTCCTTTGGTAGCCTGGATGTTAAATATAAGAATTAAAGAATATATGTAAAGAAAATACACTATGTAGAATTAGAATAGATTAATATATAGGCTAAAATGAAGTAAAGCAAAAAATAGAGAATAAAAAAACTATAATATAGGGTAAGGAATGAGGGAGCAAACGCTGGGTTGTTGCAAGTAATCAGAATTTAAAGCCAGAAAAGCAAAACACAGCAAAGTATTTCAGTAGCCTAGCGGTTAAGGTACTGGACTATGGACCACAAGGTCCAGGGTTCAAATCCCACCTCTACCAAGCTGCCACTGTTGGGTCCTTGAGCAAGGCCCTTAACCCACAATTGCTTGGATTGTAAGACTGTATCAATTGTAAGTCACTCTGGATAAGGGCGTCTGCTAAATGCTGTAAATGTAGAAACATGTTATATCTGTTTTATGAAGTCATTTTCCTTTACATACCAGACTCCACAGCAGCTAATTCACTCTTATTTGGATGTACTCGTTTTCACTTCTTCCAACAAAGGACTGCATGAGAAAAGCAGAGGCTCAACCTGTAATTATGTTATCTGGTTGTAGTGTTTAAGGTTTCCTTTATTTACATCAGGCGTGCTTCTACACAAACAGTGGTTTTCCGAGTGTCATATTATTTGTTGCAGAATGACAGGCTGCTCCCTGAGAACCTGCTGACGCCATTTTTATTTTGTGATTAGTAGCCTGAAAGTGGTGATAAGGGTGTTGGTAGACGTCTGTTATTACAACTGAGCAGTCTTACCACAAATCCACTTGTGGACAGAACCTTATTTTAGGGATTCGTAATGACATGTTAGACTGGCAGAACTGCTTACAGAGTTCCACAGTTGTTAGGCTCTAGGGTAGTGTGTGTGTTGTTTTTTTTGGTGATTGACTATATGATTGATTAGGCTGTGCTTAATGCAAGAACTTATAATGGGGGTTGTGTTAGAAATACAATTGCTCAATATGTGCCCCATGGTTGGTATGGCAAACTCATGTCTCATACACACTGTAATGCAATGATGATCAATTTGATTTAAGATATAACATTTCTGGCCGGGGTTTCCTTTGGTTTGTTCCAGAAGTTGAATCTGTTTTGTGAGAGAAACCTTCTGGGATTTTCTTACCTGGATTATTGACACCTTTTGGTGTATTATTTTTACATAGAACTGCAACAAAGTACATGAAATGATCCCCATTACAATCACTGGGAACAAACATGAACATGCTTATTTTCTGTTTCAGGAGTGTCCAGATTCTCAAATGTAAACAGGAATTTTGTAAAGATGTACCAAATTGTCTCAAACACTGTTGGAGATGTCGGCCTTAGCGCCATGCGCCAGTACACGCCTCCAAAGAAGAACAGAGTGGATAGACGCGGGCGTCGACTCATCGTGGCCAGCTTGCTCGGGCTTCTGCTGGTCATTGCAGCTGTGGCATCCTGGTGCTATTACATGGCATCCCTGCGCAAGGCGCATCTGCTGAAGACTGAGCTGCTGGACCTGAACGAAGATGGCTTCGTTATTCGCAACCAAGCTGGAGCTGTCATCTTCCGAATGGCCTTTAGGTATACGCTCTCATTTGTAGTTCTGACTTTCTTGGTCTAGCGGTCAAAAATGTGGGCAAACCTACTTTAAGTTGTAATTAATTTCCTGTCATCCGAATAAATCGCACGAAAAAAATCATGTTTGGCGTGTAACGGCCTTAAGACTGGAAAACGTGGATTTGACAAAGACCTGATTGGTGTATGTGAAGTGTGTAGCCTAGCGGGTAAGGTACTGGACTATGGACCAGAAGGTCCAGGGTTCAAATCCCACCTCTGACAAGCTGCCACTGTTGGGTCCTTGAGCAAGGCTCTTAACCCACAATTGCTTGTAAGTCTGTAAAATTGATTCTGATTGGGTTTTTTTTAAACATTTTGCCATTTTTTTTTTTTTTGTCATTTCAGTTCAGGTTCTCTCAATCTGGACTCCTGCTCGAAGGAAGGCAGTATTCTCAGCTGCAGCCAATCCAGCGCTGGAAATCTCAATTTCTTCATCGAAACAGTGCAATCCAAGGACACTGTGATGTGTTACCGTGTGCGCTGGGAGGAGCTTGATGAGTACCGGCTTGTGGAACATGCCATGTCCTACGATGGCTCTCACTGGTATGGCGGGGCAGAGACCTATGCCCAGCACTGGCCAATTGTTTTTGAGGGAAACCAGGACCCCTTGCCCTTCGTCACAGGTGACATCTATATGAATGCACAAGATTTTGGGAGCATCTTGGAGCGTTACTGGCTCTCATCTAATGCGACCGCTATAAAAATCAATGACTCCGTCCCCTTCCATCTTGGCTTGGATGAGAACAGCAAGACGCTGCGATTCCAGGCACGGTACGAGAACACTCCGTATAAACCAGACCCTTCGCAGAATGTCCACGCCGAACTGAGCTACCGCGTTTGCGTCGGCTACGATGTTACTTCCATTCATAAGTACATGGTCCGTCGGTATTTCAACAAGCCGAATAAAATTCCTGCCGAGAGGTTTTTCACGAAGCCAATATGGTCCACTTGGGTCTGGCTCAAGGCAGATGTAGACCAGGAGAAACTAGTGACCTACGCGTCCGAGATAAAAGCGCACGGCTTCAACTGGAGCCATCTGGAGCTGGACGATCGGTACACCAGTGACTACGGCTCATTCGATTTTGATCCGGTCAAGTTCCCCAATGCGACGCAGATGTTCCAGCATCTCAAGGCGGAGGGTTTTGACGTCACCGTCTGGACTCATCCGTTTGTCAACTACAACTCGACTAACTTTGGCGTCGGGGTGGAAAGAGGGCTTTTTGTGCGAGAGCCGTCAGGCGAGTTACCCACGTTGATCCAGTGGTGGAACGGTATTGGTGGTATTTTGGATTTCACCAATCCGGATGCTCGTGAATGGTTCTCCTCGAACCTGCGCACCCTGAAGAATTCTTACGAGCTTGCTTCCTTTAAGATTGACGCTGGGGAGCTCAGCTTCTTTCCCAAGGGATTCAGTACATTCGTGCCCTTGTATGATCCCAACATATACACGCGCCGCTACAGTGAGATGGCCATACCCTATAATGACCTCGCCGAACTACGTGCCGGCTACCAGTCCCAGAACATCTCCTGTTTCTTCCGGCTCATGGACCGTGACTCGATTTGGGGCTACAACCTCGGACTCAAGTCCATCATTCCAGCCGTGTTGACCATTAGTATTCTTGGCTACCAGTTTGTTCTCCCAGACATGATCGGTGGAAATGCTTACGAGAACCGCACTGTAGGAGAACACGGACTCCCCGACCGAGAGCTCTACATCCGCTGGCTGGAACTCACTGCGTTCATGCCTGCCATGCAGTTCTCTATCCCTCCGTGGGCCTACGATGCTGAGGTTGTGGAAATCGGCAAGAAGTTCACGCTGCTCCACGAGACCCTGGTGGCTCCTCGGGTGCTTGAACTCGCAGGGGAGGTGCTGGACACTGGGGATCCTATCATTCGACCTATTTGGTGGATCGCCACAGATGATGAAGCCGCCTACAAGATTGACTCACAATTTCTTATAGGGGATGACCTTATGGTAGCGCCGGTCCTTGAACCGGGCAAGCAGGAGAGAGATATTTACATTCCAGCTGGCAGGTGGAAGAGCTACAAGGGCGAATATTTTGACAAAGGACCAATGATCCTTACCGACTACCCAGTCGACTTGGATGAGCTTGCTTACTTTGAGTGGGCAGGATGAGAAGGGAACTTTACCGATTTTACCTTAAATGTTAAAATGTGCAGTTCTGCTTGTATTTCGTAATGGAAGTGTTTTTTTCTTTTGGTACACTCAAAATTCCATCCAACTACCCCTGTTTTGATGGAATGGGTGCCATTGCTCTCAACAGATGTCAGTGGGGAACAAAAAATTGTGAGAGTGCCATGTATGAATGTTTGTGTCAGGAATTGGGATCCACACCTGTCACAACTTGGAGCTAGAGTTTAATCCGGTCGAGTTCTCTTTGCAATGCATACGTTCCAGAAACTTATGGTGGCATTTTGGATTTTACCAATGTAGTACGCCTCAAGGCTGGTTAAGCTAAAGAAGTATGCAGTTGCTTCCTCGAAAATATGCAAACTGGTAGAAAATGATCTGCATGCCAAGCTAATGGTAGCGATGAACAAAATCTCGATTGTTGTAGTATATTCTGCCAAGCAACTTTGATAACTCACATAATACTGACACTGAAATGCATGTGAGATATATAACTCCTGGTCTCTTGATTTCTGAACTCTGCTATAGCCTTGTTTATACAGGGAACAAATGGGCTCAATTTGCCCGTCTTAATAGAAAACTTACTTAGTACAGCCACACTGTTGGCCTTACGGGCCATGCTCACGCCTGCATTCTGGTTCTCTGGAAAAAAATACCTACGCTGTTATGACATTGACATTCAGTCAATATGAAAAATCATCATTTTTTTTCTAGAATTTGTTCTGCAATCTGTTCAGGTTGAATGCATTTGAGGGCGCGCTTTACATCGTGTGCGTTTACAATAATAAGAAAACAACAAATATGCCTTGTATGTATTATAATGAAATTAAACTTTGTGCAGAATATAGCTCCTGTAAAAATGTTCACGATGCAGAGCTTCTTCAAGTTTTAACCTTATTGAATAGTTTTTCATGCACTCATAGATACTGATTTTTAAAACTATGAAGTGATTGTCAAGCTTGTGGATCAATGACAAAGTGCAATACCTATAGAAGAGGCCTTGTGTTGATATAGTACGGCTCAGAAACTTTATTCTTTTATATCAAAGACGAACTTTAAACGATCGGAAGTTACCAAAGAGCTTCTTCTATATGCAAAAGCTAGGCTATGGACCAACTTGATCAGAATTCTCCAATGTTGAAGTGCAACATAGCCATTAGGCTACCAGGATAGTAAGGGAGATGTGGTGGGATTGGACTGGCAGGAAATGGAAACATTTAATAATTGCACATCTTTTTTATGATAAGCAATCAAATGCTTTAATATGACATGTTAAGGACCAAATTGTTCCTAACTACAGGTATGCCCCGTTTAACGTCCACGTACTGTGAAGCATGACCGACCATTTCCATAGTCACACAGTGGTTTAGATACTTTGCACAGTGTTTTATTTTAAACAATATTATTAATTAAAACACACCCTGAAACAGTAGAGTACTGTACAATACAGTAATTCTTATCTTTGTGGTTTTTTAAATAACATTTGAGACACTTAACGAAAACAAAAGGCTCGTCACCAGTTGTTTTCTACCTTCAAGACTGCGATTCTTTTCTGTCATCATGTTTTGCAAGGGTTCACTCATGCTAGTTTTCTGGCATTCAATGTGTATTGAGATTTTAAGACATTTCCTATTATAATTCTTAAGATGTCAGACCTTAAAACAAACGATCGTTGGACCGGTTGGACGTTAAACAGCGCTTACCTGTACATCCCACGATGGGGGAAGTGTATGTTGTGAAACACTGGATGTGTTAAATATGATGAATTGTTGTCTTGTTTGACAATGGCAGTAAAAGGAAGCACAAAATGAAACTTGTTAATTTTTATTTTTAACGGTAACTGACTGTGAAATGATACTACTGGTAATGCCACATGTGGTGATGGTGTCCTAAACCTCTGTAAATGCAAATACTGACAAAGGAGAATTTTTCTTGTATTTTGTTTGCTCACGACTTTGTTAATCTCTTTAAATGCTAAGTTTAAAAAGATGTGTTGTAAATGTGCCAGCGGTGATGTTTCAACTCCACAAAGTGTTAAATTATATGGTTTGTTCATGTTGTGGGTTCGTGGTTTTTGGCTTATCTTGCAGTTATGGTAACAGCTAAGCAGTGTGCTGGCCAAAGCAATAATGTTTGTTGATTCCTACTGACTTAAGTGACTTGAGGTAACTAATGCACAGACAAACTTAAATACTTGACTTGTGTGTTGTTAATGTGAATTGTATTTCTGTCCAGATAAACGAAGCTGATCAAACTCTGAAATGAAACAAGAACCAAAATGGAGAACACGTGCTGTGGCGACATTTCGTCATCAAGCAATGTATTGACTTTCAATAAAAACTGACAAGTCCAAACCTTTTGTTGTATTTTCCTGTGTTGTTTGACTACAGGGTTACAGGATGGCACGCCTGTTAACACAGTGGTTAGCCTGATTGGATTAGATATCTGGAAAGTGATTGAGAAAGGGCTACAGATATAAATCCATCATGTGAACTTCTTACCATCTCATGAATGCGACTTTACATGCTTCACACAGGCCCTACCAACACCCCAAAGTGCTTTGAGACTCTGGCAAGACAGCACACACAATGCACAACCTGAACTTTTGGTGCCAGGAGAGCATGCACTTGGACTTGCAGTGCCAGGGAACCGAATGCAACTTGGAAACAACTGAAACATCACCTTGCTGCATATGAAGCAGACTGGCTGAGAGCACTGCTTCCATGATACCATGATACAGTTGCATTCAGTCCAAATGTATGGTTTTCTGGCACGAAAGTGTGTATGTTCTGCCTCTCCAGAAGCTTTCGAGTCTGAGTGCTCCTCAGGGTGGGAGCTGGCTCTGTCTGATCAGAGATAGTACAGACCATGCGTGTCCAACCCCAGTTGGGTCAACACAACTGATCCTGACTTATTACCACTTTTTAAGTTATAAAAGAGGGCACTCGGATGGCCTAGCAGCAATTTATTAGCTCACGACCATGGAGCCAGGTGTGAGTCCTCAGTATTCTCTTCACTGTTCCTTCAGTCTCCACCTTCATGATTGCTTCAGAATTTAAAGTATGCACCCACGTGTCCGCCACAGTGTTCCTCACAGCATGCACGTTCATTGTTCCCCACTCTCAGACTCTGTCTGTGTGGAGTCTTCTCCATGTCTGTGTGGGTTTACTCTGGTTTCCTCAGTCATTCCAAAGACATGTTTGGTTAATTGGTTGATTTAAATTGGCCCAGTATTAATGTGACTGACTAGTATTGATGTAACCTTGCTCCTGCTGTGAGATGTCGTTGATGCTGATGAAATGTTCACCTCGGTTTTCTCACAGTATTCCCATCACTGGTTGCCTCAGTGTTCCCCATAGAAGGCATGTCCAGTGTTACCTCAGTTTTCCGACAGGTATCACGCATGCACCTTTGGCCTGAGGGAGGAGCAGCTAGACTGATGCGATCATCCTCTGGTGCTGCAACAGTGACTGCTACCGAGTCCTGGGATGAACTACAGTCCTTTCCAGGGCACACTTTGGTCTGCAGACCTAACCTAGATGAGTGGGGTTAAAAGTCTGAGCCCACTACTGAAGATGCTTCTGTTTTCCATCTTTTCTTGAACTTATTACAATCTTTTTCTGGGTTTTAGCTGGTTACAAGTGTAAGTTGGTCAGGCTTTTTTTTTAACTTATGCTGCACTCTTGCCATTAGTGTCAACTTTTTTTAACCCCAAATATTCTTAAGATCCACTAGTGACGTTTGAAAGATGTCAAAATGGACTCGTATGTGATTCACTTAAATCTGCAGTTATTTTTTTTTAGGTAGAAAATAATATATGTCATTTCACCAGGAGTGCTTATGTTACAAAGCTGTTCGCTTCATGGCAGATACTGCAGTACTTTTATATTGAAACTACGTGAAACGACGTGTGTTTTGGTTTTGAGCGGGTTTTGTGTAGCAACGACGCGATACATCAGACACACCACACAAATCAAAAGTAAGTTATATGAAGCTACAAACACGAGAACAAAAAATGAGTATAACCACAAACACGACAAAATACAAACGCTGAGTTTGTAAATAGCGTGTGAATGTAGTCCTACGGTTTTCTAGTTAAGCGTTGAGTTTATTGCTAAAGTTAAGCAGTTGAACACATTTTTAAAAATGACTAAAGTGATTAAACATATTTCTGGAAAATATAACATAAATGCTATTCTGTTTGTGTTTATATTTCGATAACGCTTGTCAGTCAAGTCCAGGGTATTGAAAAGCCTATGAGTTCCATCTAGCGGCAATACTTGGTAATTCTACAAAACATCCTTTACATTATTTAGTAGACACCCTTACCCAGAGCGACTTACAGTTAATACAGTATTACAATCCAAGCAATGGTAGGTTAAGGGTCTTGCTCAAGGACCCAACAGTGATAGCTTGACAGAAGTGGGATTTGAACCCTGGTCCTTCTGGTCCATAGTCCAGTATCTTAAAAACTAGGCTACCACAGTCCCATGTGATCACCCGAAGTCCAAAATGGTCAGGTTGGAGCGTGCGTAGAATTCTAAATACCATGCTGAGATGATTTCATGTCCGAAAGCTTTAGACTACAATTATGCTGGGTCAGTATGATTTTCGTTTTTCTGTTTTTGAAAATAAACAATGCGTCATCTGAACCGTGGTGCGACTTTGCATAAGCCTGTAGATAACTCTGGTTAGGTAACTGGTTGTTGTGTGTTAAAAACACTGTAAGTGCCATCTGGCAATTGGAACTTCTAACATGAGGATTATATTAAAGGCTGTAAAGTTTATTTAGAAGTCCAAAAATATTATATGTTTGAAATGTGTGTATCATAAAGTTTTAAACATCTGCATAACCTTTTAAATACATCCTCATTGCATGTGGGACAACCAAAAAAAGTCGCTTTGATTTTGATGTTGCCATAGTGAGAAGGCTTTTGTGTCATTAGGAAGACCTTTCCATTGTGGTACAAAAATGCACCCAATACTATTATATCCTTGATTCCTTACCTCTATGACCTTTAGGTTGTGACTAGTGATGCCTTTGCCTCAGTGTTCACCTCAGTATTTTTTCAGTCTTTGTCTCTCTGTTAGCTTCAGTATTTGCCTCAGTGTTCTCATTCTTATTCACTTCATGGTTCCCCTTTGCGTTCCTCACAGTATGCACGTTCATTGCTCCCCACGGTGTTCCCCTCAGTATTCCCATCAGTGTCCTCCTCAGTGTTTCCCACAGCATGCATGTTCAGTGTTCTCCTCAGTGTTCTCCTCAGTGTTCACCTCAGTGTTCACCTCAGTGTTCCCCACAGTACGCATGTTCATTGCTCCCCACAATGTTCCTCTCAGTTTTCCCCTTAATGTTCGCTTCAGTGTTCACTTCAGTCTTCACCTTAGTTTTCCCTCCATATTCCCTTCAGGGTTTTTTGCTGTGTTACTGTGTTCTCCTCAGTGTTCCCTATAGTATGTTTGTTCGATGCTCCCCACAGTGTTTGCCTCAATGTTCACCTCAGTTTTCCCTCAGTGTTCCCCACAGTATGCATGTTCCCTGTTTGCCTCAGCATTCCTCTGAGTTTGTCTTAATGTTCATCAGTTTCCCTGCAGTATTCCCATAAGTTCTCTTTAGTATTCCCCACAGTATGCATGTTCAGTGTTCTCCTCAGTGTTCTCCTCAGTGTTCACCTCAGTTTTCCCTCAGTATTCCTGTTAGTGTTTGCCTCAGTGTCCTCTACAGTATGCATGTTCATTGTTTGCCTCAGTTTACCTCAGCATTCCTCTGAGTTTTCCTTAGTGTTCACCTCAGCTTTCTATCAGTGTTCCCCACAATATGCATGTTCATCGTTCACCTCACTTTTCCCACAGTATTCCCATTGGTTCTCCTTAGTATTCCCCACAGGATGCATGTTCAGTGTTTGCCTCACTGTTCTCAATCTTACAAAACAAGCAGTTGTGAGTTAAGGGTTTTGCTAAAGGACCGAACAGTGTCAGTTTGGCAGAGGTGGATCTTCTGGTCCATAGTCCAGTACCTTAACCGCTAGGCTACCACAGTCTAGTATTTCATGATCACATAATATACAAAAGAGCATGCCTAATAATACTGTATTATTATCTATTTCTTGTGTACCATGCAAATGGAAATACACCCCATTTCTGATTTAAGCATACATGTACTTTTACAATTGTGCTGTTGGGTTATAAAACATAACCTGGGCTGCTGCTGACCATAGCCTTTTCTGTACACTTGTCTGTATTTTTCTAAACTCTTGTTGCAAGAATTACCTAAAACCCCAATAGCAGGTCCAAGAAAAACTAGCTGTCACTCCATACTGAAGGGTGTGGACGGTGTGTGTATGGAAACCTTGGGTAATCCTCCCTGAGCTGTTCTAGGCATCTCAAATTCAGATCTGTGACAAGATCCAGACTCCCCTCTCAGCATGACTCCTTGGAACAAAAACATAACAGCACATTCTGAGATAATGTCAGAGCATTACATGAACCCTGTGAGGGGATCACTGCAGAATTACTCAGAGACTGCGTTCATCCTTATAAGCACCTGCTTTCCATACAGAGGGATCACTGCATGCTGTAACGTCCAGCACGGCGGGTTGTAACCGTCTACCACCAGGTGGCACTGCTGTCTCATAACAGACACCACGGTCTCCAATATCATGAGGCCCAGCCCTGGTATATAATTATTGTCCACAATAACAACAGGCTCTATCAGTGTCACTGGTTATGGTCCCCCTGCTCTTGTAAATGATTGATGCTTAATTTTATTGTGATGCAGAAGTTTTGGCACCCTTGGCCATATAAAAAAGTGTTTTGTTATTGCCGAGGTTGTGTTAACTTCTTGATTGTATACAAGCTGGTCTTTGGTTCACATTTACTCAGACAGAATATAACCTTATCCAGAGGGACTTACTACTGATACAGCCTTACAATCCGAGCAGTTGTAGGTTTAAGCATGGTAGCAACTGTTTAAGCAACAGTAGAAGCTTGGCAGGAGTGGGATATGAAACCTGGACCTTCTGGGGTCCTTGAGTAACATGCAGGCATGATTGGCTGTGTCCGAGGCAGGAGTTGTGTTCCCTCCAGAGCTTGCTTAAGCCTGGACCTCCACAACCCTGACCAAAAAAGTGGACATATTGTGGAATTAAGATAACCACAAATATAACGTATAAAGGATTTTTTCCTCCAATTTTGTTTATTTTTGTACCTCAATTATGGATGTACTGATCCTATATTAAGCTTGGCAGCTGTCCTGATATCGGCTGGATTGATATTAGATTGGATTTTATTGCTTTTCTCACCAGCACATGGCGTTTTGTTTAATTATAGGGGAAAACAAATCTGCCAGTGTCTGTATTTTCAAATCTGATTTCTTTTATGAGCTACAAATGAAACTGCCCTCAATTTTTGGCTCCCTAGTCACATCCCTCTAGGTGCTGTCCATGGAACAATACTGAAGATCTATCAAATTCAGGCAGTCTTACTTTATTTAATTTGTCACCTTACTCAATTGTCTTCTGCATTATTTAGATCTCACAGCTTGTGATGAAAAACCGACGGTCACTTACTCAGCTTTTTACCACATTTCAGTCAGCCTAAGGAACACTGATGAACCCTTCGACCTGGCTGCCTCCAAAACTTATCTCGCCTCTTCGAATTAAAACAAAAAGCGACCATAAAACAAGAGAGTGGACCAACCCGAGGCTCGGGTGGCGAAAATTTTAGCTGGGCCATGCCAAGTGTACGGTTCACTGTCCGGTCACCTCAATCTGTCAGTTTAGCACGTCTGGGGCTGCTCACAGTGCCAGGATCCTACTCTCGAGGCCCCAAACATTGCCTGGCTCATTATTCCCTCCGGGAAGGTCGCGGCCTTGGCTGGCCGGCCGGAACCTGCTCACTAATTAAGCGCGCTGCTTTGGCACTGGACGTGTCATGTCTGTAGGACTTCCTGCTGGGATTAATGCTACCCATGTTTAGTTTTCATAAGGCTACAGGGGGGAGAGCCTTTCTTTTGCAGTCTCTGGACTAAAGCCTCTGTTTTTATGTTTGGCTTAAGCAGAGTCTGCCGGAAAATAAACGACTGATTGTTGTAGATAGGGATGCTGTTGTACTCCATTTAGAACTCTGTTGTGTGCAGGATAAAGGATGAGAAGGAAAAAATGTGCTCGTCTGACTTTGGCCTGCGGTGGCTAATGTGAGCTCTTCCATATGCGCATGCCCAGCCAGTCCCATGGCATCTTCTAATGTATCCGTTTATTGATCTCATCTCTATTTTCCCTCTCTCGCCCTCTCTTTATCTCTCGCTGCCTGTCTCATACATTCCTCTCTCCCTCTCTTTCTGTCTGGTGTGAAAGTCATGCTCAGCAACAACCGGTCCTGTTCATGTACATCCACAGTCCAAACAATATCTACTAGACATTTCGTGCCAACTGTGGCTACAGTACATATATTCCACTGATAAACTGGAATTCAGTGAATCCAAAGAAAGGAATCCAGCGGATGCAATATGTAAGGGTTTTATCGATCATTACATGAGGATAACAACTGACTGACATGATCCTCTCTGCATTATTGTCACCCAGAGCTGGCGAAAGCGCCGGGAGATACAGAGCACCAGCCCAGCTGCTGCAGCTAGATAAGAGCTGGTCATTGGGAATGGCTGATTAAAGGATTTGGAGGACGCTTCGCACTCCCTCAAATCTGCATAATCAGGGATTATGAAGCTGACTTTAATTATTATGCCAGTGGCGAGACAGACCTCCGGCATGGCCCAATCGTGGAATCTTATCAGCCAAGACTTCTGAGATGTTCAAGTCTAAAGCCAGTACATTCAGCCAGATGTCAGCTCGAGCTGTATATGTCAGTAAGAATGCTGAGCTCAGGTTGGTTTTTATGTTCAGTTCACAATTCAGTTCAGTCCAGTTGTTTTCTGAAGTGTAAACAATCTAAAACAAGGCACATTTTCTGGAACAGGTTTCAAAAACAGCTTTAGTGCCCTGCAATTAGCGTTAGTTACTAGAAACAGAGCTTTAAAATTTGTAAATAAAATGTTCTGTATCTAAAATAAATGAGTGAATGAGTATAATTGTTAATTACAATAATTTTCTTGTATAAAGAACTAAAAAGTGTTTTAATCTGCTGCAATTAAAAGAAATAGGAGTTTTAAATGCGTATGCATAACTTATGATTGCACCCTCTGGTGTTCAAAAATGCAACTGCATTAGATGGCGTAATAAACAAGTCATGTGACTCATCCCTACTCTTCACCACCATCACCAACTTTATATTTTGGGGAATATTTTTATTGGTGTTCCATCTTACAGAGATGGGTAGAATTAATGACAGGGCTGTTCTGTTGTGAAGGCCCAATACTTTCCTGAAACACTTTATGTAGGTTTTCCATTTCATTTGTAGTGAATGGTGCTACAGGGTGGCACAGCACTTGTACTGTATTTGGTGAGTATGTGCTACCATGTATTGGACTGGCACTGCCGCCAGTCTTTCCAGAATGTACTCAGGACCCACAGCAATCTCGACTAAGTATACAGATGCCAGTTTCTCTGTGGTTGTGATAAAGATGGAGGTCAGGCCTTTTGAAGAGGGTGTGCTATAGTAAAAGTCATGCTGCCAAATCCAATATTTTAATTTACATTTTACATTTACATGTACAGCATTTAGCAGACGCTCTTATCCAGAGCGACTTACAATTGGTACAGTCTTACAATCCAAGCAGTTGTGGGTTAAGGGTCTTGGTCAAGGACCCAACAGTGGCAGCTTGGCAGAGGTGGGATTTGAACCCTGGACTTTGTGGTCCATAGTCCAATACCTTACCCGCTAGGCTACCACAGTCCCAGAACCCAAACACATTTAATGGGATCTTAAATGTCTTCAGTACTTACCTGGCTCTTTATCATACCAGCAACTGTCCTAGATTTAATAATGGCTCCAGCTTGTGGTGTGCCTTTACTTGCCTAGATGGCACTCTTCCCTTACACTCATGACTTAGGCTCTGTATCTTCTCTGCTTTGATCCGGAAGCTCTTGCACATCTCAGTTTGATCACATTTGGCAACAGAGCATCCAGGCCATGCTTCTGTGAATCCAGATGTACAGTTGTAGCTCTTTCACCCTCAGTAACTGCGTATGTGTTTATTTAACTCATAAAGTCTTTCCTGATTTTCTTTCTGCATCTTTATGGTTTGCGGATTCTAGAGTTACCGCTGAAACCATGAGTGGAACACTACCATCCGTAGTTTAAACTGTTATACACATGCTAAAGCTTTTTTAATTTACAGAAATTCACAGTAATTATAGAAAATACACTAATGTATTGTTATGACCCTGTCTAGGGGAAAGCCATAAGAGGACGGTATGATGGCCCTGATTTTTTTGACAGAAGCCAAAAATGCCTTCATACCGAATAGTACGAACAACTCAGAAGATCAGTCAGATCAAATAGACACAGTGAACCAGTTTATATAGTTATAGGTTGGAGAGAATATACAGATAATGGATGAATAAACAAATGAGTACAACTTACATTAGGACAGTAGGGCTGCAACAGCGAATTGATAAAATCGATAATAATCGATTATTAAAAGCGTCGACAACGAATTTCATTATCGATTCGTTGTGTCACATGATTTATGTGTCCCCCGCATTATCATATCCGCTTACGTTACATGCGGCACTTCACGGTGGAAAAAACAATACGAGCGATTGAACGGAGCGAGGCGGAGCCGATCTTCAAAATACGTTAGCGTTAAGAATTAAATAAATTATGACCGACGCAGAGAAGAAAGTTCGGCTTAAGTCCTCAAAAGTGTAGGAACATGTGTAACATGCAAGCTTTGCAAAAGTGATCTGACCGGTGCTGATACAGCCGTCGAAACGAAACGAAAACATTAGTGATGGGATTTTGGGCTCTTTTCAGAGAGCCGGTTCTTTTGGAAATATAGTCTCTAAAAAGAGAGCCAGCTTTAGCCAGGAGCATGTTGACATAACATTTTTGGATTGCAATGCAAAGTTCCTAAAGAAAAAGCGTGAATGAGTTTGTATGTAGTGTTTTCATCAGAGATGCACTTATTTTTCTTTATTATTTAATTTGTTATTTTAATTTATTAATAAATGTAATTTATTATTATTCATTTATTGTAAGCAGTTATTTGCTCTGTTATTTAATGTTATATTTCTGAATAAAGACATGGAAAGTTTTTTTTTTTTTTTAACCCGATTCATCGATTATTAAAATAATCGTTAGTTGCAGCCCTATAGGACAGTCACATATACTAACAACGCCATTTCCAGCTTGTTAGAAACAAGTAGCAGAATTTACACCAAAAAAGTCTCTAAACACATCAGCTGAGTTAGAACAGTCTCTAGTAAAAAAGTGAGCTAACGTGCAAGCGAGTACATGGCCGGTAAGGTACTTACACACCCACTTACTCAGACACTAATGACCGGCTTTCCTTCTTTTACTCTCGCTTCTGCTCGTGGATCTGCAGCATTGATTGGCTGTTGAGGTGATGAGCTGTTTACAGCTTCCACATCTGGAGTTAAAAGACAGATTTGTATTTCCTATTATTATTTATTATAATTATTAAGACCTTGGTTGTTAAAGTGAACGGACATTTGATCGTATGGTTGCTAAGTGGTGCATATCTGTACTATGAAAAAGGACAAAAAGACAACTAATGGGAGTAGTAAATAAAAACAAATACATAGTAATATTCAATTAGATTGTAAGATGAGATTGGGGATGTGGGTTGTATAAGTCAAATGACAAAGTCTGAGTCTGCTCTTCTCAGCAAAGGTCTGTTCATGTAAACCATACCCCAATGAAAACAACTTCTAGAGGGCCTTAGAATAAAATTTGTAGAGCTCCGTGAAGCTGGAAAAGGGCACAAAAGCATTTCTAAAGCTCTGCTGTTCATCAATCAACAGCAGAACAAACTGTCTACAAATGGAGGAAATCCAGTACTGATGCTGCAGAAATTTCTAGAATTGTAAGAAAAACAGTTGGTGTTAATGGACGGATACCACAGGGAAAAGCAAAAAAAAGTCTTGCACAAGACCACCTGGATAAGCCACAATGCTTCTGGGACTGTTCTATGGACAGATGGACCAAAACCTCATCCCAGCATCATGGTTTGTGGCTGCTTTGCTGCATCAGGGTCTGGACAGCTTGCAGTCACTGAGTGAACAGTGAACCTAATTGTATCAAGACACTTTGTTTGAGTGCCGTCCATCAGCTGAAGTTTAAAAGAAAGCTTGGTGATGCTGCAACACAGTGACCCATCACAAAAGGGCGATCCAAAAGAGGAATGAAATAAAGTTCAGACCTCAATCCAGGTGAGATAGTGTGGCATGAGATGAAGAAGGTTGCAGGAAGGGAGGAACGAAGCAATGCCCAATCAGCTACCAGTTAACAACTACAAGTGTTCCCATAGCTCCAGACTGAACTGATCAACTTGTCCATTTACATTCACAGCATTTAGCATTCCCTTATCCAGAGCGACTTACAATTGGTACAGTCTTACAATCCAAGCAATTGTGGGTTAAGAGCCTTGCTCAAGGACCCAACAGTGGCAGCTTGGCAGAGGTGGGATTTGAACCCTGGACCTTCTGGTCCATAGTCCAGTACTTTACCCGCTAGGCTACCACAGTCCTATAATTTAGACTTGTGCAATAAATGACCAAACCCAGGTAATTCCAAAGGGTTCCAAGGGTATGTCTTTGTGCTATAGTCTGTGCAGAGGGGCATTTGAGTTTGTAAGACCAGCCCCATACTCTACCCCTCCACCTTTCCTCCAGCGGTCCGGAACGAAGAGCATGAACAGGAAACCAGTTGTTGACCTACAATTCTTCCCAGACAGCACTGTATGGATTATACGGGCCGGCCCATTCCCACACCTCACACAGCAGCTCTGCCAGATGTGAGCAGCCAGAAGCATTTGTCACACCACTATTCACTCAGCTTTTTCCTTTCAGTGGGAATTTGGCAGGGATGGTTTGGGGGTGGCGGGTGGGGGTGAGGAACTCAAGCAGTTCTTTCATTTTTTTTTCTTTTGTCTTGAGTGATCTTGCCATGAACAAGCCTGATAGCTTCTTAATCCATTGGAAAGTGGTGGTGTGGGTGGAGGCAGATGGGGCGGATGGGGGCAGGGGAGAGTAGTGGGGCTGAGGTCATCACAGGATGTTCACTTCATAACTTACCATTAATATCTCCAGCTGTCTTCGCTGTCTCACGCTGTTGCTCTGCGGCTCTCGTTGCCTTTCTCTTTGTACTGTACTGTAAGTGCAAAATACAGAATATGACTTTTCTTCCATTTCAACTCGACATGTTGTCTTTTTGGTCAATGTATAGGGTTGTGCCAATAATAAAATTTTGACAAACGATTATCAACATTATTATCGTTATCCAAAATTCAGCTACGAAGAACTACATGCGGCCATTACAGAGTCTTGGACTCCTGCTCCGCTGTTTGTTGAGTGTGAGACATCCACTGAGTTTCCTGTGAAACTAGAGAGGTGCTGCTAACAATGCCAGTTTGACAGCAAAAATAACCCACAGCCCGTATCCGACAGCTCTCAGCTCGCCACAGGCCCGAGAGGCTCAGCTTTTAGAAACAGGGCTTTAGCGACTGAGTCACTCTGGTTTGTATACATCCTCTTGCGAGGTGAGGGCTGTCATTTATGGAATTGGATAGAGTAGGAGGGTCTGACATCTGAGAGACTGAGAAAGGTCCGGTGTGAGGATAGGGGCAGGAAGACACCTAAAGGGAACCAGGACTCAATAGCACAGTAAGGGACCAAAGATGTGGCACATGAAAGACAAAGGGGAGCGAGTTCTGGAGTCCTTCAGTCTTCAGTCACATGACGCAGACCAGAGGTGTGCTCATCACAATAAGTTATATACCTTTTTATCTTTATTATATTATGTAATAAGCTAATATGCAGTTCTGTGCAACAGACCTTGGTCACCATTAGATGTGTTGTTTTTGCAATGGTATAATGACCATATGTACTGCCCAGACAAAACAATTGTCACCTTTTTGTGTTTAAGGTGGTAGTAACTTTTGGATGATTGGGTTATAAATACCAGTGTGTGAGCGACGGGATTCACAGATTGAGAAGAGGTGGTACAGTGCAGCGAATGTCTCGTTCGATGTGTGGAAAGTGGGTCGCAAAGCAGATGCTAATGGTTTGCGAAAAGGAGAGATTGCATTTGAGTGTGCCAAAGGCCGTAGTGTGAAGGAAGTAGCTGAATCTGCAGGTCTACCAGCTGTGGCAAAAATCTCAGCCTACAGGAAATTCTCGCCCGAATTCACGTAGGTATTGCACGCTATTAGATACGTTTCAGCCACAGGTGACTGTTGTTTGTCCTGTGAGTATATTATTATTATTATTCTTAGTAAGATTAAAAGAGAAAATACCAGAAATATGTCCACAAAATTAAATAATTTCAGAACAAAATGGCTTCTACAGGTAAAAGTCAGTATTTAGTGTGACCTCCCTTGGCACTAAGTACATCTTGAACTCTTTTTGGAAGACTTTCTGATGTTTTCTGAAGTAATCTACTGGTATGTTATACCAGGCTTCTGTTAATACTTCCCATAATTCTTCTTTAGGTTTAGACTGCCTTTTATTTCTCCCTCTGTCCAGGTGATGTCATACTGCCTATAGAATATTCGGGTCTGTGGATGTTGTTTTCAGATATTTAATATTGCATACACATTTCTTGTATTTTTTGTATTGTGTTCTAATAAAGAGACTGAGAAATAATTATATATTGTTGTTATACCATTGCTAAAACAACAAATAGTTGCAATGGTATAATGGTGGCCTAAGACCTTTGCACAGTACTGTATATTTCCAAAAGATGTTTAAAGTTAGTATACAGTGTGTATGTACATATTAGTTGATGTTCATAATAACAAGTCTTTTTTATTGAGTAAAATAACAAAATAATTATAGTAATTAGTAATAATGTTGCATACTAACCAGAAAACATAGAAAATTAAATTACGATCATTTGAGTAATTTACCGTATTTTCCGGGCTATAAAGCGCACTGGGTTATAAGGCGCAATATCAACGATCGGCTGCTAACGGGTATATGTTCATACATAAAGCGCGCCGGATTATAAGACGCATGAAATGAAACAAAACTCATAAGTTCCGTCGGAAGCTCAGTTTGGTCTTTACCTGGCGCAGGGCGTCTTCTTGCTTCCTCCACTTCCGTACCATTGATTCGTTAATGTTGAATTCTCTCGCAGCTGCTCTATGTCCATGTTGTACTGCGTGACTGATAGCGTTGTGTTTGAAATCCGCTTCGAAAATGAATGAATGAATGCACGTACCCTAATGCTGAAGCACACATTACCGTATTACTCCACCATGCTGCGCACTACGGTGCCCGTAAGCTTCGTAACTTACCAAGGCCGTGCTAAAACATTTTGACAGATTTATGAGCGCCGTGCTGTTTGTTACCATCTACCATCTACAATCGGTTCTAGGTCAGAAAGCACAACCAGAATTAATTCATACATTAGGCTCACTGCATTTTAAGGTGCACTGTCGATTTTTGAGAAAGTTAAAGGATTTTAAGTGCGCCTTATGGTCCGAAAAATACGGTAGTACTTAATAATTTAATACTAGAGTACAGTTAAGACTTTTCCGTATTGAAACACTCATTGTATTTAGGTTTAATCCATTCATTTTCCTATGAGCCCTTAATTTTCGCTTCTATAAAGCTGGCTTGCTTGATAAACTAATCCTTTGTTTCACACACAGGCCTTTTATATTTATATAAAAAGCCAGCCTTGATTAAATGTACACCAGCGTTTGTTTAGTATTTGCACTATTTTTCATTGCATTAGGACACCACTGTAAATCCCATTGGTTAAAGGAATGCATTCGTTTATTTAACCTGATCCCTACCTACCACTTCTGTAGTGTATGATCAATTACCCCAGCCATGTTTCTGAATGCATTTGGCTCTATTGAGAAAAAGAGCCAAACTCACTCATAATGGTACCTTGTACAAAATTATTGTACAGTGATGTCTGAAAGTTTGCGAATTATTAAAAATTGTATATACTGTATTTTTGCATATATATGACCTAAAACATGATCAAATTTTCACACAAATCCTAAAAGTAGATCAAAATAACCCAGTTAAACAAATGACAGAATAATGGTGTAGTTGGTAATTAATTTGAGGAAAATGTTTCAGTATTACATATCTGTGACTGACAAAAGTATTTGAACCTTTGCTTTAAGTAGCTGGTGAATTCATTGTTTAATTAATGCTGACAAACCGTCCTGGCCCAGATGTAACAAACATTCCCAAGTCATGATACTGCCACCACCATGTTTCACAGATGGGCTTTCAGAGCAGAAGTTTCTGATGCTGGAATGCAGCTTTTTCCTTTCTCCAGATATCATTTCTACTTTGGTCTCATCCATTCTCAAACTTTTTTTTCCCAGTAGCCTACTGGCTTTTCAGCATGATCTTTGGCAAACTGTAGACGAGCAGCAATGTTCTTTTTGGAGAGCAAAGTGTTTCTCAACCCTGCCATGCACACTATTGTTGGCCACAAGTTATGAGTCTGTGAAGAGTTGAATATAAAGGAGTTTGAAGTCTTGTCTGTAAGAAGCCGAACTCTACTATGCAGTAACTGGAGGAAATTATCTATGTGGCACTAATTTAATTAATTTATTCAATATATTCACTACCACTGTAACTTACATCCATTGTAAGACAGTTTTGAATCAACAAACATTCCGTTCTTTTCTCAGTGCAGGGAAGCATTATTCTGTGGTAAGCATATACATCAGCATATACCCGCTACAGATGTGCTCGATTAGGTCGAGAAATGCATGAACATTCCTTTAGTAGCCTTCACTAAATGCAGATGCTGACATGATAAACACTAAGTTTGGAACGGCCCAATTTGAGACGTTCCTCTTTAATTCGAACAAATCTTCTCTGCTGGATTCACACTTCATTTTGACTCATGTTCTCTTTACCTATTCCAGATGGCCTCCTGTAGGGGGGAAGGCTCACCGGACAGTGGCTCATCAATCAACTGTGATCTGGAGAGATGTTCCCTCAGAACCCACACTGATTCCGACTCGGCCACTATAGAGGTACCTATTAACAAAAATGAAATTTCTACAGTATGGCTCAAATTTGGTGATCAGCTAACACATGTTTAGAGTTTAAAACGTCATGTTTAGAGTTTAAAACTTGCTTCTTCATTTCTGGAGCTATGAGGCTAAGGCAAATGTAGTTTATTTGTAATTTAATACAGGCAATGAAAGCATTACGTTCTGTGAAACAGGACATTGACGGAAATGGACGTTGACCGGACATTACCATGGTCACACAGTCTTTTTATGCTGCTGTAATGTAAATGTAAAGGGTATTTTCACAATATGTAAATGCGGAAATCTACACAACATCCCTAATACCACTGCATTTTTAATTTAGGGAAATTCACAGTCATTTTTGTGAACCCAGTAATGTCCTGTTATGACCCTGTCTACTGGAAAGCCGAAACACTTAAGAGGATGGTATGATGGACCTGATACTTTTGTTTGACAGAAGCTAAAAAATGCAGATCAAACAGAGACTCAGTGAGTGAATGTGAGCCAGTGTATTAACAGAAGAGCTTGTGGGTGAGACATTCTTGACTTTTTAGCTACATTAGCCAGAGAACTCCACTGCGAAATAAAGAAGCAACTGATGCACACCAAACATGTTTGGGCTGATCGCATGTAAATTCCTTCATCTGCAAATGTAATGTTTTATATTGACAGTATCCTGGCATTGTCATTCATTTTCTAAGGTGCTGTAATTCACTTTATTGCAGAAGCTAGAAAGGGAAAACACCACATTGAAAATGCAGTACGAGCAACTGAGGTAACAGATGGACGCTCGTCCTCACATTCCTCAAGGCCTGTCGGCTGAGTTTATAAACGATCCCTCGGAGAACAGTTCTTTACATTGGACCTGAATTCCAGCATCATCTGCTTGTGTGTTTAGGTGTCAGTATGTTCAGCTCCTGGAGGAGGCGGAGGAGGAGAAGTTTGAGGAGAGGAGAGTCAATCTACTGAAGGCTCAGGTGATGCAGCTGGAGAGACAGGTATGCAACCAGCGCAGTTAGTCGTCACGTTCAACGCTTAAGCGTTTTCTTTAATGATTATCATTCAGTACAATTACAAATAAAAGAAATGGAAATATCATGAGGGTTCTTAACACTGCCTCTCCACAGTGTTGATTTAAGCTATTTGAATGTTGTATTTATGTAAGCTGCTAAGCCAAAAGTATCTAGACAGCCTTGTAATTTCTGAATTCTGCTATTTCAAGTCAATTTATTTATATAGCGTTTGCTACAACAGTACATTTTCTCAAAGCAGCTTTACAACTATCTAGGCCCACAGCCCTAACTGAGCAAGCCAAGGATGAAAGTTCTTCAGAAAAACAACCTAAATTTGATGAGGAACAAACCTTGGGAGGTCCAAGAAAAGGTCCCTCAAAAAAATAACCGAACCTCCGTGGGAAGCCAGGATAACATGCAGTACTGTGCAAAAGTCTTAGGCCACCATTAGATTTTGTTGTTTTAGCAATGGTATAAAGACCATACATAATTACTTCTCAGCCTCTTTATTAAGATACAAAAAGAAAAATCCAGGAAATAAAAAGACATTTACAGAACAGAAGTTCTTCTGCAGGGAGTATCTAGTGTGACCCCTCTGAAAATTTGGTTTCTTGGCTGTTACCCTTCAAAGCGTAAGGGGAGATCACACTGCATACTTTCCACTGTAGCCTATAGGAGATGTTTTTCTGATTTCTTTTCTCCAGTTTGTTAATATTGCATACAAATTTCCTGTATTTTCCAGTATTTTGATAAAGATGATTATATTATTATGTGTACAGTTTTGGTACAACATTATGTTCAACAACCTGCAGCACTATATGTGTATCTAACTAGAACTACAAATATATTTCTAAATTAATATAACTTTTCACAAGCACTGTGGAAGAAACTCAGGATGTTTTCAGATAATTCCCTAACATTTTAATTGACTACATTCTAAAAAAATTGCAACCTGTGCGAATATGGCGTACGCAAATGATTTCATGCAGAGTTGTGTTCGTTTTAGAAATTTTGACCAGGGACACGAAATTTGAGTATGCATCCTGCCTGTTTTTCAGGTGATTTTGTTGACGGAGGGTTTGAGCTCGCAGGTGTGCCGAAGTCGGGATGTGGAGAAAGCTCTAGATCCTCTAACTCAGAAATTAAGGTATGGGTTATTTCCTCCTCCTGTCAAGTTTCCAGAGACCTGTTTGATTTAAACATGAACATTCAAACTGGACTTTAGCATGACGAAAGCAAGGTTACATCAGTACTAGTCAGACACATTCATACTGGGCCAATTTAGAGCGACCAATTAACCTAATGCGTGTCTTTGGAATGTGGGAGGAAACCGGAGTACCTACAGTAAACCCACACAGGCACGGGGAACACGAGGCTTGGTGGGTAGCACCATTGACTCACAGCAAGAAGGTCCTGGGTGGAGCTGGGTGGACTTTGAATGTCCTCCCTGTGCACTAGTTTGACCTGAGTGTGTGTCTGTAATTTTCATCACACGTACACTTCAACTATGAGAGACAAAATGAAAAAAAAAATCCAGGAAATCACATTGTAGGATTTTTAAAGAATTTAATTGTAAATGATGGTGGAAAATAAGTATTTGGTCAATAACAAAACTTTTAACCTTTATATATATTTACTTGTGCAGAAAAAGTACACAAGAACGCTGTTATTGACTTTTCTTTCTTGGTGTCGCGAGTCTGCTGAGGAGAAAACTTTTCATGTCTTCTGATCTCCATATCGCCTGCTCTTAATGCATGCACCTGTTTTATCTCAGAGCTTTAGCATGAGCTGTTCTGACAGCAGCCGTGAGCAGGAGACTGCACAGACCCATTACAATCTGGTCAAACTTCACTTCTTCTGGCTTACTTATTTCAGAACAGCTCCAGCTCTACAAATCCACCCACTTCCACTTTAGAGGAGACCTGAAACCTACTCAGATACCTGCTCAAAGGAAGCCCACTGTTAGTGCCGCTGTGCTTTTTCTGGATATTTGTGGGTAAGGGCTAAAGGGATATGGTGTAGTTCATCGGCTCAGCCTGCCGCCTCTAAGTGCCTGTTATAGGGCCCTCTGATCCAATAACGACTGAGATTATGGCACTTTGCTCTTCTCTAATTTCATTTGGTTACACCCCGCAAAAGCAAATTCGCATCTCCGCTCCGCGCTGACAGCTTGACGATCAGCAGGAGCAAACTGAAAATGGACGGGCTTCTTATTCTATTAAAAAACACCACCTCGGCTGTCAAAGCTGCCTCATCAATGTGTTTGTTCTTTTGGATCAGTTGAATAAGGTGGATCCCCCTTTTTCCTTGGAAACATAGCAGGATTATTGATGTTACCTCTCATTTACCACCGCTCATATATCTTTATTATTGGCAATTAAATAAATAAATGAATATTTGTTGTGCATAGATCCCTGCTGAGTGCTGAGACTTCTGGTGATGTCATCATCGGTAGGTTGGAGCTCACCCAGCTTATTGAAAGGTGTGAGGATGTGAGACAGAAGATGTATAGAAATAACAAGGTAAATCACAACACACTCACTGTACTCATTATCATTGGTGTATGGCCAGTTACAGACCTTTATACCAAAGTTTTGGCATGCCTAGTCAAAAGATATGGGTTGTGAATTTCGATAACGATTAATCGTAGACAGTTCTGCGAGACGTTCCGAAAAGCCTTCTTAGTCTCAAATGTTGACTCCACCTCTGCATCTGCACTGGAAAAGCACTGCCAATCAAAAACTGAACCATCGATTTACATACATTTGCTTATTATTATACAACAAAATAATAATTATAAAACTTTTTTGGGAATTTATTACTCCATCAATGATGGCAAGCCGTCCTGGCCCAGATGCAGAAAAACAGGCCCAAACCATGATACTACCACCACCATGTTTCACAGATGGGATAAGATTCTTATGCTGGAATGCTTGTGTTTTCCTTTCTCCAAACATAACGCCTTTTAAACCAAAAAGTTCTAGTTTGGTCTCATCTATCCACAAAACAATCTTCCAGTAGCCTTCTGGCTCATCCACGTGATCTTTAGCAAACTGCAGACAAGCAGCAATGTTCTTTTTGGAGAGCAGTGGCTTTCTCCTTGCACCCCTGCCATGCACACCATTGTTGTTCAGTGTTCTTCTGATGGTGGACTCATGAGTCAATGTGAGAGAGGCCTTCAGTTGCTTAGAAGTTACCCTGGGGTCCTTTGTGACCTTGCCAACTATTACATGCCTTGTTCTTGGAGTGATCTTTGTTGGTCGACCACTCCTGGGGAGGGTAACAATGGTCTTGAATTTCCTCCATTTGTACACAATTTGTCTGACTGTGGATTGGTGCTCTTTAGAGATGGTTTTGTAACCTTTTCCAGCCTGATGAGCATCAACAACTCTTTTTCTGAGCTCCTCAGAAATCTCCTTTGTTCGTGCCATGATACACTTCCACAAACGTGTGTTGTGAAGAGCAGACTTTGATAGATCCCTGTTCTTTAAATAAAACAGGGTGCCCACTCACACCTGATTGTCATCCCATTGATTGAAAACACCTGACGCTAATTTCATCTTCAAATGAACTGCTAATCCTAGAGGTTCACACTTTTTCCACTCACTAATATGTGACATTGGATCATTTTCCTCAATAATAAATGGCCAAGTATAATATTTGTGTCTCATTTGTTTAACTGGGTTCTTTTTTTATCAACATTTAGGACTTGTGTGAAAATCTGATGATGTTTTAGATCATATTTATGCAGAAATATAGAAAATTCTAAAGGGTTCACAAACTTTCAAGAACCACTGTACTTAAACTCTAGAATAAAATGAAAAAAAAACAAAAAATACACCATGGTACATAGTTAATTTAATACTAACTTACGAACTACATAATTCAATCTTCTAGGTTAGATTTTTGGTATTGGATGTAGTGTACAAGTACATTTTCAAAAGTAAATATTTATTTTCATGAATTCCTGTTTTATATTGCTAGTTAAAAGTGCTGCTGCCGTGCAGACAACGAGCGTGTTTTTTTAAAGGAAAATTAGCGGCCTCTGTCGTTTTTTAGGTAGAACTGCATGTGAACGGTCAAGTCCTGTATTGAGTTATGAATGGGTCAGAATATTCTTAAGTTTACAAATGAGTTTAACTGCTACGTTAGTTATGAAGGGTTTCAGAAAACGCTCTTAAATTTAAGAATTTTCCTAACAATGAGGTTACGAAGTACTTGGACGGTTTGGGGAAACTCAGTTTTTTATTAGAATAGAACCAGAAAATATAGGCAATTTGTAGGCAATAGTAAAAAAAAACCCTGAAAACAATCAAGGACAAGAAAAACAGCTTCTGTAGGCTACAGTGGAAAGTGTTTAGTGTGGCCTCCCCTTACACTTGAGCAATAGCAGAATCTGGCAGCTTCATTGGGATGCCAAGTTCTACAGTCTGAAGAAACTTGATCAAGGGTAGAAGGGTAGCAGCCAAGAAACCACTTTTTCCGCAAGGAGAACAGGGTGAAAAGGCTGATATATGCTAAAGCTCACAAAGATTGGAATGAAGCTCAGTAGAAAAGAGTATTATGGAAATATTGTCAAAAATATGTTATATATAGTCATTATAGCATTGCTAAAAACATCAAATCTAATGGTGGCCTGAGACTTTTGCACAGTACTGTAGGTCACATTATGGAGATAGATAGTGTGAACAGCCTAAAAACGTTTTTTAGTGTTTTGCTGAGAAAGATTTGGGCCACTTTGTCCGTGGGACAATAAAAGTTACATTTTATGTTAAATTTTAAGTTCAATGCCATTTTTATTGAGGAATCTGACAGCTGTAATGTTCTCCACATACCATGTTGAGTAGGGGAACATTTTCGATGTACCAGGTATGATCATCAATATGGGCTCCAAGAACATGACCTTGACCCAGCACAGATGGATGTGTTCGTGGATGTGGGCAGTGTGTAGCTTTGAGAGAGAGCCTCGTGACTGAACTAGAGCCTGTTCATCATCCGCTGTGTTTCATATCAGCTTTCTTTGTTCGTCGTAGGCTGATACAATGTCCATCTCTTTCTCCGTCTCTTCCTCCCCGGATAATAACATGCCACAATGATAGAAAGTCCCGTTAAATAATAGGGCAGGTGTTATTACATGCCCTGTCATCGACATCCCTCAGGGAGGAAATTTCGGATACCTGTCAGGATGAAAGAATGGTGTCAGCCCAGGAGGTTTCATTTTTGTTGTAAATGCCATTCTGTGAAAACATCTTGTGAGTGTTGATGGACATCTTGTCATTGTTCTCCCTCATTTTTTGTACCCCTTTTATTTTATGACACGGTACGAGCAGTTGCAAACAAAAGGAAATAGAGCTAAGGCTTTCGAACACACAGAGTGCTCCAGCTTTTCATGTTCATCATTAGGAAAAGCGTATCAGCCTTTGCCTAGACTGAAGGGGACTCATTTTTCCATGTTGCTTTATTGAGCTGCTTTCTTGTAATCATACTATGGCTGTGATAGGTGAGAAAAATAGAGCATGCATGGGAATAGCATTACAAAGCATTAAAAATGTTATGTCTAAGTGGTTACCTTGTGATAAATGATTATTTTGGTTATATACTAGATTAGTACTTGAGTCAAATTTGCTAACACAGTGCCAAAGTCCAGTATTTCTATTTAATACGTAGATATACTCAGTAGCCAAATGTGACAGCTTGGCTTAGCTGGGATTTGAACTCACAACTCTGATTAGTCTAATCTAGTGGTCTGATACATTAGCCCACCTCCACAGGGACGGTTTGAGCCCTTGTCAGGCACTTTACAAACACAATTAAGCGTGTCTAAGGAGAAAGGTCAGGCAAGTGTTAATTTCCCTGTTGCTGCAGCGGCAGCCCTTACTGACTAATCAAGGCCCTGGCAGTGCTCAATGATATGGGGACTATAGCGTGTTCCTCCATGCAAACGGTTTGTCCTTGTAGAATGCTGGTGCATTCTGATGAAAAGAAACATTTGGTGGCTGCAGGTGTACAGAGACACAGGCTAACTCGTGCTAATCTTTGGTCAGCGTAAAGGTCATGCAAGTGGCGTAAGTCTAGGGTACTGGGCGAAACTGGAATGGAGGTATGATGTTCTTTAACAAAGAAAAATGTGTGACTACCAGAAAGATGTAGTTCTGTACAGTGGTGCTTGAAAGTTTGTGAACCCGTTAGATTTTTCTATATTTCTGCATAAATATGACCTAAAACATCATCAGATTTTCACACAAGTCCGAGAAGTAGATAAAGAGAACCCAGTTAAACAAATGAGACAAAAATATTATACTTGGTCATTTATTTATTGAGGAAAATGATCCAATATTACATATTAGTGAGTGGCAAAAGTATGTGAACCTTTGCTTTCAGTATCTGGTGTGACCCCCCCTGTGCAGCAATAACTGCAGCTAAACGTTTCCTGTAACTGTTGATCAGTCCTGCACACCGGCTTGGAGGAATTTTAGCCCATTCCTCCGTACAGAACAGCTTCAGCTCTGGGATGGTGTTGGTGGTTTCCTCACATTAACTGCTCACTTCAGGTCCTTCCACAACATTTACATTGGATTAAGTCAGGACTTTGACTTGGCCCATTCCAGAACATGAACTTTATTCTTCTTTAACCATTCTTTGGTAGAACAGCTTGTGTGGTTTAGGGTCGTTGTCTTGCTGCATGACCCACCTTCTCTTGAGATTCAGTTCATGGACAGATGTCCTGACATTTTCCTTTAGAATTCTCTGATATCATTCAGAATTCATTGTTCCATCAATGATGGCAAGCCGTCCTGGCCCAGATGCAGCAAAACAGGCCCAAACCATGATACAACCACCACCATGTGTTTCACAGATGGGATAAGGTTCTTATGTTTTCCTTTCTCTTAATCTCCAAAACTTTTCTTTTAAAGCAAAAAGTTCTATTTTGGTCTCATCCATCCACAAAAACATTCTTCCAATAGCCTTCTGGCTTGTCCGCGTGATCTTTAGCAAACTGCAGATGAGCAGCAATGTTCTTTTTGGAGAGCAGTGGCTTTCCCCTTGCAAACCCTGCCATGCACACCATTGTTGTTCAGTTGTTCTTCTGATGGTGGACTCATGAAACATTAACATTAGCCAATGTGAGAGAGGCCTTCAGTTGCTTAGAAGTTTACCCTGGGGTCCTTTGTGACCTCGCCAACTATTACACACCTTGCTCTTGGAGTGATCTTTGTTGGTCGACCACTCCTGGGGAGGGTAACAATGGTCTTGAATTTCCTACATTTGTACACAATCTGTCTGACTGGATTGGTGGAGTCCAAACTCTTTAGAGATGGTTTTGTAACCTTTTCTAGCCTGGTGAGCATCAATAACTTTTTTTCTGAGGTCCTCAGAAACCTCCTTTGTTCGTGCCGTGATACACTTCCACAAACATGTGCTGTGAAGAGCAGACTTTGATAGATCCCTGTTCTTTAAATAAAACAGGTGCCCACTCACACCTGATTGTCATCCCACTGATTGAAAACACCTGACTCTAATTTCACCTTCAAATGAACTGCTAATCCTAGAGGTTCACATACTTTTGCCACTCACTAATATGTAATATCGGATCATTTTCCTCAATAAATAAATGACCGAGTATAATATTTCTGTCTCATTTGTTTAACTGGGTTCTCTTTGTCTACTTTTAGGACTTGTGTGAAAATCTGATGATGTTTTAGGTCATATTTATGCAGAAATATAGAAAAGGGTTTGCAAACTTTCAAGCACCACTGTAAGTGGAATTACACTGAACTGGTTGTTGGCAAATACATTCAGACTCTGCTATCCGAACAGATGGAGATCGGAATTATAACAGAAGTAGATGGTGTTCTGAATGGTTTCTTACCTGTGCTATACAAAACTGAGCCCTTTTGGGTTACCATGACCAAAGCTGTAGTGCTATTGGTTGAAGACGCAAAATTCGATCTGCCTGGAAGTGTAGGGTTAAAGCCATTTAATAACCACACCACTGGCAGTATACTAACCTGACATAGTCGTTAGTGCAGTGATATGCCTTATGGTATCCAAAGCACTTTTGTAACTTTAGACAAATTCCAACACGCAGTTCTTCATATATATCTTCCAGGTGCTCCGTATATCCAGTATTTATTTTCACTGAACCTGTAAGATCTCTGGAGCGTGTAATAGCTGACTGCTTGTGGGCTTGTCCAGTTTTATACAGACAGATAATGTGCTGCTGAGATGTTCCATGAAGTCCCTGACAGTTTTTTTTTTCCTCGGTGCATTCCCCATTGTGGTTTCAGAGTCATTTGTTCCCTGATTGAGTCGCTGCGAGAGGAGCTTCCATATTATCCTGTGTAATTGAAGTAATTACGACTTCCATCTGCTGCGTGTTGCCCGGTGCACAATAAACATTGTTACAAGGCATATTAGGGCGGACGAGCGCTAGTGCTAGTGGCTGATGTGCCATTTCCAGAGCTCGCAATTCAGATACAATGATGCTCGTGCATTTACTTCGGTGTGTAGGGCCGCTGCGGTCACCGCTGAGTGGATGGGCAATTTTGCCTTTATTTATGGTAAAAGCAGCAGAGAGTCAGCTTCAATGTGCTTTTAGTTCCAATTTCATATTGCCTTTTTTCAGGTTTAAAGTCTTGTTTTTACAGGGAAAGCCATGATCAACTGGATATGCCGTGTTCCCTGAGAGTGGCAATTGTAATAAATGGAAAAGCTGTTAACTACGCTGGAGCACAAACATCAAGTCTGAATACATTTCCCCATGTAACTATTGACGTATCATTTCCACTCGCGGCCAGACAAACTCTCCCCCTCTTTAGGAGTCTCCAGTTTGCCATGTACTTAATTTAATTGAGTAATTTGCAAGATAGCAAGGCCATGTGTTCAAACAAACTGCTGGTTATGGTTGGTAACAATGAATTGTGTTTGTTGTACTATCGTAATTAGTCAATTTGAAGTCACATGGGCGGACATCAACAACACAGGACCAGTCATTCAGTTCTAATAGTAGTTCCTTTTCACGGCGTTTATCTAATAGGCTAGGTTATTTTGCTAATCATTGGAGGAAAACATTACGTTTATACTATAGAAGCCTTGTTGTTGTTTTCATGATGCTCGAAATCAGTTTGCTCGTTTGTTTATTCCTTGTATTCGGTCTCAGTTAGCTGAGAAATGGTGAGTTCAGCTCAATAACAAGAGCATTATACTGCTTTGGCCTTGAGGCTGGAGGCAGGACGTGTTTCATATAGCCGTCTGTGAGGCCATATTTGGTGCGAGGGTCGCGGCTGGGATTCTCATCTCCTCTGCATCTGGATTCCATCATATTAGCGTTCCACCTCGGCAGACTCGCACAGTGCCTTCGCGAGACTCTGATGTGGATCACAAAGATGAGACGAATTATTCTGGGCGAGCCCGGGGTGTGACGGCGCTCATTGATGGTTGCAGTGTGAAATCAAAGGTCATATCTCGCGATATGGTGTGATTGTGCCTGATGCACAACAGGCTTCATTGAGGATGGAGCGGAAGCAACGCATACCATACGTCCTTCCTGTGATCTCCGTTTCAATGGAGTATTTATGACTCGAGATGTGCTGCAGCTGCAGCCTTGAGCTTTTTAATTAGCCAAGAATCATCTGTTGCCTCACCCTGAATTCACGAAAGCGTGCGAAAGACAACAGGCCAATTCGTTTCCTATTGAGGTCCTAGCGCCAATGGCGGCGACAACAACATGTAAGACAGATGAGCGACTTTTAAAAGGATACAATTTGCTACGATCTAATTAATCAGATTAGTTTCTACATGCTATTAATTTATGTTAAATAGTGTTTGGCATGCCTTCATTTAAAAAACAATTTCAACTGGTGGCTTATCTTTTCTCAGTTTTTATTACAATATTACAGTGCACCTTAATGTCCAAGTACAGTTTATGTAAATGGCAGTATTAACAATATACATACAATAGTTGAATACTTTTCTTTATTAAATTGCCTTTCTTTTCAGATTTAAAGGTGAGTGCTTTGTTTTTAGGGGAATGAAAAGACCCACAAAAAAAGAAAGCTGCTTTGTGGTTGACTATTGTGGAGCACACTAAAATACTAAGTACAGGTGTGCGGTGTACACTTTGAAGACTGAAGTCTTACCAATTATAATAAACTATAATAGGAAATGAAAATCTATCTTAACTCTGGATGTTGCGGCCATTAACAGCCAGTCTACACTGTAGATCCACGAGCAGAGGCGGGAGTTTAAGAGCGGAAGTTCGTCATCCGTGTGTGTGTGTGTGCGCGCGCGTGTGTGCGTGTGTGTGTGTGTGTGTGTGTGTGTGTGTGTGTGTGCGTGTGTGTGTGTGTGTTTAACTGCCTTACCGGTCGTATGCTCACTTGCTTGTAAGCTCATGTTTCGTCTAGAGACTGTTCTAACTCGGTTGATGTGTTTACAGACTTTTTTGTGCTAGCTATTTGTTTTTGTGTGTTTGATTTTCCACAAGGAAAATGCGCAAATATTCCCCCATCTAGCTGTAAAAGCTGGACAGATCCAAACAGATCGATGGCTGTAATTAAAGCAAAAAGATGGTTTTTTTTTTAAATTAATTTTTCATTTTTTTAAATTAATTTTGAAAATCGTTTCCTTTTTTTCTCATTCAGGTCAAGACTTTGACTAGGCCACTCCAAAGTCTTCATTTTGTTTTTCTTCAGCCATTCTGAAGTGTGTTTTGGATCATTGTCCTGCTGCAGAACCCAAGTTCATTTCAGCTTGAGGTCACGAACAGATGGCCGGACATTCTCCTTCAGGATTTTTTGGTAGGACAGCAGAATTCATAGTTCCATTTTATCACAGCAAGTCTTCCAGGTCCTGAAGCAGCAAAACAGCCCCAGACATCACACTACCACCACCATATTTTACTGTTGCTATAATGTTCTTTTTCTGAAATGCTGTGTTACTTTTACACCAGATGTAATGGGACACACACCTTCCAAAGAGTTCAACTTTTGTCTCGTCAGTCCACAGAATGTTTTCCCAAAAGTCTTGGGGATCATCAAGATGTGTTCTGGAAAAATTGAGACGAGCTTTAATGTACTTTTTGCTCAGCAGCGGTTTTCGTCTTGGAACTCTGCCATGCAGGCCATTTTTGCCCAGTCTCTTTCTTATGGTGGAGGCATGAGCACTGACCTTAACTGAGGCAAGTGAGGTCTGCAGTTCTTTGGATGTTTTTGTGGGGTATTTTGCGACCTCTTGGATGAGTCGTCGCTGCGCTCTTGGTGTAACTTTTTTTCGGCCAGCCACTCCTGGGAAGATTCACCACTGTTCCATGTCTTCACCATTTGTGGATAATGGCTCTCACTGAGGTTCGCTGGAGTCCCAAAGCTTTAGAAATGGCTTTATAACCCTTTCCAGACTGACAGATCTCAATTACTTTCTTTTTCAATTGTTCCTAAATTTCTTTGGATCTCAGCATGATGTGCAGCTTTTAAGGATATTTTGGTGTACTTCACTTTGTCAGGCAGGTCCTATTTAAGTGATGTCCTGATTGAGAACAGTATTACAAAGACTGAGGTTTTACCAATTATAATAAACTATAATAGGAAATAAAAATCTATCTTAACTCTGGATGTTGCGACCATTAACAGCCAGTCAACACTGTAGATCCACGAGTTTAAGAGCGGAAGTTCGTTATCCATGTGTGTGTGCATATATGAAAATCGTTTCCTTTTTTTCTCATTCTCAATGTGTAAATAAAGTTGAAAAAAAAAATGTTTTTGTGAGTTCAGATTCAAACAAGACAAAACAGTGACTATTTCAAAGGGGTATGAAGATGTTCTATAGTCCCTGTACATGATCCACAAAAAATGGTCCAAATCCACTGCACTATAAGAATCATGTATGCCATAATGTAATGCAAAGTTACCTTGTGAAGCAGATCCATCCAACAAAATATGAGAAGGCAAGATATAAATACTGCTCCTTTTCGGTTATTTATGTAAGCTATTACAATAAAGTAAGCTTGTTAGAATGTCCACCCGAGAAGAAAGAAATGGCAATTCCACTTCGACGTATGAAGAGTGGGGTGATCTTACGTAAGGAAGAAAGATTGCTCGACAGATGGACGTGTACACGCACAATCAGAGATGAAAGAGTCTAATAAAGCAGTGCGTTCACGTGATAAGGCGTTGACCCCAGTGGGCGCAGGCCATCTGGATATATTGCCGGCACTGTGCGTCTGCAGAAGCCCTTGTGCGAGAGAGTGAGAGAGGCCGCGAATGAGCAAAGAAGCCTCCAGTCTTGCGTTGCTGTTCGGGGTCCGCTCCTGACACATGGATCACTGCAATTACCGGGCAGTCCAGGGCTGGTTATTAGTTTAGGGAATGTCAGGGGCGTATATCAAACCCAATTTGCTCGGTAGCTTGAGAGGTCACTCATCTTCCTCTGCTGCCTCGCCTCCTTCTGAGCTCCTTCTGGAGAACTGTCCTTGTAGGCACACAGAGAAGCTCTTTTTAAGTATGCAGAAACATTTTTGCGATCATTAAAGGATTGGTTTGTTGGAAATATTGATTATAGATGTATTTTTTAAATATTATTAGTAATAATAGAGATAATGAGCATGCTAGTGACATATAACTGTCGCTAGAACATCTTGTTCTCTCAAGGCTTGATATTGTTAGCATCATGCTGATTCTATGATCAGAAGGTCCTTAACAGCTCCAGACAGGAAAGCTGTGATGGCCTGCATGTTAGAGCCTCTTAATTGATTATTAATAAAGTGGTATCTGCTTTAGATGGCTAGTCAGCTCATTAAACCCACCATTATTCTGTGTGTGTGTGTGTGTGTGTGTGTGTGTGTGTGTGTGTGTGTGTTAAATACTGAGCTCTGTACACTGAGTGGAACCGATGATGTCTCCTTTGTCAGTAAGTGCTAGAAGATACGCGTGAGATAGAAAGCAAAGTGTTCTGATAATGTAATTAGCGAGGGCAGCATGATAATGGTTAATACGATAATCGTGATTCTTCGATAATCTGATTGCCTTGTAACTTTGCCATTCCTTCTCGCAACATTTTTGTCCCATTCTTCCTGCGAACACGTCTTAAGGTGTGCAACAGTTCATTTGCATAGTCTTGTTGAAAAATGCATGGACGTCCTTGAAAAAGATGTCGTCTCAAAGGCAGTTTTGCACCGACTCAGTCCCATACCATGACAGACCCTGGCTTGATTTCATACAAAAAAGATATGGAATATTGATTCTTCTGACCACAGTACACATTTCCACTGTGTGATGGTCCATCCCAGAGAAATCAACACTGCTTATGGACATAAAGGCTTTTTTTTTCACAGTAACGTTTTAAGTGGCATTTGTGTATGTTACTCCGTATTGTAGTGCTTGTCAAAGGGTGTTGGTATGAAAGTGTGTTGAAAGTAAATATAAATAGCAATGCATAAAAAAAAGCATTGTCCATACTGTCACAACTAGGGCTGAGCAGTATGATGATATTTTATCGTATCATGATACATTTTGTTATCGTGATGGACAGTAAACAGAGGGGCAAAAAAGTATTTAGTCAGCCTACTTAGAAAGATGAGAGGAGGATCTGCATGGAGGAATGGGCCAAAATACCAGCTACAGTGTGTGCAAACCTGGTGAAGACTTACAGGAAACGTTTGCCAACAAAGGTTATGTTACAAAGTATTGAGTTGAACTTTTGTTATTGACCAAATACTTATTTTCCACCATAATTTACACTTAAATTCTTTAAAAATCCTACAATGTGATTTCCTGGATTTTTTTTCTCATTTTGTCTCTCATAGTTGAAGTGTAGCTATGATGAAAATGACAGACCTCTCTCATCTTTCTAAGTAGGAGAACTTGCACAATCAGTGGCTGACTAAATACTTTTTTGCCTCACTGTATATGTTCTGAGCATATCAAGAATATCGTCAGTGCTTAACAGTGATCACCTGCATGTTTCGTTATAAAGAGTGTAATTAGTTCTGTTTAATTGGATGAAGTGCAGCACATTCTGAATAAAAATGACATTACTAAGTATGGGATAATATTTAAATAGTAGTTTTTTAAGAATCTGTTGCTACTGATGCATTTTGTCCCCGATCACATGTATCACGATAAATATCGTGCATTGTGAAAATGTCTTTTAATATTGTGTTATTATATTTTTACCATATCGCCCACCCCAAGTCCCAACTTCTTCTGATTTGGGGTTGTAATTAACAGCGTGCAGTTCATGCATTATGAGTTCCGTTTAGTGTTCAATGGCGACTAGGTCAGGGCTTCAAAACAAGCACTTGTTCTAAAGCTAAATACAAACTCACTCACTTTCTGTACCTGCTTACATAATAGGTTTTTTGGAAAGTGGGAGGAAACCAGAGTGCCTGGAGGATACCCTCACAGAAACAGAGAGAACATCCAAACTCTGCACAGTCAAGGGCCAGGTTGGGATTCATGTCTCTGGAGCATCAAGCCAACATTGCTAACCACCGTCCCACCATTCCACTCTTGAAATGGTGACTGATTTTTTTCCTTTGCAAGAAGCAGTATATGTATTCACTGCCTGTACTGAGAGTTGTTGGCAGCAGATGTGGTTGGTTAAATGTGTTTGGCTTCCTCCAAATGTAACAGAGAAGCCTGGTTCATCAGACCTGTTTCTTTAGACAGACATTGCTCGGGGTGCCAGGTTTTGTGCTTCATACATCGAATATGGTGTCTTTATGCTTAGGTCTTTGATGTTTCCAAATGGCAGCACTGCTGTACATTCCATCTTTGAGGAGCTCTTGTTGTACAGTTTCACAGTGCCATGGCTTTTTGTTCCTTGCCTCAAGTTACTAGCTGTGTGAAGTGGAGCGTGATCTTCCCGTGTATTTCTAGGTTTTCTGCAGGTACTTGGATTAGCTCCTCTTCCCAAAATCATGCCAGAAGATTGGCAACCCTAAATTGCCCCTGTGATGGATTAAGACCCTGTATAGTGTTATTCTACCTTGGGCCCAGTGTTTCCAGGATGAGGACGAACTGGAGATACAGTGGTGTGAAAAAGTGTTTGCCCCCTTCCTGATTTCCGATCTTTTTGCATGTTTGTCACACTTAAGTGTTTCGTGACATCAAACCAATTTAAATATTAGTCACAAGTAAACACAAAATGCAGTTTTTAAATGAAAGTGTTTATTATTTAGGGAGAAAATTTTTTTTAAACCTACTGGCCCTGTGTGAAAAAGTGATTGCCCCCTAAACCCAATAACTGGTTGGGCCACACTTAGCAGCAACAACTGCAACCAAGCGTTTGCCATAACTTGCAATGAGTCTTTTACAGCATTGTGGAGGTATTTTGGCCACTCATCTTTGTAGAATTGTTGTAATTCAGCCACATTGGAGGGTTTTCCAGCATGAACGACCTTTTTAAGGCCATGCCACAGCATCTCAATAGGATTCAGGTCAGGACTTTGACTAGGCCACTCCCAAAGTCTTCATTTTGTTTTTCTTCAGCCATTCAGAGGTGGACTTGCTGCTGTGTTTTGGATCATTGTCCTGCTGCAGAACCCAAGTTTGTTTCAGCTTGAGGTCACAAACAGATGGCCGGACATTCTCCTTCAGGATTTTTTGGTAGACAGCAGAATTCATAGTTCCATTTATCACAGCAAGTCTTCCAGGTCCTGAAGCAGCAAAACAGCCCCAGACCATCACACTACCACCACCATATGTTACTGTTGGTATAATGTTCTTTTTCTGAACTTCTGTGTTACTTTTACACCAGATGTAATGGGACACACACCTTCCAAAGAGTTCAACTTTTGTCTCATCAGTCCACAGAATGTTTTCCCAAAAGTCTTGGGGATCATCAAGATGTGTTCTGGAAAAATTGAGACGAGCTTTAATGTTCTTTGTGCTCAGCAATGGTTTTCATCTTGGAACTCTGCCATGCAGGCCATGTTTGCCCAGTCTCTTTCTTATGGTGGAGGCATGGACACTGACCTTAACTGAAGCAAGTGAGGCCTGCAGTTCTTTGGATGTTGTTGTGGGGTATTTTGCAACCTCTTGGATGAGTATTTACTGTGCTCTTGGGGTAATTTTTTTTGGCCAGCCACTCCTGGGAAGATTCACCACTGTTCCATGTCTTCACCATTTGTGGATAATGGCTCTCACTGTGGTTCGCTGGAGTCCCACAGCTTTAGAAATGGCTTTATAACCCTTTTCAGACTGATAGATCTCAATTACTTTCTTTCTCAATTGTTCCTGAATTTCTTTGGTTCTCAGCATGATGTGTAGCTTTTAAGGATCTTTTGGTGCACTTCACTTTGTCAGGCAGGTCCTATTTAAGTGATGTCCTGATTGAGAACAGCTGTGGCAATAATCAGGCCTGAATTAGACAGTGAACTCAGGTGTGATAAACCATAGTTAAGTTATGTTTTAACAAGAGGCCAATCACTTTTCACACAGGGCCATGTAGGTTTGGGTTTTTTTTCTCCCTTAATAATAAACACCTTCATTTAAAAACTGCATTTTGTGTTTACTTGTGTTGTCTTTGACTAATATTTAAATTGGTTTGATGTTCCGAAACACTTCAGTGTGACAAACATGCAAAAAAATAGGAAATCAGGAAGGGGGCAAACACTTTTTCACACCACTGTGAATGTAATTTAGCACACCTGTTATGTAAACAGGATCTTATTAGTTGGAAGATTTATGAGGTCGTTTATAGATAAATGAACGCCAGGCTTAAAAGCCTAACGTCACAGTATAGGGTGGGACTGAAAGCCAAATCAGTTTGTTCACTTGGTGCAGGTTTCCAGTGCAAGCAGTAGCTTCCCTTCTCTAAGAGTCGGTGCACTTGATTAATGTAATGCATCCATTATATGAGTGCTTTTGCTCTGTTAGTACATTAAAACTAAATGCTGCAGTACAGGTCTGGGTGTTGCTGTGTGGAACCTTCTGTTCTAATAAACGTTTCAAAAGGCAAAGGCCCTGAGCATTAGTGCTGGCTTGTGTATTTGTCGTAGATTTAGCCATGTTTGTTGTTTTATTTTATTGGCTCTGCTAAACTCATAGCAAATGGAAATTTAGGGTAGGGAACAAATTGGTCAATAATCCATAGCTGATAGGGGTGTATATGAGGGTATGTGTGAATGGGAGAAAAGCAATAAATAAATAGGCGAGCGATAGTCAGACGATTGTTTGGCAGGTGGACGCCGTTTAATGACCACATTATGTTCTGTCAAATGTTCAGCCTTTTTATGCTGTTGTAATATAAACATAAAGGGTATGTTCACAACCAAACGGTGTGAAAATGATACGTAAATGTATCAAAACCACTGAAAACCAAGTGGAACGCTACCATACAGAGCATCCCTAATGCCACCACATTATTTATTCATGGAAATTCAAAACAATCATAGAAAATACATCTACTGTTACGACCCTGTGTATGGCAATGCCGTAACACTTACCAGGATAGAATGATGGACCTCATATTTTTGTTTGGCGGAAACAAAAAAACTTAACAGTATTAGAAACAACACGTTAGATCAGCCAGATGAAACAGAGACTCAACCAGTGAATGTGAACCAGTTTATGTAGTTATAGGTTAAAGAGAATATGCAGGTAGCGGGGGACAAACAGAGGGGTACTACTTACAATAGGGCAGGCACATACACTTACGAACACCATTTATAACTTGGTACAAATAAGTAGCGGAAAGTCATACGGAATAGTCAAACACGAATAACTTCCACAAAAAAGTCTCTAAACACATCAACCGACAGTCTCTAGTCCGAATGTGCACTAACGAGCAAGCTAGGACACACGTTCGTGAATGACAGAGTTCTGCTTTTGAATTCAAAATTTTCTGCTTGTGGATTCGCAGCATCCAATGATTAAAATGGTTAAAAGGCAGATTTTTAATCTCTACTATAATTTATTATCATTTTTAAGACCTCGGTTGTTAAAGCAAACGGACGTTGATCGGGTCGTTGAACAGCGCATACCTGTATCTGACAATGTTTTTGCCTTTACTGTGCTTGTTTAATGTGCTTTAACCAACAGAAATAAGTGAAATTAAAGTCAGATCAGCATAGCTAAAGGTTGATTTGTTTGTGCTGGTGATGTCGAGCTACATCTGTACCTTGAGAGCGGGACGGTCTAATATAATACGTGTAGCCCACATTAGAATTAATGAAATTAGTGAAAATGGATGATTAGACAAATAGATTTAGGACATCTCTGTGAATTAGCTTTAGGCTTTTCTTGATTATAATCTACTGATGACATTTTACCATCCAGTTGGCAGGTGGTGCGCTTCCATTTGTTACTGCTAGGTTAATGGAAGCGCGTTAGTCCAATTGTTATTCATGATTGATGAAAATGACTTTTTAAAACCAGCAAGTTTTCATGCTGGAAAAGTCCATTATATGAGTGCTTTTGTACATTAGTTATATGAATTTAGTACATTAGTACATTTACTACATTTACAGCATTTAGCAGACGCCCTTATCCAGAGCGACTTACAATTAATACAGTCTTACAATCCAAGCAATTGTGGGTTAAGGGCCTTGCTCAAGGACCCAACAGAGGCAGCTTGGCAGAGGTGGGATTTGAACCCTGGACCTTCTGGTCCATAGTCCAGTACCTTAACCACTAGGCTACCACAGCCCTACCACAGTTTGAATTAAGCTCAAACTGTACACAAACACTTGTTTATCTGCTTGAATTATGGGGGATTTCCAGACATAGTGTTCACCACATCAGTATTCCCCCCATCAGCATAATCAAGCTGCAGAACTCCCCTGCTAATAAGCAGCACAGTTGTGTGCTACATCCTCATCCCATTATGTCTGACTGCTTTCTGCCAGCTTTATGCTAATATGAGATCCTGGTATTACTAGGTGCCAGTAGGCCTCAAACTTGCCGGTGGGGTTCTGTTCCTCTGAAGGCTGACTCAAAGCTTGATGGCTTCTCTGGAACCCGGAGAGGCAAGAGAGGAGGCCAGAAAATTGGTGCTCCTTCCTAGATCATAGGAATGCAGCAGATGGTGGACTTGGATGAAATGTATAAAATGTTGCACTGCCCATTCAGGGACACTGAGGCTGAAATAAAGAATGTCATTATGTACAGTCTTATCCAAACCTTTGTGCATCTCTGATTGGTTGACATGTTTTTTTAATCTCTCTAGGGAACAAACTTAAGTATAAATCATTGCATGTCTGTATGAACGATTAACTAATCAGTTCATTTCTGGAGTCTTTGAAGAACACTAGTGCATCATCTGGAATTTGTTCAAACCTTTGCAAGTGGCCACATATAATTTGCAAAAATATGATGCATTTATTCCTTGCAGAGGTTTTCATTTACATTTATGTCATTTAGGAGACGCCTTTATCCAGAGCATCTTTTGACTGATACAGTCTTACAGCCCAGGAAATTGTGGCTTAAGGGCCTTGTTCTGGGACCTAACAGTGGCAGCTTGGCAGAGGTGGGATTTGAACCCTGCACATTCTGGTCCATAGTCCATTACCTTACCCACTAAGCCACCATGTCCCACAGTTTGTTGTCGGTTTGTTTCATTTAGAAAAACAACCAAATGTAACTACCTAGATATTTGTATTGCTCAGAATTGCTATACAGAATTGAATACTCCCATAATTCTGAAGAAATGTCATTAGATCTAATGCATATTTGATGGTCTTTTATAAATCCTCCATTCATTCTCTTTCATTTTATGTGGGACATCAATAGAGGTCATACACAAGTAAATTGTGAGAAATGTAACTGGACTTTAAACCCTCAAAAGACTGTTTTGTCTTACATTTATGCTAATGATGGGTCTTGGAATGTGTTAATGTCAGTACAACTAAGCTGTAGTATTCTGTGCAGATTTGGAACATCACATCCCTTCCTACTCCATCCAGATCAGTTTATTTCTACAAAATGGACTTGCATCCAACTAAATGTGTAACGGCGGGAGGCGGATGGGAAGCAGGAGGCGAACGCAGGTATTCAACTAAGGGAGCTTTATTAGAACAGAGGGAGACACAGCGAACAGAAACAGGCAATGGCCAAAAACGGGTGGAAAACATAAACTAGGCTGAAGCCGAAAAAGGGGCGGTGGAACGGGAACCGAAAAAAGAGGGTAGGGAAAAAACAAAAAGAATATAAACACAAAAAAACGGGGTGCAGTGCAAAAGACAAAAACACGGAACGGAAACTAAGGGCAATCCCTGAACATGGGGGCGCGACGGACGCGGCGAGAGCGCATAACACGGAGGGATGCTGAGGGACGAGTGGTTGCTGCGTGACGGAACCGCGCGGGCACGGAGTACACTTGTGAAACGCGAGGTGGGTCTCTCGCGGGTTGTGCCTTTATAGGTGTCCCACGGCTGGAACGCAATCACGATGATCGCAGTGAATACCTGATAGGCCATGGCCGGTACGCGCTGCCGGGCGCGTGACAGCAGAGCCCAACCCCAAGGAGTAAGGGTGGAGCTAGGACTCCCAGAGAAGAGCCCCCCGACGAGCAGGTCCTCTCAGGTGGCCCTCTTGCCGGGCAGACCCCAGGAGGCGACAGCCAAATGGTCGGGCGGCTGGCGCACGGAGGAACTGACGAAAGCGACGCTCGAGAGCTCGGCGGCGAAGAGGCGACGCCGGAGAGAGCGGATCGGCGACGAGGCGGATGCCGAAAACCGAGGCGAGGCGGGGGCGGACGATGCCGGACAGCAGAGACGCCGACTGGAGGTTGCGGAGGGCGGGGAGTCGACGGACTGCGAGGCAGGAGAAAGCGGTGTCGTGCCGAGCTGCGGGACGGAGAGCGGGAGTCGTGGACGACGTGAAGCTGACGAGAGGAGTCGACGACGAGTGAGGGCTTGCAGAGCGGAAGTCGACGACGACGTGAGGCTGCAGAGGGATGTAGCGACGACGTGAGGCTGCAGAGCGGGGAGTCGAATACCGCGTGAGGTGCAGAGCGGATCGACGACGAAGTGCGGCTTTGAAAGCGGAAGTCGACGACGTGCGGCGCAGGCGAGTCGTGGACGAGTGCGGATGCAGAGCAGAGTCGTGGACGACGTGCGGACTGCAGAGCAGAAGAGTCGTGGGACGACGTGCGGCTGCAGAGCAGAGTCGGGGAAGACGTTTGCGGTGCAGAGCAGAGTCGAGGAGACGTCTGCGGATGCAGAGCAAGAGTCTGTGGACGAAGTGCGGCCTGCAGAGCAGAGTCGTGGAAGAAGTGAGGCCGGCCGCAGAGAAGAGTCGTGGACGACGTGTGCGGCTGCCAGGCAGAGTCGTGGACGAGTTGCGGCTGCAGAGCAGAGCGTGGACGACGTGCGGGCTGCAGAGCAGAGTCGTGGACGACGTGCCGCTGCAGAGCAGAGTCGCTTGTGGACGACGTGCGGCTGCCAGAGCGAGTCTGTTGGACGAAGTGCGGCTTGCAGCGCGAGTCGTGGACGACGGCGGCTGCAGAGCCGAGTCGTGGGACGACGTTGGGCTGGCAGAGCAGAGTCGTGGACGAAGTGCGGCTGCAGAGCAGAGTCGTGGACGCGTGCGGCCTGCAGAGCAGAGTCGGATGTACGGTGCGGCTGCCAGGAGCAGAGTCGTGGACGACTGCGGCCGCTGACAGAGCAGAGTCGTGGACGAGTGCGGGCTGCAGAGCAGAGTCGTGGGACGACGTGCGGGCGCAGCGCAGAGTGTGGACGACGTGCGGCTGCAGGCAGAGTCGTGGACGACGTGGCGCCCTGCAGGCAGAGTCGTTGGACGACGTGCGGAGGTGCAGAACAGAGTCGTGGACGACGTGCGGCTGAAGAGCAGAGTCGTGGACGGACGTGCGGACCTGCAAGAGCAGAGGCGTGGACGACGTGCGGCTGGACAGAGCAGAGGCGTGGAAGACGTGCGGGCTGCAGAGCAGAGTAGTGGCGAAAAAACGTGCGGCTGCAGAGCAGAGTAGTGGACGACGTGCGGCTGAAGACGAGCAGAGTCGTGGACGACGTGCGGCTGCCGAGCAGGTCGTGGACGACCGTTGCCGGCCATGGATGAGAGCAGAGTCGTGGACGACGTTTGCGGCTGCAGAGCAGAGCGTGGACGACGGCGGCTGCAGAAGCAGAGTCGTGGCATGGACGACGTGCGGCTGCAGAGAAGAGTGTGGACGACGGCGCGGCGGCAGAGCAAGAGTCGTGGACGACGTTGCGGCTGCAGAGCAGGTCGTGGACGACGTTGCGGGCGCGAGCAGAGTCGGGGACGACGTGCGGCTGCAGAGCAGGTCGTGGACGGACGTGCGGATGCAGAGCAGGTCGTGGAAAGACCCGTGCGGCTGCCCGAGCAGCGCGTGGACGACGTGCGGCTGCAGAGCAGAGTCGTGGACGACGTGCGGCTGCAGAGGCAGAGGTGTGGACGACGGGCGGGAAGAGCAGAGTCGTGACGGACGTGACTTGAGAGCAGAGTCTTGGACGAGTGATGCTTGAGAGCAGAGTCGGTGGACGGACGTGACGCGTGAGAGCAGAGTCGTGGACGACAGTGGTGCTTGAGAGCAGCAGAGTCGTGGACGCCGGGGTGATGACAGCAGAGTCGTGGACGACGGGTAGTTGCCTTGACGCAGAGTCGTGGACGACGGGTGCTTGACAGCAGAGGCGTGGACGACGGGGTGCTTGACAGCAGAGTCGTGGACGAAGGGGGTGCTTGACAGCAGAGTCGTGGACGACGGGGTGACTTGAACAGCAGAGTAGTGGACGCCGGGGTGCTTGACAGCCGAGTCTGGACGACGGCCGGTTTTTTGGGGTTCTTTTGCTTGCACAGCAGAGTCGTGGACGACGGGGGGTGCTTGGAAGCAAGTCGTGGGACGACGGGGGGTGCTTGACAGCAGAGTGTGGGACGACGGGGTGCTTGAACAGCGCGCGTGACGACTGGGTGCTTGACAGCAGAGTCAAAGACTGGGTCTCCGGGGAGGAGGACAGTCCCTGAAAGGTTTCCTTGGGGGTTGCCACTGGAAGTGGCAGCCGGGGGCGCGACGGTCCGTGGTGCAGGAGTGGGGCACGACTGTCCGTGGTGCAGGAGTGGGCGTGATGAAACAAGAGCGAATAACTAAAGATATAAAGTATCGGTTAGTAAAGTTGAGGGAGATAAGCGAACTGGAGTGAGACTATCGAGCAAGAAGTGACGAGGGCTGTCTGTGGTCGGACAGTTCCGTGTGGTGCAGGACGGGAGGACAGAACAGTGGGGACCCGAGTATAGAGATCTAGGTCACCGGGTTGTCACACGCGCGCGTTGACGTTTACAGAGGGCCCGAATGGGTGGCAAGTGGGAATCCAGCACATGACCAATCAGGGTTGGTCGGACAGGGCAAACGGTCAACAGACCACGGCACGCGGTCGTGGTGAACGTGGAGAGCCGAAAAGCAGTGTTTATCCAGTACTCAGGAACCGCCTCTATGGTGCCACGTATTGAGGGATGGACCATAGTCGGGTGGCCAGGGTAGAGCCTCACCGGTTGAGCCTGAGGTGCAGAAAGAAAAGAGAGAAAAAACAAAAACACACCTTTCATGATCGGTCTCTGTAGGGTTATAAACTGAAAAAATGTAACAATTAGAGATAAACGATGTGCAATGGCTGGGTCGCCGTTGAAACAAACGGCTGGTGAGGAAGTGGATGTTCAGGAATTACCTGCCGTCTTTTTTTTTTTTCAACTTCTAGGCGGTGCAAACTGAACGGCGGGAGGAAGAGGGAAGCAGGAGGCGAACGCAGGTATTCAACTAAGGGAGCTTTATATAGACAAGGGAGACAAAAAAGAGAACAGAAAACAGGCAAGGCAAAAACGCGGTGGAAAACATAAACGAGGTGAGCCGAAAACGGGGGCGTTGAACGGGAACCGAAAGCGGGTAGGTAGGAAAAAACAAACAGAAATATAAAAACACAAAAGGGGGCAACAAGACAAAAAACACGGAACGGAATAAACGGGCACTACATGAACATGGGGCGCGCCGGAACGCGGAGATGAGCGGAATAAAACACGGGGGATGCGAGGACGAGTGGTTGCTGCGTGACGGAACGCGCCGGGCACGGAGTTAAGAAGTACACTTTGTGAACCGCGGGTTGGTCTCTAGCGGTTGTGCTTTAAGGTCGTACCACGGCTGAACGCAATCACGATGATCGCCGTGGGACTCCTGATAGGTCCAATATGACGGTGCGCGCCTGCCGCGGAGCTGACAACAAAAACGGGCAATTCTCCAGGATGGTATTACAGATTCTGCCCTGGGTGCTAATAGTAGATTAGGTTTTATGTTCTGGATTTTTCTAAATGGCTGAATGACTTTAAGTGCAAGATTTTTTAAAACACAAACAGACGTTTTGCCATGCTATAATAATGCCTTTAAATCAACCTCGGTGTTTATTCTACATTATGTAGTGGGATCCGAGACAATGACGAAGATGGTGATCTCACAAAGGTCCCTTGATACGAATATTGCCACCTGGAGAACTTAACCTTCAGTATCTCACCAATGCTCCCCAGGGAGCTGGAAGTCTGAGGCCATTATTATTGGTGGATGCAGACTGTGTACCGTTTGTGTTAAAGCATTCCTGGTATGTAAAACCTATGAGCCTGTCAGAGTTAAGCAGTGAATGAAGAGTAAAAAGTGTGAAACATCCAGGCCGTGTGTGAGTTTGAGCTTAGAATACAGAACATCCATTTATTTCCTCTAGGGATTTCTGGGTCGTCAAAACAAAAGTTTTATCTTTATAGGCATAACCCCCCCAGACAGGAATGTCGCCAAAACAGCTTAAGTAGATTAAGTAAGAAGCTGAAGAAGATCTGTAGGACCGCGATTGTAGGAGGTGGTATTTCTGGTTTGGTGATGAAATTATTATACTTCATCATATACTTATAATATTCATCTTATTCATCATATAACTTAATAAAATTGGTTTTTGCAACCTTCAGTTGACGGACAATACCCCCCCCATATACGGGGGAGGAACTACGATGGGCCATACGTGCGACCAATCAATCATACGTTGAATTGTAGGTGAACTGACGAGTTTAATCTATACAGTATAGACAGTGGGGCAAAAAAAGTATTTAGTCAGCCTATGATTGTGCAAGTTGTCCTACTTAGAAAGATGAGAGAGGTCTGTAATTTTCATCATAGGTACACTTCAACTATGAGAGACAATATGAGGAAAAAATAAATAAAGAAATCACATTGTAGGATTTAATTGCAAATTATGGTGGAAAATAAGTATTTGGTCAATAAATTTGGTTCAACTCAATACTTTGTAACATAACCTTTGTTGGCAATGACAGAGGTCAAACGTTTCCTGTAAGTCTTCACCAGGTTTGCACAAACTGTTGCTGGTATTTTGGCCCATTCCTCCATGCAGATCTCCTCTAGAGCAGTGATGTTTTTGGGCTGTTGCTGGGTAACACGGAATTTCAACTCCCTCCACAAATTTTCTGTTTCAGTTGAGGTCTGAAGACTGGCTAGGCCACTCCAGGACCTTGAAATGCTTTCCGGAGCCACGCCTTTCGTGGCATGAGCAGTGGAAAGTTCAGTTTTTACCAGAAAAGTTTCTATGTTGGTTTCATCTGACCAAATGATATTCTCCCAATACCTCTCTGGTCATCATAGCTTCTGTGGTAAAATTCGACGGGCCATGGACATTGTAAACTGCGCTACTTAAGCAGGGGGACACGCCTGGAACTGCAGGATCTGAGTACTCTCGGCGCAGTGGTGTTACTGATGGGAGAGCCTTTGTACTTTGGTCCCTTCCAGCTCTCTGTAGGTCATTAATCAGGTCCATCCGGTGTAGTTATGGGATTTTTGATCACCGTTCTCATGATCAGGTGACCCCAAGGGATGAGATCTTGCGTGGGGCCAAGATGAGGGAAGTATCAATGGTCTTGTATGTATTCCATTTTCTTACAATTGCTACCACAGTTGATTTATCACACCAATCGCTTGGCTATTGTAGATTCACTCTCCCAGCCTGGTGCCAGGTCTACAATTCAGTCTGGTGTCCTTCGACAGCTCTTTGGTCTTGGCCCCCATGGTGAGTTTGGAGAGTATGACTGTTGAGGCTGTGGACAGGTGGCTTTTATACAGATAACGAGATCAAACAGGTGCCATTAATACAGGTAACGAGTGGAGGACAGAAGAGCTTCTTAAAGAAGAAGTTACAGGTTTGTGAGAGCCAGAAATCTTGCTTGTTTGTGGATGACCAAATACTTATTTTCCACCATGATTTATGATTAAATTCTTTAAAAATCCTGCCTTGTGATTTCCTGGATTTTGTCTCTCATACAATATAGTAATTCTTATTTTGTATCTTTTATAAAACTTGAAACACTTGCCAAAAACAATGTTTAACGTTGTTGTGGGAGTGATTGTAGTGAGGAAAAGCACGGATGTATTTTAAGCAGGTTTAATGTACGTTACGCTATGGTATATACATATAAATTAAAAGCACCAGTTTATGATAAACTTACCATGGATTTGTCAGAACATATCCCCATCGTAAATCAGGGAGCACCTGTATACAGTTCAGGGTTGCAGGGGAGCAACAAATTCTAGACTGGGTGACAGTCTATCGCATGTTTTTGGAATGTGGGAAGAAACTGGAGGAAACCCCACACAGGCAACAGCCAGGCCAGGACTCAAACAAGGGAGCTGTGAAGGGACAGCGCTAAACACTACACTACCATGTTGCTCTCTAAATAGTAATAAACTTGATTTTGTAAGATTCATTTTTTTGCAACTTGCTATTGATTAGATTCACATATGATTTGTAAAGGCCTTTAGTCAAGAGCCATGTCTGTTACACCCAGGTCACTCGGACTGTATTCTGACTCACCTTCTATAAAAGTATCTTCTCAGTGAATAAATCTAAATCTCAATGTTCTTCCAGGCCTCAAGGTACAGTGCTGCACCTTGCTGAGCTCCACAGGTCTCTGCATTTTCCTCGTATCAGTGTTGCAGCTGGTGTTTGTTCTGTCAGGTTGCACTGTCTTGGCTTAGCGCTCCCTGACTGTAAGATTTATTTGACTCTGGCATGCTGCAAACTATGTACTAGCCGCAGGCATCGTCGTTGCACCCTGTGCTGAATAATTTTCTGCTTATTACCAAATCAGCAGCTCGAGAGTTGTCATTTCCGTCCTTTAGAGTCTGCACAGCCTGAAGCGGCAGCATTACAGAGTAATGGGTAAGATTCAAAACAGAAAAAGTACACATTATTTACCATTCGTTCAGGTCAGGCGACTGTTTACAGATTGAACAACTGTGATGGGCTGAAGTAAGTACAAATTCGGTATTTACAGTAATGTCCAAAAGTCTTAGGCCAGAATTAGATTTGTTGTTTTAGAAATGATAATGGTCATATATAACATACTGTCGACGACGACCTTGGATTCGTCACTCCATAATACTCTTTTACATTGATCTTCACTCCAATTATTGGGAGCCTTTGCATATCTTAGCCTTTTCACCCTGTTCTCTTTCTGAAAAAGTGGTTTCTTGGCTGCTACCCTTCCAGAAAGCAAATGTCCTGTATTTTCTGGCTGTATTCTAATAAAGACACTGAGAATATACTGTATTATATATGGTCATTATACCATTGCTAAAACAACAAGTCTAATGGTGGTATAGTGGCCTAAGACTTTTGCACAGTACTGTATGCACTATAAGAGACACATACTTTGGTTTTAATGAGCAACGCTGTAAGACTCCCACACAAAGCGGGTGGCAAATTAATAGCTTCACCTGTCAGTGTCAAATTGTGCCCCTGTTGACCGGTGGGTTAATGTTAATTCTTCTCAAACCAAGTGCATTACACCAAAATGCTCCGTATTCTTTAATCCGCATTGTTATATTGCCCATAAAGGAAAAGCTTATGAAAGCATAGTCGAAGGTTATCATACTTTCTGGAAATGGTCCTTGTGGACAGCACTGGAAATGTCAAGGCTTATTGCTTGATTTCCTTCTGGATTATGAGGATAGCTCTGGGCCAGCAGATAATGTTCCAGGGGGGTTGGAGTGCAGTTGCACTCTTTAACTTAGATTAAACGAATCCTCTAAAGGTTTATCGCCGTACCTTCAAGTTAATTTAGTGTTTCTGTGTCAGTCTCCTTCTCCCTCTCTGTGGTACTGTAAAGTGTTTCATCAGTTGTAGGGTTGTGTTCTTCAGCACTCGAAGGAATTCATTTTATTTATCATGTGGTACTATACAAAGCCAACTGCTCCTAATTTTCTCGTTTGGATGGAGCCACACTTAGAATTAATGTATGCCCTTTATAGTGAGAGCACCAAGGTTTACTATTGTGGGTAGCCTACGTAGAATTGTGTTGGAGTTTTTTTGGTTAACTTTCATGTTGTAACTAAATTTTACTACTCAGGGTTGTACAGTGTTTCATCAAAAAACATTTTTGTCTGTGTATTTATAGCGTTTAAGTGTACGATACAGCTCCATTAAAGCATAAAATCCTTTATACAGTGTGGATTTTCCGGTGGTCTGGAACAGAATAATTCAATTTACATTATTCATAATGGGGGAAAATGATGGTACTTGTCGATTTGGCACTCAACGTGCCTTGTGGAATGAATTAACGACGAGTACCGAGCGACCACTGTACAATATTTTACTGTTAACATCTCTGCTCTAGTAAGTTGCTTGTTAAGTAGATCATATAGGTTCCATTGCAAAGGTTTAGTCCTTCCAGATCTTTCCATCTCATGCCTGGAATTGCACCTGTTCCCCATCCTTCACCTTGCAGGTGACAGGGTGAGGAGTTAATCAATCTGGGTCCAGTTGAGGTGGTTGGGGTATTTTTCAAGCCTAGTTGGCTCCTGCTAGAGCTGCCAGAGAGATGGAAACCCCTGGGCAGATCCAGAGGGTTGCTGGAGGGACTATATCTCAGTATCACAGCCGGCTTTTGAACATCTGGGTATCCCACAGGAGGAGCTGGAATCTGTCACCAGAGATGGAGATTGAACTGAGATTAGTTAGGTTTGCTAGCCAGCTTTCTAGGTAGCCTTGTGTCCAATATTACTGAGATGAGCTACATGCCAGCGATGGTCACAGTACTGCAGTTACTGAACAGTTTATTGTAAATTAACAGGCGGGTATTTGCTATAACTGGCAGTTGTAGACCATTTGTAGTGGGGGCATGAGGGCAGTCATTTATTTACTAAGGAAAATGATCCAATATTACATATTAGTGAGTGATAAAAGTATGTGAACCTCTAGGATTAGCAGTCAATTTGAAGGTGAAATTAGAGACAGGTGTTTGCAATCGATGGGATGACAATCAGGTGTGAGTGGGCACCCTGTTTTATTTAAAGAACAGAGATCTATCTAAGTTTTGGTAAAAACTCAACTCGTCGCGTTTGGAGGAAGACGAATGTTTGTGGAAGTGTATCATGGCACAAACAAAGGAGATTTCTGAGGACCTCAGAAAAAGAGTTGTTGATGCTCATCAGGCTGGAAAAGGTTACAAAACCATCTCTAAAGAGTTTGGACTCCACCAATCCACAGTCAGACAGATTATGTACACACGGAGGAAATTCAAGACCATTGTTACCCTCCCCAGGAGTGGTCGACCAACAAAGATCACTCCAAGAGTAGAAAATTCTAAAGGAAAATGTCAGGACATCTGTCCATGAACTGAAGCTCAAGAGAAGGTGGGTCATGCAGCAAGACAACGACCCTAAGCACACAAGTCGTTCTACCAAAGAATGGGTAAAGAAGAATAAAGTTCATGTTTTGGAATGGCCAAGTCAAAGTCCTGACCTTAATCCAATGGAAATGTTGTGGAAGGACCTGAAGTGAGGCAGCTTAATGTTGAGGAAACCCACCACCATCCCCAGAGCTGAAGCTGTTCTGTACGGAGGAATGGGCTAAAATTCCTCCAAGCCGGTGTGCAGGACTGATCAACAGTTACAGGAAACGTTTAGTTGCAGTTATTGCTGCACAGGGGGGGTCACACCAGATACTGGAAGCAACGGTTCACATACTTTAAGTAATATTGGACCATTTTTCTCAATAAATAATTGACCAAGTACAATATTTTTCTCATTTGATTAACTGGGTTCTCTTTATCTACTTTTCGGACTTGTATGCAAATCTGATGTTTTAGGTCATATTATGCAGAAATATAGAAAATTCTAAAGGGTTCACAACTTTCAAGCACCACTGTAAGTACAAACGCATGGTAACTTCAGAGCATTGATTTTGTATATCGACTTTCCTTTTATTTCATTCTCAGTTCCTTTTGAAACCAGTCTCTTCTTGCATAAGATAAGGCTTTGTTCACTCTTCTCTATAGTGATCAGAGCACTATGCTGGACATTTCAGTCTGAAAAGGATCAAACCTCATCTTGGTAAAGCCAGATTTACAGCTAATGTTAGGCTATAGCAGTAAGACAGACTGGCCATCTTTTTTCATACTTGGCTCAATCAGACCCTGATGGTGCGTTTTCTTTGATTTTCCTGCTTCTTTGCTTCACCGCCATTCAAAAGCCGTTTCTTTGAACCTTTGAAGTTCAACTTTATATTGAAGGTAAAGACGCTTTCATCTGTCGGCATTGTCTCGGATAATCCTGCTCCTTTGATGTCCAAGCATAGGTATGATCTAAAAGCGTGAAGGCCGGACAGTAGGCCGGGGTCACCGAGGGCCACTAATCAGATTTCGCTGCATTTCTAGGTGACGTCACCACAGGACCTCGCCATGCCCTGGCTGCTGAGTGGATCAAAACTGACCAAGCAGCCCACCACCCTGCTGGATTTGTGCTATGGCAAGACAAAAGACCTAAACCTGCAGCAAGTGGTAAGTTAGTTAACTGTGTGCCAGATTTAATCTGTCTGTCTATAGGCTGTTTATTTTTCAGTGCAGTGCAAATACTACAACCCCAAATCAGAAAAATGTTGGGACAGTATGGATAATGCATAAAAAAATTGTATTTACTTCATTACAGACAGTAGGAATTTGAGATATTTCATGTTTATTTCTGGTCAACTTCATTTCATTTATTAATAAACATCCATTCCTGCATTTCAGTGCAGGAAGTACGACGAAGTATCAGTGGGACAGAGGATTGTAGGTCAACATTTAAGAAACCCACTTGTCACAGGCCATGTACGTCTTCCCTAGAAATGACCCTCAAATCTCTCTGGACATCAAGTCCAAATACTAATAATTGGTGTCAAAGCATGATAATGTAGAGAGGGATCTGTGGCTTTAATCAGGTGGAGAAAATTGTGTGTCAATCATAGCAGTGGCGCCGAAATTGTGTATTTACTGGCTCTCTTGGTGTTTTTGCTGGTCGCTCTATGTCCAGAATAATTGTAAAATAGATTGTCCTTGCTGTTGCCTCGGCTTTGTAGAGCTTCAAGAGAGATTTCACCCTAAATTTCACTCCATTCCTTTGCCATCTTCACACCCTCCCACTCTCCACGGTGGACGAAATAACAACAGGGAATGTCATGAGCCAATTTGAATTTAAAGTGGATTTTTCTTTGACCACCTTCCCTGGAGAGCGGCGGCACAGCTGCACATAAAGAGTTTGAACATGTGACGGTAGGATTTCTGATATAATTGAGAGCAGCTTACACTGTGAAAGGGGAAATGCAGTATGTGTAAAGGAAACTGGTTTGCTAATCAGGACATGGAAATTTAAATTGAGATTAGAGAATGTTCTTCAATTAAAGTTCTCTCTCCTCACCATTTCTGTAATCCCAGGCTTAAAATATGGTAATGGACTATTTAACATTTGACGTGCTTAATTTCAGTCAGGCTGGGAAGTGGTAACGGGGCACTGTGGGTGTTTCAGTAGCACCTCCACACCCCTAATGACATTTGTATTTAATGAGACCTCATATGGTGCGATGTTCAAGTCATTAGAATAAGTCAGTCTCTGTGTGATTCAGTTCCTGGTTAAATGAATTCAAATGGTATTTAAGTATCACACTTAACTAATCTGATATATAAAATTTATAGCAGCCTGTGTAAGGCACATTTTTCATTCTGCTGAACCCTGTAATGATGATTCATTATAATTATAGTGGCTTGTAAATGTAATTGATAGTGCTGTTTCACAGATGTACAGAAAACATTCGTTTGCTTTAAAGGAATATTCCAGCTTTTATTTTCGACTGAATCTGTATAGTGTTTGTGTGTAGCGTGATTTTTGCCTGCTGCTGTTTGCTGTTCTGTATTTTTGCATAAATATGACCTAAAATATCATCAGATTTTCAAGTACTAAAAGTAGATAAAGAGATCCCAGTTAAACAAATGAGACAAAATTATTATACTTGGTCATTTATTTATTAAGGAAAATGATCCATTATTACATATTAGTGAGTGGCAAAAGTATGTGAACCTTTGCTTTCCGTATCTGGTGTGACCCCCCTGTGCAGCAATAACTGTAACTAAACGTTTCTTAAACTGTTCAGAATTCTTCTTCCTCCAAACACGACGGGTTGAGTTTTTATGAAAAAATTCTATTTTGGTTTCATCTGACCACAAGAAATTCTCCCAATCCTCTTCTGGATCATCCATATGCTCTCTGGCAAGTGTGTTACTGATGGTAGCCTTTGTTACTTTGGTCCCAGCTCTCTGCAGGTCATTCATCAGGTCCCTCCGTGTAGTTCTGGAACTTTTGCTCACCGTTCTCATGATCATGTTGACCCCACGGGATGAAATCTTGCGTGGACAGGTGTCTTTTACACAGATAACGAGGTCAAACAGGTGCCATTAATACAGGTAACGAGTGGAGGACAGACGAGCTTCTTAAAGAAGATGTTACAGGTCTGTGAGAGCCAGAAATCTTGCTTGTTTGTGGGTGACCAAATACTTATTTTCCACCATGATTTACAATTAAATTATTTAAAAATCCTACAATGGTTCAGTGATTCAAATTCACAATCGCCCTTGCTCAGTGAAGATTCCTGCTGTGTTTATCGTAGTTTTCTTTATTTTTAGTGCAGATAATACTGAATCATTCTGCCTTTCAGGCTGAGAAATTAGCATTAGCAGCTAGCACCCCGAGTTCACCAGTAGAGTAAGTGTTTTGCTTTTACTTTTCACATTTTTCAACACTTTATTATAAAATAAGTTTTATGTTAATGATTTTGGCATTTTAATGTAAGTGGCTCCGCTGTGATACAGTATAGACTATATTAAACTAATCGGCTTACGATACATTTATGATTTGTCGGGACGTTTCCCCTTCGTAACTCAGGGAGCGCCTGTACATTTTCTGGGTGTCTGGAATGGATTCATTCAATTTACATTATTCCTTATGGGAATTCGTAGATTTTGGTTCTCGACAAGCCTTCTGGAACGACATAACAATGAGAACCGGGTATCACTGTATATGCGTTTTTATTTGCGTAGTGTATTTGTAGAGATTATGGTTGAAATAAATTTAAATGAATCCCTGAATAGGTGATTGAGACATATTGTTCTTTTTGTGCGTTGTTTATTTCCTTTTTGTTTTCTAACCAGAATGGTAATGCTTTGCTTGTTTTATTAGCTGAGATGAGCTGCCAGTGGTTTGCATGGTTCTGTTTGCACAGCGAGAAGCAGACAGTTGAAAGCAGACATGGTTGATTAGGCATGGCAGGACAGATGGGAAACACATGGGGTCAGACAGGCCTGAGATGACTTTTCCTCTCACAAATACACAGGCACAACCCTTTACCTACATGACTGGATTGAGTTTCTCCTTGCCAGAAGCTGTCCTAACGCATGTGTTCAGTCTCACCTGTCTGTCTGGTGCTCTTTCTCTTCCTCCATGCTGTTGGCATGCCAAGCTCTGCTACTGTCTGTAACTAGGGCCATTTCAGTGGTGGATGGATTATTCTTCTTGAATCCAGCTCAGATAATGTTCTTTTTGCTCAGGGTTTATGATGTTTATATCTTATCTGTTAATGCTTTGTCATGACCCTGGAATGCTGCACATAATGCTACTAAGCCTTTCCAAGTCTACATCTGGAACAGGGCGAGAAGCTGAATTACATTCATCTCTTATGAGTTTGGATGTAGAAAATGTCTGATATAAGTACAGGAGCAAAGCATAATATTTAGCTTTCCCCCATATCCTGCTATAAATCTTTTAGAAGGTTTACAGAACCATGAACAATTGGGTCCACCTTGTTTCTGTACTGGTTCCCAGGCTCATCCTTAAGATCTGTAATACTGCTAGATAGGGTGCTTGTGAAGAAGAGGTATGTCATCTGGAATAATTTCACACTTTCATATATTGTGGACACGTTCAAGCTCCATGTGTGTTCACTAAATCAGGGCTGCCGGCGCTACAAATTGGTCACAAGACCACTATAATGCAGGGCATCTGAGGCTCGTAGGCTCACAACCCTGGTGGTTTGGTCAACGGACAAAACTGCCCTTTTTACAGGTTTCCTAGGGGCCTTTCAAGCATCGAGCGGTTTGTACCAGTGTGGGACATTTGAAAAGGTTTCACTGTCTAAAAGCTTTTCATTACATTTAATGTTTGTGGAATTGAAGGTGAGTTAACCAGTGGCATTCATGCCATCTGAAAAAGGTGCATCTTGAAGGTTTTTGGGTTTGTGTTTGTGTCTTGTGTCAGGTTTTTGTTGCAACCTTTTCAAATGATATTCTGTATCTGTTACAGCTTTTACTGCCTCTTTGTGTTTGTCATTGTTGCTTGATCCTTGTTGTTGCATCCCCTGCTGGAGGTAGTCCTTTGGTCTTAATCTGCCTTCCTGTCACCTTGAGCCACTATGTGACATTCTATAAACAGAGGCCCCCCATTCAGTTCACAGTTTCACAGTATCCTACAAGCCTGGACAAGCAGGTGTGGTCTGTCTCGGACAGGTGCAGGGGTTCTTGCGGCCCCTTGTGACCAATCATCTGTGTCAAGCTCTCACTTTGATGGCTGTTGACATTGCTTTCTCTCTCCAACTTCATTCAGAGCGTTTTGGAGTCGAAGCTCAGCCAGCTGTTCAAACACCTTCATGGAATGAGGCAGACCCTGAGCCTCATCCTAACTCCTCACCAAGCACCCCACTGTCCCGGGGTACCTTCCCCTCCTACAGTTGTCTACGCTCGACTGCTAAACCAAGCCCACCTGTGCTGCACAGTCCTGGACCGGTGCTGCCTTGACCTCCTGACACTGTCTCTCATCATACCTTCAGCGCCCTGGGTAAGCAAATCGCACCCTTCGAGCCCTGCCTGCCTTTGTTTGAAGGGGAGAATATCCATCACCGGTTGATGCATTGTCAGCTCAAAGCGTCAGTGTGTTTTAGGTGACATGTCAGTTGGCCTTGTTTTGGAAACTGATACATTTGCACTTGACAGTTAGCCTGCATGAGGGCTCTACAGCCTGGCCCTGAATGTGCACAGCGGAAAACTGTGAGGGAAGAATGCAAAACAGTGCAACGGAGCTGCGAGCTTCCCAAGCTTGTAATTTACATCTAACTGTATCGTTCTCATCATTTAGTCACACGTGCATGTCATTTAATTAACGTAATTTAATTAAATTGTAGTAATAGAATCTCATTTTTGAACGGTGTGCACTCACAAATTGAAGTATTGTGTGTGAGCATTTTAGCGCAAAGTGTGTATGAAACCAGGTTTATGTATATACAGTACTGTGCTAAAGTCTTAGGCAACCATTAGATTTGCTGTTTGACCATATATAGCATATTGTCAACGATTGGACCCAAAAATTTCAAACTTGGATTGGATAATACGCTTTTCCACTGATCTTCATTCCAGTCTTTGTGAGCTTTAGCATATCTTAGCCTTTTCACCCTGTTCCCCTTCCAAAAAAGTGGTTTCTTGGCTGCTACCCTTTAATGGAAGCTTTTGGAAGCTTCTTCAGACTGTAGAAAGGTCAACTTGGCATCCAGATGAAGCTGCCAGATACTGCTACTTATCAGGTGTAAGAGGAGGTCACACTAAATACTTGCCACTGTATCTTACAGACGTTTTTTTAAATACTGCATACAAATTTCCTATATATTTTCTGGTTGCATTCTAATAAAAAAGACTGTGACATAATTATATATGATCATTATACCATTGCTCTCAATCTAATGGTGGCCTAAGACTTTTGCACATTACTGTATACATACAGTATATTTGAACAAGGCATTGACTAGTGAAGCTGCAACCTGAGCGAAAACCATAACGTTGGTTAAATTTAATTATTCGTGGTAAAAGTTTGTCACTATTCTGGGCAAAGCCACACATTTTGCATTGAAAAGGTTATGAATGTTTTTTGGAGAAAGTCAGTCTCACATGAGATGTGCTTAAAAGCCTTGGCTGCAGAAGTAATCAGGAAATAATCTCCCTAATAATTTATTGCTGTTATAGTAACGCAAACAGAACCCAGTGACCGATCTCAGCTTTCCCTTCTCCAGTTTCCTGTCATATGTTTCCCGTTCTGCACCCCTCTGACCTCCAGCCACTTCATCTCATCTTTCATCTTAAACTCTTACCTCATTATGAACATTGAACTCTCACCATGTGTCCGGTCCAGGGCATATTGACTCTTCTCAAGGTGATTTGGGAGAAAGTGGGGAAGCATTCAGGCCATTGTTCAGCTTTTGATTCCCCATGGACTAGCTCATCTGTGGCCCTAAAGACGAAGCAGTCAGACTCGCATTAACCCCTGTTTCCCCCATCAACAACACCCCTCCAGACGCAGGGGCTCTAGAGACGTGCATTATTCATCCTTCGTTGTAATGATATGCCAGCCACTTGTGACAGGGCATAATGAAGCCTGATACTGTTTAAAATTCAGACTTGCATCAGCAGTAAAACTGGGGCAGGTTGACAGTTTAGGAGCAGTGGTATAATGGGCAAAGACAGGTTGTGTATTTTTTATAAAAACGTGACAGAACTTGCACTGAACTTGATAGATCCTCATCACCATAATTATGTGTAACCCCAATACACATAGACCGGAGTTATACTGAAAGCTAAAGCAATAGTCAAGCTATTAAGCACTTCTAGTTTAAATAAACTGCATATGTATTTAGCTGTAGAAAGTGATGTTAACAAAGGTTGCATGAGTTGGAGATTTGTGTATTTTTTAGTCAGTCTTAATATGAACACATTTGATTTGTGGAATTAGCAGTGAGCACCAAGTAGGCGTATTAGCTAGCATGTGGCTAGTATGCAACCAAACATGAATACACCAGTTCTTGCTAATTATTAGCTTGCCTACATAGCAGTTGGTCTATCGTGTCAGCATACAATGCTTGTTACTGTGTCGATACTTAAACAGTTTTGAATATATCAAATAAATTAAGCTTTTCCAATCCACCAGTAACCTCTACAGAGGACGTGTGGATGCAGCATAATCTCAGCGACACCCTTACTAGCTAAAAGCTAAAACTTCTCTTTATCTGTACAAATAAATGTTATATAAATATATGAATTATTGTAGAAATATTGTAACAGTCTCGGTCTCAAACTCATTTGGACTCGGTATTGTCTCGGTCTCGGGGTAAGGTGGACTCAGAAATTGCTGTCGAGACCAGCTGAGTCCAGCATGATCTGTTCATCTGGACATAAGGTTTTGTGGGAGAAACGTTTCGTCACTCATCTAAGGGACTTCTTCAGTCTCAGCTAGTTGGAAAACTTCACCAATCTTATATACAGCACCTTTGCATAACGACTGGTACCAGCACCATTGCATAACAATGGGACCGGTGATCAGTTTAATATGCAGAGTAGCATATCGATTATTGGGGAAGGGCTGCGATAGCGGCATTGTAAGATGGTGAGAGATGGACTCTGAGGCGCCCTCCTTGGTTCAGGGATGGACGTTCCCTTTTTAAGTCAAGTCAGATTTATTTATATAGCGCTTTTTACAATGGAGCATTGGCTCAAAGCAACTTTACAAGTTTATATTATCTTCTAATATCTACGTCCAATCCCAAACTGAACAAGCCTAGGGCGACAGTGGCAAAGAAAAACTCCCTAAGTGTTATGAGGAAGAAACCTTGGGAGGATCAAGACTCAAAAAGGGACCCAACCTGCTTGGGCGGCATAGATGATAAATCTAAGAATGAAACTAAAGTCATGGAGTCATACTTCAAATAAAATGTGAAATATGCACATCAGCATTAAGTAGTCCGATACACAGAGTCACTCTAGGATCCTGAGTCTAAGCAGGAAAGTCGTTGGTGGCACTTCGACCCCAGCTAACCGGAGGACGGTGAGGGTTCCTGTCCTCTGGCTTTTTACAAAAATGGCTTTGTTTACTCCGCGTTCAAACCAGCGTTCCTCCCTATCAAGGATCTTCACGTCTTCATCCTTGAAAGAGTGGCCACTGGCCTGTAGGTGGGTGTAAACCGCAGAGTCCTGACCTGATGAGGTTGCTCTTCTATGTTGTGCCGTCCGTTTCGCCAGTGGCTGTTTGGTTTCCCCGATGTACAATTCCTGGCAATCCTCTCGGCACTTAACAGCATACACTAAATTACTGTTTGTGCTGGGGGACCCGATCATTGGGGTGGACCAGTTTCTGGCGTAGCGTGTTTTGGGGTTTGAAAGCCACCGAGACGCGGTGTTTGGAAAATATGCGTCTCAGTAGTTCCGATGTTCCTGCCACATATGGAATCACCACTGGTTTAAGCTTAGACTGCGGTTGTTGTTCTCCTCTCGTCCATCTGCTGGAGCACTGTTTGGGTGTCTTACCAGCTTTGACAAAAGCCCAGTTCAGATAACCACATTTGCCCAGGGCCTGCTTAACGTGAGATTTCTCTCCATTATCTGTATATAAGATTGGGGAAGTTTTCCAACTAGCTGAGACTGAAGAAGTCACTTGATGAGTGGCGAAACGTTTCTCCCACAAAACCATATGTCCAAATGAACAGATTCAACTTCTGGGACAGACCTGATTTAGTTTTGCGGCAGGTAGGGAAAACACACAATCATAACTTTAGCATATGTGGAAAGGCGGGACGAGGTAGTGATTCAATCGGTAATTGTGTAAGACGCACACACTTGATTTGAGCCCGGGAAGATCGTACAACTGGCCTCTGTACTGTTTCTCAGGAAACCAACTCGACAGTGTCAACACTTGGGAGAAAGAGGAGAGTCTATATATGGGCACATTTCTCATTTGATGTAAAAGAAAATAAGACTCTTTGTAAACAGTGTGGGGCGACCATCTCCGGTAAAAATACGACACACTTGAAAACTTGAAACGACATCTGCAGGCATGCCTTCCTGAAACCGCCGTCAAGCTAACCGCTAAAATGCGCGAGCTCCTATTTTAGCGGTATTACGGTAGTACGTTGCAAACGCACTCAAAGTTCGTTATGTTCAAGCCAATATTTCAGGGAATAAAGTAGGGATTTAAATATGTTTCGAGTTCACGATGTGGATTCATTTTACTTTGCATATAAAGGGCGTATTTTGAATTAAATAATTCAAGGGAAATGTTAAAGCATTTACGTATTGCAACATTTCATATTTTAGTCAGCTGAATCTACTGTAGATTTCGTCGACTATAATCGTATTATAATTAGTCACTTAAAACTAAAAGCAATTCAGATGATTAAATTATGACTAAAACTAAAATACATTTCAGTCAAAAGACTATGACTAAAACTAAATCAAAATTTGCAGTCAAAAGTAACACTGGTCCTTTCTCTGCCTAAATAAAATATGCAGTCAGATTGGCTAACAGGGAAAAACTGCTCTTCTCGTTCAGTATCCAATCAATGAACACATTTTATTTTGTCTGACATTTCAAGAGTGCATTGTCGCTCGCTTGCTTTACTTTACCATGTCCACAAAATCTGGAATTATTGTGTTTTTACGTGTAATAATAAAAATGGATAGAATGGATGTTGTTGGGTATATTCAGTTTATTTTATGTGGTGATTCTGATTAAGTTTGGCAGAAGAAGGGAAACCTGAATCCTCACCATCATTTGCTTCCATGGCATTGGCTTAGTTTGACTACAGTCATAATATAGTAATAATTAATAATAATTGTAGGCTATATATCATTTAATGTCATATTTTGCAAAATATCTGCTGAAATATATCACTTATTAATAATTCTAATGCTATATAATGTATAAGTAATGTAAAGTTAATTACAAACGAATTATTTTCTTATTATTTTCTTCTTTTTATTCTTGTATGATGAAAAAAAATCTTAATCTGCTCTTTACGTGACTACTAAAAGTCGTTGAGTGTACATGTGCGGTAGTCTGTCCTACCTGGCCACATGACGCGGTGAATATTTGAACTCTTAAGCCTTGTTATTTGCAAAGTGAATGACACTGGATAATGTCAGCTCACCCGCACATTGTTAAAACAACAATTAAGCTATTATCATAGACAATACATATCGCACACACCTATTGGGTGGAGGCAGAGGTAAACCCTGGGCGCCAGTCCATCCCAGTGCCCCGCAAGCTCACCTTCTGAACTTCATGTTGTAAGCCCAGCCAGGATTTGAACCCAAGGTCCTCAGGAACTGCTGTTTCCAGCAGCTGGCTCTTACCTCAGACGCACAGCAGCTGCTCACTGTAAAATAAATATGAAACGCTAATTGAATTATCCAACAGGAATAAGAACAAACAATCCAGATGATGCATCATTACACACTGAATGTCGTATAATTATGAGATATAATGTAATAATAAACTCAAACTCAATACTTTTTTGTGTCTCACTTCTGATGGTAACCAGAATTCAATGGAGATTTACTTCTCCTTTAACCAGTGCTAAAATTATGTCCAATGATGTCATTGACGCCTGTTCTTTACCAAGGTGACATGTTCCAGGCCATCAGAAGTCATCCGTTAAACTCTAAGAGTAAGCAGCGAAGCTAGAGATGGTTCAGAACTTAGTGAGGTTGTCTCGCAGCGGGAGCTCATTTCCTCTGGAACTGCGATCCTCGTAACCAAAACTTAATCAAGATTGTAGGACATCCGTCACTCCCTAAAACCCCTGCCAAGAAGATCCCCCAGCAAGCTTGTGAAGATAGATGTTGGCAGTTTGTAAAAATGCAGCGGATCCCATCTGCGGTGTTTTATAAGGAGTCTGGGTGATTTATTTCAATTGTGCATATGGAGGGCGTGCCCTCCTGGCACTGTACGTAATTGGTAGTAAGTGGCTACGTACCATGATGGATGTCATGGTGCTAATTCAAACCACATCCTCAGTAATTACGCAGCAGGCCTGCGTACAATTATACGGGTGGCATCAGAGGGTGTCTGACTTCAATAATTACATCTGCTGGATTTCAATTATGGGATTTTTAGCCATTAAGGGAGAAAAATAGAGAGGATATTAGGTGCAGCTAAGAGCTAGCACGCAATGCTTTCTGAAATAGAAGATAAATGGCTCCTTTTCAGGCGACTGATTGCTCAGTACGGCCTATTTCCATAGCGGGATCCTTGGGGAGCAGAAAGGAAACCCCAGTGTCTCAAATGGCACAGCGAGGGGTGGAAAAGGCTTTGTTGTAGCCTCCACTGCTCTCTCAGGAGGGAGAGGATGGGCTTTGTATCTAGGGCACAACAGATCCATAGGAGAAGGTGATGTATCTGCCATTAAAATGGATCTGAAGGCGGAACAGCTGGTGCCTCACCACTGCTGGTGGGCTTTTTCCCTTTCCCTCAGTAGAACTCTGATTGATCTGGGTTTCTCTTATTAGCAGAGCTTTACACCACAGGTGCACGCTGTACTCTGGAGCTGCGTTAACTTGCAAGTCATTATCTCAGACTGATTATGCGTAAATATTGTAGAGACCCTGGATTTAACTGTTCAGCTGTTTCAGCTGTTTCAGAATGGGAATTTTAAAACCATTCGTGTTTTAAGTGTCAGCAACAATTACTTAGTCTGTATGTAAAGTACTCTGGAAAAGTTTTAAGACACCATTATATTTGTTGTTTTACCAATGGTACCAATTGGAAACAACAATTTCAAACTTGGATTTGTCACTCCATAATACTCTCTTCCACTGGTCTATGAGTATATGAGTGTCACATGGTTATATTCTCAGGAATTTATACAATAATTGACAGATTTAGACAGTTTTAACTTGTAAAAATGCATTTATTTACCGCATTTAGCAGGGTCTCTCATAAAGAGCAACTCATTCAGGAGCTTGAAATGGACCAGAACATGGTTTTTGACACGGTCTTGAACCTGTAAAGGATAAGCAACCTCTAATTAAATTTCATCCAAATTCTACTAATAAAAATCCCCCTATCATCCATCAAGGAGGAAATAACCATTTATAAATCATGTTTTGGAGTTCAGTGGCACTATAAAACAACTAAAACAACTCGCATGCTTATTCTCAGTGACTGACTTGAGCATTTGATTCACACTACGCATGGTTGGTCATTTTTTTCTCACCTTGAAAGACCTGTGCTGTTGCTGTTATTTTCAAAGCTAAAGGCCCTCAGTGTTGATATAAGAGGCTGGGCCGGAAAATGTCGGGAAACATTGGATAGAACTTGATATCAGGGCTTTGTAACAAGCTCAGTGTGGGTGTCCTTACGCTAATCTGATCAGGAGAAGTGATAAGGAGTGTGTTGTTTCTTTTGTTTAAGTGTCAGGAGTCTTTTGTAATGATCAATCTCGGATATCTGCGTGCTGATTGAGTTGGTGTTAGTCACCAGTAATAGCGATGACAAGGCTATTAGACTGGAAAGGGCATTGTATGTTCTGGGAATCATCTGTTGTACGTTTCCGTTGAGACTGTGTTGGCTGTAAGTGCATTAAGATGCACTGCATAGACATAAAATAGCATATTGGGGTTATATTGCTGTATTGTGTGGGCACCCCTGGCCTTTTCACATAACAACCGCAGACTAGCGAACCCGTCTCTGGCGATATGAGTGGTAATCCGGTGAATACACAATGAGACCAGAAACTGTGTGGAGCCCAACAACCCAACGTGCAAATGTGCCAGCAGACCAGTCTGGACTTTACACAGGTGTCACTGTGGAACCTCCTGGACTGTATGAACACCAATGGTGACAGGAATCGATACGCAATTCAGTAATTGCAGACTTCTCTTCCCCAGAGGCTGGGATCAATCAGGTGGGGCTCAGTCAGTAGAGCACTGTTTCCCAATTCTGAGCTTCTCTGGCTTGATCTCCGCCTCTGGGGAAGAGTGTTCTGTCAGGTATGGAGTTGCGTTACAGGTCTTAGCACCATGGTTAAGTCTAGGTAATGTTACCGACATCTTAAGTCCAGTTGTTGTTTCAAGTCCAGGTTGTGCTCCTGTGCAGTTTCGGGTCTCAGGGTATATTCACCTTCCAGTATGACCACAACTTTCTTTCCAGAGTCTCAGTGCTCCTTGCTGTGGGTACTGGGCCTGCAATGTAATGTGACCACACAAGGGTTGCCCCCACAATACAATTACAGGTATGTGCCATTTATCATCCGCGTTACGTTCTGTGAATCAGGTCTTTGACCGGACAATAGCATAGTGTTGCACAGTAGTTTAGATATTTTGTACAGTAATGCTTATCGTTGTATCTTTTATAACACTTGAAACACTTACTGAAAATGAATGCAACTGGAACGCTACCATGGTTTCCAGTTTTTCAAGACTGCGATTCTCTTTTTTGTCAGCAGGAGTCACAAGGGTACGCTCCTACTAGTTTTCTGTTGTTTAGACGGGAAGATGTACATAAAGTATTTTATTTCCTATTATGATTCTTAAGACAAAATGGATTTAAAGCAAATGGCCATTAAATGGCACATACGTGTACTAGCAACTACAATTGCGAAATAAGGTTCGTCAAGCGAATGCCACAATTTATCAAAACGCAGAAAGCAAGAAATGCAAATGCGTTCAATTTCTAACAAGATTTAGCCTTGGCCAGCAGCGTTATATTTCTGCTTTCACAGCTGTTTTCATAAGCGAGTCTAAGGTGCTAACATAAGCTTCTTTTTATCCCTTTTTTATCAAGAATGTTGGTGTGGACTGAAACTCTTGAAAGAACTGAAATACACTGTTTGATCTTCAGTGGATTCACAAACAGTGCTCCCTAGCCTCAGTTTTAATTTGAAGGACCCGTACACGTAGCTTTGATGTTTTATTAACGTGCCATGCCCTTTAAACCACATTAATTCTTGATGAGATTTCAAAGAGTAAAAACAGGTATGAAAAAAGACATTACTAAACAGAGATAACGCATAGACCTTGAGATAACTGCTGAATTTTTGCCATTTTATGTTTGAAATATATTATATGTAGAATTTTTAGTATTTAGGACTGTGTTTATAGTTATAGTAACTAAGCTGAAATACTATATTACACCAAATAGGTACTGGTACGAACATTTTAAAATCTGGACTAAACCTTGCCAAGGGATCATTCATTCATATTCATACCTGGTTATTCTAACCCAGGTTTGTGGGGAGCAAGGAACAAAACACATCGACCGAGTTAGAGTCTCTAGTTCAAATGTGAGCTAACAAGAACTTGGATTCCACTTTGTTACAGAACTCCTGATGTCTGTTTGATGCACAATATCAGCGCTGAGTTCATTCGTATCAGTAATGCAAACCCTAGTGTTGCACCATTTTCTGGAATAGGCACAGTATGTAGTGTTGGTGTTCTGCGCATCCCGAACCTCAGAACATTTAAGTTCTTATACTGTCCTATTGTACATCTGGTACAGGAATTCTGTTGTGATCATTTCGGACTACCAAATGTTGACGTTATGCTCCGCCACCTGCCCCCACTGCGTGGTATCTAACTGAGCCATCATCTTCTCGGTTGAAGCTGCGGGATGCCTCGTTGGGAAGCAGGGTATACAAATGATGTGTGTCATTGGCATTCTTAAAAGACGCCAGCGTGAAGGGCTGCACTGCCTGTCTTTATTGTTCAGCAGAGTTACCACTGAGCTGTGACAAAAAGGATGGGCAGTGAAAGAAAGGACGTCGAGAGGAGAAGGAAAAGGCAGAAAAGCCCCTGAATTGTGATTGACTCTCAGCAGGTGTTCTTCAGGCTCACAGCGAGGCTGTAGATGGGGGGGGAAAGAGTGTGATATACATCCTGACAGAGGAGTTACTCGTCTGGTTGTCATCTAGGGCAGGGTGCTGTGTTGCATCACAAGCCAAAGCGATTTCACTGTCTTTTACAAATGTGAAGGGAGCGATGAGAGAGATCTTGAGAGATTCTGGAGCTCTTTTGTAGTTGAGAATTAGAAACCTGGGGCCATGCTTATGAAGATATGAATAGAACAGTAGTAAATGAGCAGCCTTTGTTATGGACTAATGGTCAGTGCAGCCTTTACTATGCTCTGCCCAGATTTCGATAATGGGGCAAAAAAGTATTTAGTCAGCCACTGATTGTGCAAGTTCTCCTACTTAGAAAGATGAGAGAGGTCTGTAATTTTCATCATAGGTACACTTCAACTATGAGAGACAAAATGAGGGGAAAAAAATCCAGGAAATCACACTGTAAGTATTTTTAAAGAATTTAATTGTAAAAATGGTGGAAAAATAAGTATTTGGTCAATAACAAAAGTTCAACTCAGTACATTTGTAACATAAACTTTGTTGGCAATGACAGAGGTTCAAACGTTTCCTGTAAGTCTTCACCAGGTTGACACACACTGTAGCTGGTATTTTGGCCCATTTCCTCCATGCAAATTCTCCTCTAGAGCAGTGATGTTTTTGGGGCTGTCGCTGGGCAACACGGACTTTCAACTCCCTCCACAAATATTCTATGGGGTTGAGGTCTGGAGACTGGCTAGGCCACTCCAGGACCGAATGAAATGTTTTTTTACGGAGCCCACTCCTTCGTTTGCCCGAGTGGTGTGTTTGGGATCATTGTCATGCTGGAAGACCCCCGCCACGTTCCATCTTCAATGCTCTCACTGATGGAAGGAGGTTTTGGCTTTAAATCTCACGATACATGGCCCCGTTCATTCTTCCCATAACACGGATCAGTCGTCCTGTCCCCTTTGCAGAAAAACAGCCCCAAAGGATGATGTTTCCACCCCCATGCTTCACAGTCGGTATGGAGATGCAACTCAGCATTCTTCTTCCTCCAAACACGATGCGTTGAGTTTTTACCAAGAAGTTCTATTTTGATTTCATCTGACCACATGATATTCTCCCTATCATCTTCTGAATCATCCATATGTTCTCTGGCAAACTTCAGACGGGCCTGGACATGCACTGGCGTAAGCAGGGGGACACGCCTGCCACTGCAGGATCTGAGTCCCTCTCAGCGTAGTGTATTACTGATGGTAGCCTTTGTTACTTTGGTCCCAGCTCTCTGCAGGTCATTCATCAGGTCCCTCCGTGTAGTTCTGGGTTTTTTGCTCACCGTTCTCATCATTTTGACCCCACAGGATGAGATCTTGCGTGGAGCCCCAGCTTGAGGGAAATTATCAATGGCCTCGTATGTCTTCCGTTTTCAGACACAGAGCGCAAAGCAGGAACAACTCTAGACAGGGCGCCAATTCATCATAGGGCACATACACACTCATTCACGCATTCACAATGTAAGGGGCACTTTTTGGAAACATCAATTAACCTACCACACATACAACCTATACATATTCTTGGTATGAAGGAGAAAACTTGGACTAACCGGAGAAAACCATTGCAACCATGGGGAGAACATGCAAACTCCACACAGGTGGAGCCCGGGGTTGGGATCGACAGCTGTGAGGCGACAGTGCTAACCACTGCACCATCATAAGGCCCAATTCTGATAACATACATGCCAAAAATATAGCATGAACTAGCTAATTATAGCTAATATAGGGTTTACACACCAACACCAACATTACTCAGTGCTGCCCTCTAAACGTGTAACAGCACAACAAAACAGATAGAAGTTCAAACTTATATGTTTTCATTGACCCCATTACGTCTCAGTGAAGGCATTTACTGCTTTCTTTTCCTCAAACTTTGATGCCTGGACCCAGTACACTCTATTCTACCAACTGTGGAAAATGACTGTAGTTCTACATAATTACGATAATTTCAATTAATTACGATTATCTTAAATAAATGGGATTAGGTGATTATGTAATAATTGTGACAGCCCTAGCAGTAGCTGTACTTTTACTTTGGTATTAATAAAGGACTTCTGTACAAACCGTAAGAGTGCCATTGCATACTGGTACGTGAGCAGAAATAAAAGTTTGCGCTCATGCATTCCAATATGTTTGTGTATGTATAAGACATTTTTATGTCAGATTTTTATCAGTCTTGATTTGTATGTAACTCAAGATCAAATCTGATGGCGAGGCCTCGTTTCTTCAGGCTGGTGAAAAGCCATGATTACATCATGTTCTATCTGAGTTAAAAGGAATCATCTGCAGAACAAAAGGCTGATTGATTTCGATTAGTAATCCTGCAGCAGCTGTATCCTCCTGCTGCCAACGTTGCTTACTGAGCCAAAAAAAAAATCCAAAGACGTACGAAATGACTATAAATCCCCAAACCCTGAGCTTCTTTAACCATAAATATCACTACCCCAGTGTCTGAAAAGCCTTGTTTTAATGAACTGGATTTTCTCCATGTGGAGGGTTAGGCTCAGGAGCAGACACCTTATCTGTCGGAGGAGATCAAAGTGGATGGTTGGATCAGAACTAAGCGAGCTCGACTGGTGCATCCAGCATTAATTAGGCTCTAATTGGCTCCTGGTTAAACCCAGCCATCGAGCAGGTGTAAACAACCTGGTGTGCAGTCAACACACCAACTGAGGTGCAAACCAGTAAGCTGTGGGAAAATATTGTGCTGTATCTGAAATTATCGTAATTGCTGAAAGGTAAAGAGAAAAGGAAGGAAAACATATGACGAGCTTGTTAGAAGCAACATCAAAGGATTGCCGATTTATGACCTCACATCATACCAGTGGCATTGGCTATTTATGTTTTGACTACACCACGTGGAAACAGGTGCAGAAAGAGCTTGTGAACCTTCAGAATGACCTTTTTGCATTAATTTATGATCATCCATGTCCTGATAAACACCTTCTGCATAAACTAGCACACAAACATTATATTTACATTTACATTTACAGCATTTAGCAGACGCCCTTATCCAGAGCGACTTACAATTGATACAATCTTACAATCCAAGCAATTGTGGATTAAGGGTCTTGCTCAAGGACCCAACAGTGGCAGCTTGGCAGAGGTGGGATTTGAACCCTGGACCTTCTGATCCAGAGTCCAGTACCTTAACTGCCAGACTACCACAGTCCCAAACAGTTGTGTTTTCTTTTAACACTGATTACAGGCCAAACTGGAAAAGGTGTGCCAATATTGGTTGTTTCTCCCAAAGTCAGCTATTCCAAATGATCTGATGAAATTTGAGGTGTATGTTGCGTTATAAAACACAAAACTCCCTATCTGGATGAGACAGGAGTTGATCACTGGATGAGTAAGAGTTGATCAGTGAGGAGATGTGTCAAAATTCAATCAAATCAGCCTTTTAAATGAATCCAATCCAAACAGGGCTGAAGAGCTGCTCTTAGAATTAGCTCTGATTATGTGAAGCAAGGCCAGATCAAAATTAGTTTATAAAAAACTGTAGAGGCTCTTCAGCTGAAGTATTTAGAAACAATCAGATGTTCATTAACATAATAGCACAAATCGCTACAAATAGAAGAAATTCAGTAGTGCTGCTCTCAGTTGGAGTGGGTGTTTTATAAAGATCACACCAATATTTAGCAAAGTTTCTGTTCTTGTATCCATGGTAAGAAAACCACTGAATAAAATGATGTAAGCTGAAAGACATCATACTGCTTAGAGACACAACAACTGCTAGATGCTAGACCACCGAGATGTTCCACAAAGCTTCTGGGACTGTTTTCTGCGGTGATGAGCTAGCAAAACTGTTTTTTATGTTCAAGGTTAATATTTTTGATGATTTTAATTAGATGTGCATCGTTTAACGACCATCTGATCCATGTCCGCTCACTTTAACCACCGAGGTCTTAACAATAATAATAAATTCTAATAGGAAATAAAAATCTGTCTTTTAACTCTGGACATTGGACACTCTTGATGTGGAAAGGGTAGAAATCCATCATTCGTGTCACAGTTTTCAGGTCAGCTTATTCTCAGTGACTTTGAGCTTATTTTACTCTAAAGTCTCTTATAAATTAATAGTTATGGGTTGTTTCTAAAGGCTAGTTGCTTGTTTGAGCTCCCTGATCCTGCCTCTCTATGTGCCTGCAAGTTGGCTTTGTTCAGCCTATAAATTAAAAGACAAATACACATTATTTTAGTATTATTAACACTCTCTCATGTTGTAGCAGGTCGCCTGTATGGGCATGTTTTTATGAGCCAATTCGCTTTTTTGGACATGTTTCCATAGACCTGGCTGCTGGTTTCTCTTTGGGATCTGGCAACCCTGGTTATTGCTTATCTGGAAACCCTGCTGCTTCTTTGTAACAAGCTGTAAATGGCGTTGTATGTGCCTGTCCTACTGTAAGTAATACTCCTTTGTTTGTCCCCCACTACCTGTATATTCTTTGGTGTTGTTCGTAATACTGTCTATCCATGCATTATTGTCTTCCAGCAAACAAAAGTATCAGCCATTTCAGTTGTTTGAACAGTTCAAATCAAGTGTATCATATAAATAAGTTAGTAATGGGAGCATGAGCAGAAAAAGGCAATATTTAAGGTTATTGCTTATTAAAGCCAGCAGCTGTTTTACACTGTACTGCCTTGCAAAGTGCTTTAAGTGACAGCAGACCCTCTATAAATAACTTGGACATAAGGCATAATTAGAATTACAAGGCTACAAATTTACTTGATTGACAGGTTCATTTGACTGCACCAGTATTGATTCCCATTACATGGCAAGAAACATTCGTTTACACCATATAGGCCTATGTTTAAGCCTTGTCATGCTAGTGGATGATGTTTATCAATACTTTGCTACATAGCTGCAGGACTGGACTGCACTTTATATTGTAAACAGTGAAGGAACAGGCTTTTAACCCTTACCTCTGCATAATTCATCCAAACAAATGATCAAACCGCTGAGACACCTCAGTGACGGAGCCATCCACTGAACCTAACAACCTAACAGAGTGCAGAGCCTTCACTGGAAATGAGGCAGCTTTACATTGTATACTTTGTGTTACACATAGTTTAACTAGGTCTATCTGAGTAGCTCTGAAAGAATAACTACTACATGGCCAAAAGTTTGTGGACACACGTTACAGTACTTTGCAACATGTTAGGCCACCATTAGATTAGATGTGCCATTGTTTTGTCAATGATACCACACGGGACTGTGGTAGCCTAGCGGTTAAGGTACTGGACTCTGGACCTCTGCCAACCTCTGCCAAGCTGCCGCTGTTGGGTCCTTGAGCAATACCCTTAACCCACAATTGCTTGGATTGTAAGACTGCACCCATTGTAAGTCGCTCTGGATAAGGGCGTCTGCTAAATGCTGTAAATGTAAATATAATTATTACTCAGCCTCTTTATTAGAGTACAACCAGATACAGGAAATTTACATTTACAGCATTTAGCAGACGCCCTTATCCAGAGTGACTTACAATTGATACAGTCTTACAATCCAAGCAATTGTGGGTTAAGGGTCTTGCTCAAGGACCCAACAGTGGCAGCTTGGCAGAGGTGGGATTTGAACCCTGGACCTTGTGGTCCAGAGTCCAGTACCTTAACCGCTAGGCTACAAAAGTCCACAGTCAAGGAAATGTGTATTCAGTATTAAAAGCTGAGAAAAAAAACGTAAAAACAGCTTCTATAGGCTACAGTGGCAAGTATTTAGTGTGACCTCCCCTTATACTTGAGCAATAGCAGGAGCTGGCAACTTCATGCCGGTTTGACCCTTTGCAGTCCGAAGACATTTGATGAGGAATGATCTTTTTGGATGGGTAGAAGCCAAGAAACCACTTTTTCAGAAGGGGAACAGGGTGAAAAGACTAAAATATGCTAAAGCTCATTATGGAGTGACGAATACAACTTTTGTATGTTATATATGGTCACTATATCACTGCTAAAACATCAAATACTAATGGTAACCTAAGACTTTTGCACAGTACTGAGAAGGCTCCACTCTTGTGAGAAGGCTTTCCGCTAGATTTTGAAACATGACTGTGAGGTAACTGATGAAACTATAAGCTCTGGTTTACTGTTGGCATTCCAATTCATCTCAAAGGTGTCTGCGTGAGTTAAGGATCAGTCCAAGGCCAGTACTTCCAATAAAGTTGATTACTTTTGGTCTTTGTTTCAGGAAGGTAAGGAAGAAAGTTGTTGAATTCAGTTGTTGAGGAAGTGGAAACCAATGAATGTCATATTGAGAGTCACCGGGGTGTTGACATTGCTTCTAGTGGCAGTTTAGAACTTGGTAGTGAGTGATACATCCAAAGATGGATGACAGTGTGCCAGATGTTTGACTTACAGCTTCACAGGTTGAGCTATGGATGGTCTTAGAGGTTTCCACTTCACAACACCAGCACTTAAAGTTGATTTCTGTAGCAGAAAAAAGCCCTTATTCATGATCCATTCTACTGCCAGTGTTTATCTATTGAAATTGCTTTGGCTGTATGCCACTGTTTTACAGCTTCTGGCTGAAATCATGTATAATATTAAAATACTTTTGGCCATGTAGTATCTTCAAGGTACTCAATTGTAGACTTGGTGTGGCGATTAATGCAATAATATACAATTGAGAAATTCCTCATTTAAAGTAGCACAAATCCACTGAAAGCTCTTGCATTAGCCAGGGTAGTAAGATCACTCTCAGCGCAACACTCTTCATCATTGAATAATTCATCATAGTAAATGTGTCAGATGAGGACTTGACCAGCCCACTGTCTCATTTTCCAAAGACTAAGCAGATTCACTCCGCTTGCCCGAAGATATCGAGTTTCCTGACGCTCAGCGGCCATCAGACAAAGTAGATGGAACCCTGTAGGCAGCCCAAGTGTTTTATTCTTCCCAGAAGAATCCGAGCTTTGAAATGAAATAAGCATGAGTACAGAATGGTATTCGAAGCCAAAGCATGACTTCTAAAGTCCTAGCTACACAATTGTGTTGGCATGCACTGAGTGACCCAGATGGAGGAAGATTTGCTTAGTATTTAAGCTTATAAGTAAAAGACACCATGCACCAGTTGTCACAGCAAACCAGCAGATGACGCACAACACAGTCCTGTCGTCTTTCACACCTTACCTTGTCTTTCAGGGGTGGCCAACTATAGAAGAGACAAACATGGTGGTCCAAAGCGCTCAATAAAGGATCAGCATGTGACCACAGATTGATCCATTGATCATTCAGAGATCATGCACACTGCAAGTTGAGACTTTAGCCCAATATGAACTCACCAATTAATAACTGGTACTCACCATCTTAAGATTCCTGATAGGGATGGTATATCTCTCTGTCTTTCTCTGTGTGGGACTATTTATTTATCTATAATAAATAAATAAATATGGGACTATGTGTATATGGGACTGTGGTAGCCTAGCGGATAAGGTACAGGACTATGAACCAGAAGGTCCAGGGTTCAAATCCCACATCTGCCAAGCTGCCACTGTTGGGTCCTTGAGCAAGACCCTTAACCCACAAGTGCTTGGATTGTAAGATTGTATCAATTGTAAGTCGCTCTGGATAAGGGCGTCTGCTAAATGCTGTAAATGTAAATGTCTGTCAAGTCATATTTATTTACTCTATATAGGTCTTTATTATTATTTTTTTTACACAGGAACATTTTCTCAAAGTAGAGTTACAACTTTCTAGGCCCACAGCCCTAATTAAGCGAGCCTAGGGTGAAAGTGGCATGTAAAAACTCCCTAAATGTAGGAAGAAAACTTGGGAGAACCACAAGGGAGAACCAAAATTGTGGTTAGAGTTCAATCCACTTTTAACTTGACTACTTTATACCTCACTGTGCCTGTGTGTTTGCAGACCAGCACAGACCAGCAGGTGATTCAGGAGCTGGACGTGGAGAACATCCTGGCAGTGTTGCCAGCCTTCCCTCGTGGAGCACCCCTCCAGCGAGCTAGACATGCCGCCCAGGCCCTCAGCCGAGCCGCCAATTACTCAGTACTGATGGCTCAACAGCAGGTGAGTTTGCTGAGAGAGAAAAATAAATGCTAGAGGGAAAGAGGTGACTGACTGGTATCTGCACTCGGGTGTTTACCTGGTCCTGTTGCTCAAGTGGTTCTGCTTCTCCGTCTGTGTCTCTATAAATATTTGTTCTGTTCTCACTCCTGAATGCAAATCCAAGCCTGCTCTGTGCAGTAATCTATCCCGTTCCGTGTGCTAACAGTCTGTCAATGCCAATCAATATTTCATACTAAAAAAAACCTCCCACTCGGGCCTTGAGGGTCATCAAATCTGTTATTTCAGGAAAAGGGTCCTAATTGTGCCTTGCTATCGTGATACAGAAGAAGCGAGCATGAATCATTCATGATACACTCGGCCTGACCAGGAAAAACACAATGATTAATGCAACACTTGTTGTGACGCCTCACTACAGTCATTGCCCAGCATTGCCCAGGCGCCTCCTGACTCTGGGTTATGGGCCCATAATGCATTTTTAAAGACCTTGTGCTAGAGTGAGGAAATAGACATTAAAGCAAAGGCCAGTTCACTCTGTGTGCATGGTTAAATGTCAAATTGTGTTCAGGAGATGTTCAGATTGGCTTTCATCCAGGAAAAGTCTAGAATCTGAGCGCTAGCCTTTGAAAAAGTGTTTTTAACGGCCCTTGAGATTTGGGAGGATAGACATATTCGAAGTAGCATCTGCCTTCTGGCTTGTTACTACTGTGGGGATGGTAATTTTATCTACTAAATTGGTGTAGGTGGAAGCTCTCGAGGCTGAACTGGAGTTCCACCGGAGCTTGTACAGCCTGCAGATTCGAACCGTAGAGGAGCTCGTCCAGGGGATACGGGAGGCTTACCAAGGCTTCCAAGAGAACATCTCCCAGACACTGTGTGCTCCACTGCAAGGTATCAGTCCTTAAAGTCTAGCTTTAAAAATATGAGCTCCGCATTATATCGCATTAAAGAACCTTTTCTATTGTTGTTGGAAATAATCACAGGGTTCTACTGGCTTGAAGAAACGTACTCTGCATCTTCATACTTTTAATTAGACGTTGTATTGATTCCAATTAGATTTCAATTGACTCCATACTGTACCCCAGTGTTTCCCATTCCTGTGGCATGGAGTTGGCATGTTAACTGAGGGGGCTAGGAGGGTTTGGGTTAGCTAACATAACATTAACTGTGCTCAAGTTGGCAGAACGAGCCCAATGCCAAACTCATTCTTACATTCTCAGTAAACACCATGTACATCACCTAGCATTATACCCAAACATATGTGCCTGATTTATTTCTAACAAATAAACAACTCATCAGTGGTTGCCGAATGTAAGTCAGACATCTGTTGTGTTGCTGCATTAAGCAGAAGAGTCCATTTAAGTTGTAATAAAACTAATGGACTTTCAGATTCTCCACCATTATAGAGATTAGGAATTAACCGATAGAAGCGTTTCCTGTATAACACATGAGTGAATACCCAAAAGCAAGACAGAAAACATATGGAGGAGAACATAAGTTATTTTAACCAGCAGGCTGTTTCAGCTGTTGTATGCTGTAGTCCAGGGGTGATTGTAGACTACGTGATGTACCGGGGCACAGAATTTAGAGGGGTACAGCTGTACCCTTGTGCTTGAAAATCAGAAAATAAGTCTGTTAAACGCTAAATGGATAAAGTGATTTACCACAGGTGGGAGTTACTCCGCCATGGATGGGAAACGAGGAACAAATGAACATTAAAGAATCTGTATTAATTGCATTAACAAAATATATAGCCATGAGCTATCACTCCATGAGAAAAGCTGAAAGAAACTAGCTTGGACTGAAGGCATTCAAGGTTTTGCAAAATTCTCAGGCATTATGGGAAATGTAGTGCCAGTAATGAATTTGTGGTGTGTCCAGTAGTTCTGCTCTGGAATCCATGACAGAATTGACTTTTTACTCCCATAATTTTACTGAGGCACGTGCCCCTGCTGTAACCTTTTGCACATTACTGGGCTTTTGCTTTGCATGAAAGATTCTCTCTGGTAGTCTGATAAAAAATATCAACAAAAATATAAGAACATGCAAGAAAAAAACCAAAACAAAAGCGCAGTATTCCTTACATTTCCGGTTGACTTTTCTGTCATTGTAGACAGTATGAACCCGGAGATTTCATGTTTTGTCTGGTCAATATACAGGGGTTAGACAATGAAACTGAAACACCTGTCATTTTAGACCACAATAATTTATTAGTATGGTGTAGGGCCTCCTTTTGTGGCCAATACAGCATCAATTCGTCTTGGAAATGACATACACAAGACCTGCACAGTGGTCAGAGGGATTGTAAGCCATTCTTCTTGCAGGATAGTGGCCAGGTCACTACGTGATGCTGGTGGAGGAAAACGTTTCCTGACTCGCTTCTCCAAAACACCCCAAAGTGGCTCAATAATATTTAGATCTGGTGACTGTGCAGGCCATGGGAGATGTTCAACTTCACTTTCATGTTCATCAAACCATCTGAACTCTGGTATGTCACCCATAATGTTGTGTGCATTGCAAATATTTTGAGCAAAACTGTGCTCTTACCCTGCTAATTGAACCTTCACACTCTGCTCTTACTGGTGCAATGTGCAATTAATGAAGATTGGCCACCAGACTGGTCCAATTTAGCCATGAAACCTCCCACACTAAAATGACAGGTGTTTCAGTTTCATTGTCTAACCCCTGTACGTCCATTCCTGCATTTCAGGCTAAAACGCATTCCAAAAAAAGTTGGAACGGAGCAATTTAGGGTTAGTAATGAGATAAAAAACCACATAATGATGAGATTTCAAACAGGTCACGATCCTGTGTGTTTTGTAGTTCTGCTCAGCAATCCAGGATAGAAGTTACTTTTTGCTCCCATAATTTAGTGGGGCACGGCAACATTTTACTGGGTCATGTCCCCTAGTAAAGTGGGTCTGATGACGCTCCTTTTGCACATTACTGTGCTATTGCTTTGCATGAAAGATCTCTGGTAGTCCAGTGTGAAGATAAAGGGTGTGCAAGCTCTAAATTCTGCAGGAAGCACAGCAAAGACTAATGCCGTGTGCAACATTGAAAAGGTTACCACTGTTCAGCACTGACCTATTATTTGATGAGGTTGTATGGAAACTGGTAGTTATTGATCCATGTGAGTCCTACAAATTGTGTACCAGTACTGCTCATATGTGTAAAGCAACAGTCCATAGCTGCGACGTTGACATAATTCTTGTGGTTAAACAAAAAAGCCTTACTCGTAAAGTTTTCATGGACATTTCAGTTAAACATTCTGGAATGACATTGAGGAAAATATCTGGGAACACTGATACCGGAGTGATTGCAGGGTCTGTACAGCTGTGCATCTCAGAAATCTCAGAGATACAAGACCGCATTCTCTTCACAGCATGATAATTCCACGATAGAAGGAAATGATCCATAATCAGTCCATATGTGGAGGGGATCATCTCACAGTTCCAGCATACCGAGAATTATTTAATAAGCATAAAACTACCCGAGTCTGCGGTGTCCATTTACAACTCGCGTGCAATTTCCATTCTGCATGAGCTCTCTGCACATTGAATTGCAAATGTTTTTCGCTCCTCTGTGTTTTGAGATGAATTAGTCGTGAACGTCTGAGCCGCGCTCGGCCTCCTGCGGCAGGGATTTAAAAAGAAGCACGTCGAACATTTCCAGAAGGCCTTTTTGATTCTCTCTCTCTCTCTCTCTCTCTCTCTCTCTCTCTGTCTGTCTACCTCATTCTCTCATTTTTTCCCTATTTTTTCCAGATGTCCTTTCATGTTACGAGGATCTGAGGAGCACTGCGTCAGAGGCTGCTCTTCACCGCTTTCTGTCAGCTTTTAAGAGCAACTTGGCGCAGATGCGAGAGGCGGTGGATGCCTTCGGCCTTTCAAAGAGTGAAGGTAGATCAATGCCTGTCTCAGACGCACTCTACCTCTGTGTCTCTCGTCCGGTCTCTCTTTCTCGCTTTTCTCTAAAGGCATATTACTAAAGTCCATACAAAGCGGCTGGTCAGTGTAATTTTATGATGTTGATAATCACAGAAATGCGATCAGTACTTCACTTGAATCAGTTTTCCCATTCATTTTGTAAACGTTTTGCATCCCATCGCGCACCTACAGGGGTTAGACAATGAAACTGGAACACCTGTCATTTTAGTGTGGGAGGTTTCATGGCTAAATTGGACCAGTCTGGTGGCCAATCTTCATTAATTGCACATTGCACCAGTAAGAGCAGAGTGTGAAGGTTCAATTAGCAGGGTAAGAGCACAGTTTTGCTCAAAATATTGCAATGCACACAACATTATGGGTGACATACCAGAGTTCAGATGGTTTGATGAACATGAAAGTGAAGTTGAACATCTCCCATGGCCTGCACAGTCACCAGTTTATTAGTAAGTAGTAAATATTATTGAGCCACTTTGGGGTGTTTTGGAGAAGCGAGTCAGGAAACGTTTTCCTCCACCAGCATCACGTAGTGACCTGGCCACTCTCCTGCAAGAAGAATGGCTTAAAATCCCTCTGACCACTGTGCAGGACTTGTATATGTCATTTCCAAGACGAACTGACGCTGTATTGGCCGCAAAAGGAGGCCCTACACCATACTAATAAATTATTGTGGTCTAACATGACAGGTGTTTCAGTTTCATTGTCTAACCCCTGTATTTGCGAAAGCGTTTAGAAGTAAGGATAGAGGTTTTGCCAGCCCTGTTGACAAACCTCATAGACAAAGTTTGGTCAGTAATGTATTTGGTGGAACTATGACTCTAGCACATAGGGTTGTAATTTGGTGTGGCTTGTAATAGGAGGGAGCGATAATAGGGGAGGAATCATGGGTCTAATGATTTGATCTCACTCCCTAACTGCATTATTTGCTGCATTTTGTGTCTCTTGGTGCTCTCACTCTCTATATGAGTGGACTGTGGTAGCCTAGTGGCTAAGGTATGGATCAGAAGGTCCAGGGTTCAAATCCCACCTCAGCCAAGCTGCCACTGTTGGGACCCTGAGCAAGACCCTTAACCCACAATTGCTTGGATTGTAAGACTGTATCAATTGTAAGTCGCTCTGGATAAGGGCGTCTGCTAAATGCTGTAAATGTAAATGAGTGTTGTCTGGTTTTGTCTGGACAAGAGTTGAAGAGCAAAAGTTGGGACAGTATGGAAAATGCAAGAAAGCAAAAATGCAGTGTTAATTTTTTTTCATTGTATGAACCCAAGATATTTCATTTTGTCTGGTCAATAACCATCCGTTCCTTTTCCAGCCGTCCATCCAGCCGTTTCAGGCATGCAACACAGTCCAAAAGAAGTTGTGAAGGGGCATTTTAGGGCTAGTAATGAGGTAAAACACTATATAATGATGTGATTTCAAACAGGTCACGATCTGTGACTGTAATCATGATGTACAAAGCAGTGTCTGAGGAGCAAAAATGGGCAAAGGATCTCCAGTTTGTCAACAAATTCATGAGAAAATGATCTTTTCTCAAAGATTGATTTGTTTCTGAATGCATTGCAGGCCTGAAATGCAAGAATGAATGTTCCTTAACAAATGAAATGGAGCTGACCTAACAAAAAACATGAAATATCTTGGGTTCATACTGTTTGCAATGAAGGAAAATTCAATGTGAATGTAAAAATCCCTGCATTTTTTTATTAGCATCTTCCATACAGTCCCAACTTTTTCTGATTTGGAGTTGTACAATCGAACTAAATTACCCTGACTTACCATTGTAACATATGGGATCATCGCCAAATGTAAGAGTGATTATGAAATTGGGATATGCTGGAACAAGGTAGGAATTTTCCCATAGGAAATAATTGAAATATGCATCTACCATCTGAAAACTTACTATTTTCCAGAACAAGGTACATTTGAGTAGCAAGATTAATTCATTCATTCATTCACTTTCTAATCTGCTTGATCCTAGTCAGGGTCACGGGAGAACTGGTGCCTAGCCACAGTCCGCAAGGCAGGACCAACCCTAGACAGGGCGCCAACCCATCGCAGGGTACACGTACAGACTCACAGACTAGAGCCACTTTAGAGACATCAGTTAACCTAAAGCATGTCTTTGGACTGTGGGAGGAAAACGGAGTACCAGGAGTAAACCCACGCAGACACGGAAAAGGCTACATATTAATAATAGAAGACCTTGATCCTGCTGAATTCGCAGCGCTTGAAGTCTTCCAGCATCATGATATCATTTTCAGCCACATCATCCAACCTAAGCATGCAATTATCTCAGCATTCAATTCCTTCTAGGGTTTGAGTGCTAGAACTGGTACCGCGCTGGAACAATTATCTGCCACGTGTCTAATTTTATCGCTCGCAGATTTTTATCACGTCTCGGCTATGCTATGATTTGTTTTTATGATTGCTGCTCGTTGCGTTAGATAGCCGGTCTATCACAGCTGCGTTTTTACTGCGTTGCTTTCTGCCTGCGAAAGCGAAATGGTATGCTGCCCAGATTGCACTCTTACGCCGGCGCGCAAATATGTAGCGCTCTCCTGTGAGTACGTGAGACCATTTAGGACGGGGAAAGTAAGGCTGGTGTAATGGAATGACTCGACAGAAAGCTAACGCGAGTGTGCGAGAGGGTGTGACGTTGGTGCGAGCATAAACAGACCGTTAGTGTGCGGTTTGAAAGTGCGCGGCGATTTCCAACGGCTCGGTGCGTAAAGTGAAACTATGAAATATGGAAGGGTCCTCTTTGCGAGCGTGCGCCCGTGTGTGTGGGCGCAGCGCGCTCAGGCCTGGTGTGTGTTTTTGAGTGTGTGTGAGTCACGTTGTGCTGGGTTAGTGTGTGGTTTGGGCGGGTGACAGGCATGGACTGAAGCCCAGACCTCCCTGTGTAGGCGGCTGTGGCAGCGCTGGCCTGATTAGACTCAGCAGAGTTGACATCAGCCCCTTAATAACCACCTCACCGCGAGCACACACACAATTACAGCACACACTGGGATAATAAATGTGACACCCAGGACTGTGTAGCAGTGTTTAAGGCTGCACCTGTCACAATCTCCAGCACTTCAGCCCAGGCTCCTGAAGTGTACACTTTTTATATCAACCAAGCCTCCCTCACTTACCTCTACTAGACTGGACACTAACTCACTCTATCACACTACCTTACTCACGTTCACTCAAAATGTACTTTTATATAGTATCTATACAGGTAAGGGCGTTTATTGACCACCCGATTGACGCCCATTCGCTTTAATGACAATTATAACAAATTGTAATAGGAAATAAAATCCGGACGTTGAGGTGTAAACATCTGGTCAAATTAAAAAAGGTTTAGCACGTGTATTTAACTGCCATAAATATTAATGATGTCCTACTTTGATGTTTTGTTTATATTTTTAAAAGGTAATTTATTTTCATGAATATTGATTTACTTTGCCTTAACTACAGGGTGGGCCATTTATATGGATACACCTAAATAAAATGAGAATGGTTGGTGATATCAACTTCCTGTTTGTGGCACATTAGTGTATGGGAAAGGGGAAACTTTTCAAGATGGTTGTTGACCATGGCGGCCATTTTGAAGTCGGCCATTTTGGATTCAACTTTATTATTTCCAATGGGAAGAGGGTCATGTAACACATCAGACTTATTGAGAATTTCACAAGAAAAACACTGGTGTGCTTGGTTTTAACAGAACTTTATTCTTTCATGAGTTATTTACAAGTTTATGACCACTTATAAAATGTGTTCAAAGTGCTGCCTATTGTGTTGGATTGTCAATGCAACCCTCTTCTCCCACTCTTGACACACTGATAGCAACACCGCAGAAGAAATGCTCTCCCGATCTGACCCACTTAGACTGTTATCTTTGGGGTCATCTGTAGGCAATTGTCTATGCTGTGAAGATACAAGATGTGCAGCATCTGAAACAACGGATACTGGAAGCCTGTGGTAGCATTTCTTCTGCGGTGTTGCTTTCAGTGTGTCAAGAGTGGGAGAAGAGGGCTGCATTGACAATCCAACACAATGGGCAGCACTTTGAACACATTTTATAAGTGGTCATAAACTTATAAATAACTCATGAAAGAATAAAGTTCTGATAAAACCAATTATCGCACCATTATTAGCACCATTATTAGCACACCATTGTTTTTCTTGTGAAACCCTTAAGATGTGTTACATGACCCTCTTCCCATTGGAAATAATAAAGTTGGATCCAAAATGGCCACCATGGTCAACACCCATCTTGAAAAGTTTCCCTCCTCCCATATACTAATGAGCCACAAACAGGAAGTTGATATCACCAACCATTCCCATTTTATTTAGGTGTATCCATATAAATGGCCCATCCTGTACATGCATTAATAGGAACTACATTACGCTCTGTGTCGCAGCTTTCTCTGCCAATCAGGAACGTGATATGGAAAAGTTTGTACTCTGCTTAACACTGAAAGCACCAAGCCGGTTTCTCTTACATGTACCTGGAGGTGCATACTAGACTTAATACTAGTATTGCTGCTCTGGATTTACATACTTAAAGGTTTAAAGTGTTAAAAGGTGATCCTACAATGCCTGTTCTATAAAGTAGTGTTTCTTCAAGTGGACTCATTCCCTCTTGGTTGTGTGCAGCCAGTGAGGGAATTATTTGGAATGTGAGCATCTCCGTTCTGCCTCCCTTAACGTTTCAAGAGAACATGCATTTTGAAATCGAAAATGTTAGCGCTCATACTATGAATTAGGATGGCTTTTAACACTAGCTAGCTACCACAAGTAACTTACTGAGATGAATCGTCTTCGCTGAGTGAGCTGACGTGTTAGCTTTTCAGATTCTAATGTAAAGCCTAGCGGTTAAGGTACTGGACTACGGACCAGAACGTCCAGAGTTCAAATCCCACCTCTGCCAAGCTGCCACTGTTGGGTTCTTGAGCAAGGCCCATGACCCACAATTGCTTGGATTGTAAGACTGTACCAATTGTAAGTCGCTGTGGATAAGGGCGTCTGCTAAATGCTGTAAATGTATATAACAGAGATCACTAATTAGAAGGGTGTCTACATACTTTTGGACACACACTGTTTGTTTGTGTGTTTATTGGTTTATTTAATGTTGCTGTCAGCACCAGTAGCCATTTCAGCGACACACACAAGGTTATATCAATACACATGGTTACCTCAAGTCTAGTCGTATACATACAGTCAAGTCAGTGCCAGTTCAGTGTAATCAAATAACCTAACATGCATGTCTTTGGACTGTGGGAGGAAACCACAGTACCCGGAGTAAACCCACACAGACACAGGGAGGACATGCAAACTCCAAACAGAAAGAACCCAGGCCGCTCCACCCTGGGATTGAACCCAGGACCTTCTTGCTGTGAGGCAGCGGTGCTACCCACCGAGCCACCGTGCTGCCGACACACAGTGTAGATGGCCAACAAGTTCCAAATGCAGAAAAAACTGTTTGTATATGTATATGATTTAGTACCCTAAATTAATTTAGGAGCGATATATTGGAATTTATGCTGATGAAATCTGAGGTAATTAGGAGTAATGGAACTTGGTTAGCCGCAGCTAAAATGGCCAGTCTTGGCTAAATCGCTCAGTATTGCCGTCACCAGTCTTCCCGTCCCAAACTCGTGTCACACGGAGACACGGACTGGAAGTTTCCAGTGTGACTGCAGTTTAAAATCTTGAAGTCCCGTTAACTAAATACATACGAATGGAATCAGCAACTGGCTATAACCTTGCATCATAACTGAACTGTAGGAATTGTTTTCCATTCTGAGTAAAGACGAATGAGTTATAATGAGTTGATGGATAAAGATGAAGTTAAGCAACACTGCAGTATTCCTTTAAATAACCTTCCATTCTGTGTAAGTACTTAAATTTGTCACAGTCCTGTAGTCATCATGGATGGCGTCTGTGCTAGGCATGTGGACGTCGCATGGGACTCTGCCATCCTCCAAAATCCACCCGCACCTTCTTCCATCCAAAATACTGAAATAATCCACCTTCATCGCCTTTCCAAGCCAAACACCTCTGCTCCTTGTGCGCTCTCTGCGCCATTCCAGATTTTGCTTAGGTGGCCTGCTCGCTCAGTGTGTGTGGTCTTCGGCGGGGCAGACGCTACCCTATGCTCTGAACATTTCCACTGCTGTGTCCCTCGTACTGTACTCGCTCGCTCTCTTTTTCTCGCTCTGCTGGTGCCAAGTGCTCACTCCCTGCAAAACTGCTCACACTCTGGAGACACCGGGGCAAATATTTACATAAGATGCTGTTGGAATGCCAGCTTTTCATGGCTCGATGCAGATCTCAGTCCACATAGCTGACGGTGTGTGGAGTTTTAATTGATGCAGCGGTGATGCATCATTGCGTTCAATCAGCCGTGTAACTTCGCCTCACAGAGATGTTTATATTAAGGAAATGGCCTTATTGAGCATATACATTTCAGCAGTGTGGCACCGGAACTAAACTGTGAAGGACTGAGTTGCAACAGAGGAGCTGAGCAGAACGGAGATGATCAAGAAAATGGTTCGTATGCTGTATATGCCTTTGTATACCTCGTTGACCAAAAAAAACAACGCACCCAGATAGAAATGTCAGATTGCTGCAAAACTGAGTCCAGTTTTGGCTCGGGCAGATATGAAAATGATTACTGGTGTTCTCTGGTTAGACACTGAGTCTTGTCACAAGACGTTGTAAAAGTGCTTCCCCCGCTGCCCTATAAAATGGCTATCAGAGTCTACTTTTGGGTTGTGTACCTCTTGGTGAGAGATCGATGACTGCTATACATGCCTCTATGACATTTTGCCCAGCTGACGGACTTTGAGAGGAGGTGCAACATTGAACTGACAGAAGCAGGATACCAACAGTGGCAGCTTGGCAGAGGTGGGATTTGAACCCTGGACCTTCTGTTCCCTAGTCCAGTACCTTAACCACTAGGCTCCCACAGTTTCAACCGTCTTTATCCTGTGTTGCTCTACAGCTCTACACTAGTGGTCAAAAGTACACTGAATGACTTTAAGGCTTATCTCTCAGTAGCTGTCTAAGTCAGAATTGTATGATGTGTTTGAATATAAAGGAAATTCACTGCACCAGGTTAACCAGGTTAAAAAATGTGTCAGTCTTTGTGACTGTTGAAACCTCCTCTCTTTACCTCTAGAGATACTGCCACTTCAGCAAACGACAGTTTGCTTTAAAACACGATGATATCTGGTTCTGTGCCTTTCATTTCTCACTTACAAGTGTCTTATCTGGCTGTGTGACATTTCTATACAATGCATGGTTTGTTCATCTGTTCTCCTGCCATGGGTGTCAGCAGCTTTCTCTGGTATCAGACAGATTGCTCCTTTGTCTTTTGTCCATTATCACCATGCCTGTCTGTGACCGTGAGGTTGTCAAGGAACCAGTCGCTCAACCTCCTTATCTTTAGGTACTACTGATTTGCTATTGCACCAGAACTGCTGCATAATCTAGGGGTAACGTGTTGGGGCACCTGACACTCAGTAGACCTAGTCTTTTTAAGACTCTTATTGTTTTTGTTTCATTCTTCAGTGTTGGGTCACTACAACTATCATAATCATCATATCATGTAATAGCTGGGAATTCAAACCGCAACCAGTCATTAGTGGTACAAAGTTTTCTGGAGCTGTAAGTTCTCTGTACTGCAGGAGGAGGTATTTGTCATAATTTGAGTCAAAAATCAGTTTTATAATTTATTTTATTGAAATTTTTTAAATATAATTTTAAAATGTTGGTTTACATTTGAGAACCAGTCTAGTTGGGTTGTCTTTGGTTACTATTTTGTATTATTATTATTATTATTATTATTATTATTATTATTATTAGATCATTTTACCCACATTTTATCTCCACTTGTCTTGGTCAGGGTCACAGGGTGGGGCATGAATGATTCTGAATTATACCCCAGAATTCAGTGCCCTGACTGTTAGGGACTTTTTAAAATATAAATGGAACCCAAGAGAAAAGGGAAAAAGCTATAATTTATGTACATTTTTGCCAATAAAGAATTGCACTGAACCATTTTATTCTTTTGGTCTGTGTGTGTGCGCGGGCTGGGGGGTGCAACTTTCCTTAGATACTCATAGGAGGGGCTCCAAGGAAAAGAGTTTTGAACCACTGAACTAGTGTATTGGCACTGCACCACCAGAGCATCTATAATAATAATAATAATAATAATAATAATAATAATAACAACAACAATATAAATGCTAATAATAATAGTAACTATTATTATTATGATTATTATTATTATTATTATTATTATTATTATTATTGTTAATAATAATTATAATTATTATTATTATTATTATTATTATTATTATCATTATTATCATTATTAATAATAATAATCATAATAATGATTATTATTATCATTAATAGTAATAATAATGATAATAATAATAATTATTATCATTATTATTAACAACAATAATAATAATAATAATGATAATAATAATTATTATTATCATTATTATTATCATTATTATTATTATTACAGGAGATTAAATAAAATCAGACATTTAGCAGAAAAAATATATAAGAATTTATCAGTTAAACAAACTTTTTCCTTGTTTTACTTAAAATGTAAATTGTGCACTGTACTCAATTGGACCAGTTTTTAAAAAAATGCTTTTTAAAAATACAAAGTTGGGCTGGTATTTGAGTCAAATCAAAAGTAAGCAGCACTCCCTCTTTCCACTGGCTATGAGACTTTAACTGAGCTGTTGGCCAGTTCTAAATAAACTAATAAAAGATACTATTTGATACTTTAATCTGTTTATCCATTGTGGTATATATGAAGATGGAACAGACGTACAAAAGATACAGAACATGGCAAATAGCTAACAGCTAACAGGAGGGATACTAATATGGTAGATGTATTACTGCTATCGAGTCTTATTGCTTACTTTAGCTTTTAGCTTCTTGTTGTGTAGTCAGATCTATACGCAGTCACACATTTGGCTTTTTACACACCTGCCACAGAAATGAATAGCGTTCTGTAGTTCTATAGCTGGCTCTGCTTGAAAAGCTGTTTCACTGCTGCTAGCAAACATTTCAGTGGAACTATTGGGGGAAGCGCATGTTAACTGTATAATGAATTGTGCTATTTATATAGCATTAATGTGAGTGTTCGTAATGGGTACTTTGCACCCCACTTGCAATTATTTATTATATACAAGTGGCCATTCTTAAGAGAAGCAATATGGTATGAAAGTTAGCCAGTCAATGGGCTTTCCATGCACCGGCTGCAAGCTTTAGCAAAGATATTTCATCTGTTAACCAGGCGACTGTGGAAAGGCCTGACGTCAGCGATTTACGGCGTTCCTAACGCGTACCTCTCTCCCTCAGAACAAACTCCTCATTTATCTTCACTTCGTTTCACACTCCTCCTCTGCTCCTTCTCTCTAAGAAATGGGGTCATGTAAACTCAAAGAGAGAGCTCCTGCTCGACCGAGTCAAGTTTGTTACCATGATTTTTAATGCCATTCCATATCATCACATTAAAAACACTTTAAAAATGAAATACTTGGGTCTAACTGGGCTTTGAAAGAATTACATCACTTATCCATCAAATATCATGGACACCACAATACAGGTATTCACCAAAATGCATGTTGTCCAGACATTAGCCTAGTCACATAGTCTTTTCTGCTGCCATCTACACAGCATCTGTAATGCCACCGCATTTTTAACTTATGGAAATTCACAATAATCATAGAAAATATGGTGATGTACAGTTACGAGGATTAAGAGGATTTTAAAAGGGTGGTATGATGGACCTGATACTTTTGTTAGACGTAAGCTGAAAATGCATTGATAGACAGTATTACGAACAACACGGGAGATCAGCCAGATCAAACAGAGACTCAATGAGTGAATGTGAACCAGTTTATATAGTTTGAGAGAATATATAGTTAGGGGGTGGACAAACAAAGGAGTACTATTTACAATATGACAGCTGTATACAGTTACGAATGCCATTTACAGCTTTTGAGCAATAGCAGCATCTGGCAGGTTCATCGGGATGTCAAGTTGACCCTTTTACAGTCCGAAGTTTGAACAGGAATGGTCTATTTCGGAAGGGTAGCAGCCAAGAATCCACTTTTTCAGAAGAGAACAGTTTGAAAATGCTAAGATATCTCTCAAAGGAAATCTCACAAAGATTGGACTGATGATCAGTAGACAAGCATATAATGGAGAGAGAAATACAGGTGGATCAGGTGGTCAACAAGTTGTTATATACAGTGGGGCAAAAAAGTATTTAGTCAGCCACTGATTGTGCAAGTTCTCCTACTTAGAAAGATGAGAGATGTCTGTAAAACAAAATCCAGGAAATCACATTGTAGAATTTTTAAAGAATTTAATTGTAAATCATGGTGGAAAATAAGTATTTGGTCACCCACAAACAAGCAAGATTTCTGGCTCTCACAAACTTGTAACTTCTTCTTTAAGAAGCTCTTCTGTCTCCACTCGTTACCTGTATTAATGGCACCTGTTTGACCTCGTTATCTGTATATAAAAGACACCTGTCCACAGCCTCAAACAGTCAGGGACTCCAAACTCAACCTATGGCCAAAGACCAAAAGAGCTGTTGAAGGACACCTTTGAAGAAAATTGTAGACCTGCACCCGGCTGGGAAGAGTGAATCTACAATAGGCAAGCAGGTTGGGTGGTGAATAAATCAATTGTGGGAGCAATTGTAAAAAAAAAAAGGAAGACATTCAAGACCATTGATAATCTCCCTCGATCTGGGGCTCCACGCAAGATCTCATCCCGTGGGGTCAAAATGATCATGAGAACAGTGAGCAAAAATCCCAGAACTACACGAGGGACCTGATGAATGACTGCAGAGAGCTGGGACCAAAGTAACAAAGGCTTTTTTGAGAAGGAAGTAGAATGCTGAGAGTTGGCAACCATACCTACTGTGAAGCATGGGGGTGGAAACATCATGCTGTTTTAGGCTGTTTTTCTGCAGAGGGGACAGGACGACTGATTTCGTGTTAAGGGAAGAATGAACGGGGCCATGTATCGTGAAATTTTAAGCCAAAACCTCCTTCCATCAGTGAGAACATTGAAGATGGAAGTGTGGCTGGCTCTTCCAGCATGACAATGATCAAAAAAAAAAAACACACCACTTGAGCAACGGAGGAGTGGCCTCCGGTAAAAAGCATTTCAAGGCCCTGGAGTGGCCTAGCCAGTCTCCAGACCTCAGCCCCATAGAAAATTTGTTAAGGGAGTTGAAAGTCTGTGTTGCCCCAAACCATCACTGCTCTAGAGGAGATCTGCATGGAGGAATGGGCCAAAATACCAGCTACAGTGTGTGCCAACCTGGTACAGACTTACAGGAAACTTTGACCTCTGTCATTGCCAACAAAGGTTATGTTACAAAGTATTGAGTTGAACTTTTGTTATTGACCAAATACTTATTTTCCACCATAATTTACAATTAAATTCTTTACAAATCCTACAATGTGATTTCCAGGATTTTTTTTCCTCATTATGTCTCTCATAGTTGAAGTGTAGCTATGATGAAAATTTCAGACCTCTCTCATCTTTCTAAGTAGGAGAACGTGCACAATCAGTGGCTGACCAAATACTTTTTTGCCCCACTGTATATGGTCATTAGACCATTGCTAAAACACCAAATCTAATAGATGCCTAAGATGCACAGTCGTGTACATTTCTAGTGTAATTTCTCTAAACTATTTGTTTAGAGCAAAAAGACTTTGTCGCTATTATAAGTTGCATGCTCTCTATACTTACACAATTTAGAATCATGAAAAATGAAGTAGCATGACATGCTGAGCCATTCGCATTATTCAGTGCCTGGCCCTGGAGGCAGATGTCTTCCACACACGCTGTGATTCACACCTGTGTTCACTCACGTGTGAAATATTTATGTGACTGTCTTACTATTTATGATTGGTCTGTGCTCTTCCAGAAAGGTCACATGTTAAAATATGAAGGGCGTCTGACTGATGCTAAGCACATGGACACAGTAGGACACTCCGACCTTTAATCTTGTAAATGTCGCATCCATGAAGCTGCAGTTGTCTGTATATAGATTAAATATTCATGTCTAACATATCAAAAACACAGCTGAACAAGTAGGACAGTTTAATATAGAATTTAAAATGCAGGATATAAATAAAAAAATGAATTGTCTGTCTGTAGGAGATGAAGCACTAGGACGATACGGCCACGATTTTCTGACATCTGTGGAACGTCTCCTGAAAGAGTGCACCGAGAAGAGAGAGAAAGCGGCGAGTCAGCTGCATTCCCTCCAGCAAGAGCAGCAGCAGGCTGTTCATATCCTGCGTAGACTCCGAGCCCAGAGAAAAGATGCCAGCTCTGAAAAAGCTCAGCTCCAGACGGCCTGTCCTGGAAGCGCTCAGTGTGACATCCCTGCTGCTCTCAAACCCTCTGCAAGTGGCAGAGCTACGGCTGGAGAAACCGCCGTCACGCCAGCCGAGCAGAGACACAGAGCAATCCGACACGCCGTACAAGTCGATGTTCCTGGAAACACCTTTTCTCAAGTGGTGGGTGCCAACCAGAAGCCGAGGGGAGAAGAGGGTGGGCACAAGAGGAGGAATTCTTTGAAAAGCAAGAACAGAAAAGAAGTGACTAGACCTGAGTGGCAGTCCTAGATACCAAAGAGTGAGGCAAGTTTAAGCCAACTCAACATCATGATGCTGTTTTGTTTATTTACCGTGGTACCTCGGTTCCCGACCACCTCGGAACTCATGGACTTCGGTTCTTGGTGCATTTTGACTAGAAAAATTAGTCTCGGTTCTCATTGTTTATTCAGTACTTCGTGCACTTGCTTATACTTGTATGAGTCACGCTACTTGTTTCAGCTGAATCTCGATTCACGATTCAGTACACAGTGATTCAGTGATTCAGAGTCACAACAGCAGTTGCTCAGAGAAGATCACCGCTATTTTTATGGTGATTTTCTTTGTTTTTACATCTACAGTAGTGTATTCTTAGTGCGAATAAGTCCCCATGGGTCCTAAAAAGGTTAGTTATAAGGGCCAACTGAAAGCAAAACAAGAACTGAATGCTCCAGAACACAGGCTGAACAGTTAGCCCTGAATTCACCAATAGAGTAAGTGTTTTGCTTTTACTTTTCACTTTCAATCCATTACTCACTAAATTACAGGACGTTTTTCAACACTTTATTATAAAATAAGCTTTGTGCTAGCAATTTTGGCCAACTATAGGTTAATGTAAGTGTTTTAAACATTAACCTACTCCTCAGTTCATGATATATTAAACTTATGATGGATTTGTTGAACATATCTCCATCATAAATCAGGGAGCACCTGTACAATACAACTCCATTAATGCATATAATGCCTTATACAGTGTGGATTTTTTAGGGGTCTGGAACAGATTCATTCAATTGACATTATTCCTTAGGAGAAACATTCGCTTGGTACTCGAGGTACCTCTGTATAGGTCTGTTTACAGTGCAGGAACCTTTCCAGAAACTCAAGAATTTTGGCAGAGGAACCTTGCTGATCTTAGTTCTTTCTGACCTTGTACTAAACAGAAATTCACAATTGGTTGACATCATTGTTGATTGATAGGAAAGCCAGTCATCCTCAATCACCAGGGTCAGATGCGCACTCTTGATCATTTAACCAATGAAGGATGTTGCATCTTCAGTATTCAAACTCGCTTGCCTGCTGTCCCTCCCGGGACTTCAAGTTAACATGATTGCTATATTACAGAATGGTCTCAACGCCTGCAATGTGGTCAAAATGCAAACCGTGCAAAATCTCTTCCAGGACTCTTTGGTTGCTGAAAAGGTTCCAGCAGTAGAAACATGCCATATGCGAACTGCGACTAGAATGGGGGATTTGTGAGGGTGGGTTGCTAATAGCCTTTAGAAAAGACTCTCTGGCTGCGCAGACCTGGAGGAAATGAACGCACTTAGAGAGCCTTGTTCTACCAGTGTCAAACAAAGTCCAAGTCTATTTCTGTCCCATTTTTTTCAGTGTCATATACGAGGCAAGAGAACACCAAAACAGGGGTGCTATACAGGATCAGACACTATAACGCTCTGTTTGTTCACGTCGTCTAGAAAACCTGTGAATGGTAGTTGCTGTGGTTTTATAGTTTGTTAGGCTTCTGTGAAGGCTATTTTAAGGAATTGAACAGTCATTGTTTGGAAATAAAGTCATTGTTTACACTGCACTTGGAAGTGCTGTAATCTGCACAAATCCAGTTTTGCTGATTGTTATCTTTATAATTCGCTTTATGCTGACAACAGGTCATGCTCCTAAACTGACCAACATGCACTCTCAAAGGATCGAGGTTCTAATGCACTACATAGGTTATACAGTGCCATTGTTTGGTGAGCATTTCAATAAATGTGAGCATTTAAGTGAATAGGAAGGGAGTCAGAAGGATTTTGAAGCCATTTTTACATGGATTTGAGTAGAAATCTGGCTAATATCAGCAATAAGAAGACATTACTACAGTATGTGTAAACAGTGGTTTACATGCACCTAGGGATAATATACTACAGGCGTTGTAGATTGGTCCAAACAATTACAGGCTAATATTCAAAACCATTAAGATTAGGAACTAATTTTGGGATGTACCAGATGCCACGAAGCTCCCCCTAGAATTATATTTGCTTCAAGGCCTTTTTTGGTTTGCATTCGCACCACCAGTAGGAACACCAGCGATGCTAGGTTGGTGAAACTACATCACTTTCGAGTGACATACTAAAACAACGATCATGGAGTTGTTTCTCTTGGGTTTAACCCCATGGAGCACTTGAAGAGAAGGTCACTATATTTCAGATTAGGGCAATTCTAAACCCCCACTAACGAGGTGCTTTTGCACTGGAGGAACGTTCCATAATTCTTAGAACAAGTGGAGAGAGAGTGCCCCCTTTCTCGCGTGTTCATGCCACAGGAAGTGGGGATGATTGTAGTTCTCAGAAGAACATGTACAGGGACTTTTGTAGCTCCTTCTAAATGGTAGTCAAGTCAAGTCAGATCTATTTATATAGCGCTTTTTACAATGGAGCATTGTCTCAAAGCAACTTTACAAGTTTAGATTATCTCCTATTAACTACGTCCAATCCCAAATTGAGCAAGCCTAGGGCGACAGTGGCACTTCTGTATACCAGTAGCTGTTTAGGTCAGGAGACTGGAGAAAGTCCATGACAATCAGCACTCCTTGATCTTCTTTGGTCTTCAAGTATTTGCTGCAAAATTATGTTTTGAGTCGTGATCCTGCTACAGTATCTAAAATTGCAATTATTGTAAATAAATGTTATAATAAAATCTTGCTGGTACAGATTTATTGAGGTTTGAGCAGTCAGTCATGTTCCTGGGTCCCAATTTACTGGGTGACAGCTGGCTACGAGGTCCTGCCCCTTTGAGCGGTTGACTGACCATCATAACAGAAGCCATATGACAAGGTAGGGCGAATGAAAACCACACTGTCAAATACCTGCCAAGAAGTTTTTTTTCTGTGCAACACACACGCCAGCACTCCATTCAATGCCAGTGATGTTAATACATCACAATATTATAATGATCTTGTAATAATCTTATTGCAATAATCTATTGTCCTATCTGTCTCATAGATGCTCAGATACACAAGGTTCAGTGAGGATCTCTTAGCTCTGTGTTTGGGAAGAGATTCACTGGGAGGCGTTTGGGTTTGATGAACAGTGCGATATTTATATTTATACAACTGTTAGTTCCGACCTTACAATCTGATTGGTTGAGAAGAGGTCTCATGATTCTATTTGTGATAACAGCATGGCTTTTCACACCAAAACGGTATCACTCCACCGACGTGTTGCCAAGTATCGACAAGCTTTAAACACCAACATACGACATATACAAATAATGGAATAACCCTGATAATTTAATAAATTTTATGTTAGTTAGTTTTTTCCTTTCATCTTTGCTTATTTGCACTTTGTATTTTAAACTAACCTAACTTGGTAGTGTTATATAAACCATATGGCTTTTGTAGAGTACTTTTGTACTGTGTTTGAGCAGGGTAGGGAATTGATACCATTGTGTAGCAACAACTCTGGGACTGTGGTAGCCTAGTGGTTAAGGTACTATGGACCAAAAGGTCCAGGGTTCAAATCCCACCTCTACCAAGCTGCCACTGTTGGGTCCTTGAGCAAAACCCTTAACCCACAATTGCTTAGATTGTAGGATTGTATCAATTGTAAGTCCCTTTGGATAAGGGCGTCTGCTAAATGCTGTAAATATAAATATATAAATATAACTTATTCATTGTGGACCTACTTTTTGGTGGAAGATAACTTCAGTATTGAAGCCTATTCAGGGATTCTTATTTATATATTTGTAGAAAAATGTTGCATAAAAGCGGAACAACACTCGAGGTTGTGTGTTATCACTGATGACATCACGGCTGTGATTATCTACGGCACTCGCCATGATGTTATTCTTGATAACACACTCCCTCTTAATTTGCTTAAAAATAGTGCTGTCAAATGATTAAAATAGTTGGTTTCACTGACTGGTGAAATGACCAGACTATAATCCTATTGTAAAAAACAAAGAAGCCATAAGAAACCTTACTGAATATCAGCAACAAAAACAAATCACAGTGTAGCCAAGATATGAATCAGCAGTAAATCATTGCACTTTAAATCATGTGATTTTAGAAGAACAAAGGCTTAATGATTCCACTAGATTTTAGAACATGACTCTAAAGTCAGCTTCTGACGTTACACATTAAGCCCTGGCTTGTGTTTGGCATTCCAGTTCATTTTCAAGGTGTCTGATGGAGTTGAGGTCAACGTTCTGTGCAAGCCAGCCAAAATTCTCAATCCAATCTCTATGGACTTTAAGGACAGCAGGAAACAAAGTTGATGAACTGGCTTGTTGGAAGTGGAAACCTGTAAATGTGTCATAATGAGAGTCACTGGGGTATCTGTGCAACCCATTCATCTCCCACTGTTTGTCTATGGAGAATCCAGAAATGCATGCTTTATATTATGAATATGTTAAAAGTGAGTATTACCGACGTGGCAGAGGAGGAAGGGGTGTCCATAAACTTTTGTCCATATAGTGTATGTGGCTTGGGGGCATCTTGCCTTAGATCAGAACAGACTTTTATATTTTATATAACAGACAGAATCAGACTTTTATATTACATATAATATTACAGTGGGGCAGAAAAGTATTTAGTCAGCCACTGATTGTGCAAGTTCTCCTACTTAGAAAGATGAGAGAGGTCTGTAATTTTCATCATAGGTACACTTCAACTATGAGAGACAAAATGAGAAAAAAAATCCAGGAAATCACATTGTAGGGTTATTAAAGAATTTAATTGTAAATCATGGTGATAAATATGTATTTGGTCACCCACAAACAAGCAAGATTTCTGGCTCTCACAGACCTGTAACTTCTTCTTTAATAAGCTCTTCTGTCCTCCACTGGTTACCTGTATTAATGGCACCTGTTTGACCTCGTTATCTGTATAAAAGACACCTGTCCACAGCCTCAAACAGTCAGACTCCAAACTCAACCATGGCCAAGACCAAAGAGCTGTCAAAGGACACCAGGAAGAATATTGTAGACCTGCAGCAGGCTGGGAAGAGTGAATCTACAATAGGCAAGCAGGTTGGTGTGAATAAATCAACTGTGGGAGCAATTGTAAGAAAATGCAAGACATACAAGACCATTGATAATCTCCCTCGATCTGGGGCCCCACGCAATATCTCATCGTGTCCCAGAACAATCCCAGAACTACATGGAGGGACCTGATGAATGACCTGCAGAGAGCTGGGACCAAAGTAACAAAGGCTACCATCAGTAACACACTACGCCGAGAGGGACTCAGATCCTGCAGTGCCAGGCGTGTCTCCCTGCTTAAGCCAGTACATGTCCAGGCCTGAAGTTTGCCAGAGAGCATATGGATGATCCAGAAGAGGATTGGGAGAATATCATGTGGTCAGATGAAACCAAAATAGAAGTTTTTGGTAAAAACTCAACTCGTCATGTTTGAATACTGAGTTGCATCCCAAGAACACCATACCTACTGTGATCCATGGGGGTGGAAACCTCATGCTTTGGGGCTGTTTTTTTGCAAAGGGAACAGGACGACTGCTCCGTGTTAAGGGAAGAATGAACGAGGACATGTATCGTGAGATTTTAATCCAAAACCTCCTTCCATCAGTGAGAGCATTGAAGATGGAACGTGGCTGGGCATGACAATGATCCCAAACACACCGCTCGGGAAACGAACGAGTGGCTCCGTAAAAAGCATTTCAAGGTGTTGGAGTGGCCTAGCCAGTGTCCAGACCTCAACCCCATAGAAAATTTGTGGAGGAATGGGCCAAAATACCAGCTACAGTGTGTGCAAACCTGGTGAAGACTTAAAACAAAGGTTATGTTACAAAGTATTGAGTTGAACCAAATTTATTGACCAAATACTTAGTTTCCACCAAAATTTACAATTAAATTCTTTAAAAATCCTACAATGTGATTTCCCGGATTTTTTTCTCATTTTGTCTCTCATAGTTGAAGTGTACCTATGATAAAAATTACAGACCTTGCTCATCTTTCTAAGGAGAACTTGAACAATCAGACTAAATACTTTTTTGCCCCACTGTATAGTAGCACAGATTTTAATTAAACTGTTACAAACGCTATGTTCATATTATCACAAATAAGTTTGGAATAAGAAGACCAGATTTTGGCCATGTTTATGTGTAATGTGAGCACAGTCACAGAGATGTCCAGTGTGTACATCAGCTGCCTGTGATAGTGATCATAGATCCCAGATGTAAAACCAGCCTTAATAATCCAGCATGCATACATTCATTTTTTGATTTATTAAACATTTTTGTGGCATGATGCATTTAAGTAGACCAGAGGATTCACTGAATATTCATGTTGCTTGGATGTTAGTGACACCATTAGCATATTTCTTCCAGATGAGGCCAGACATCCACAGCAGAGGTCACAAAAGAAGCCCCATTGAGTCCATCAGCTCGTGATTATTTTGTAAGATACAGTACCATTGAACAACAGTGTCACTGGCCTCATTCCTCTGCTCTTTATTTGGCCCGCTTCTGTGCAGACAAAGGTAAGCTTGGGGCGTATCGCTCACCAAAAACGGATCTGTCTTCCTCCTTGACAGCTTAGATGTGAAAACAAAAGAAGAGAAAGCCTGAGCGAGGGGTGAGATAAGACGAGTGTAAATGTAAGTGGAGTCATTCTTCACTCTCAGTGCTTTTAGGGGCGGGGAAAGCACTTTCTCTTAGTCTTTCTTCCCCAAATTCCACCCTCATGCATTATGCATGAGGTGCCCCGCGTTGGAACGCAAACTCTTTCACTTTATGCTTGAGTGTGTCTTATTCGGCCTCTCTCCATTTCTCTGTATTAATCTCTCTTGCTCCTTCTCCCTTACTCCCCGCTTCCTTTCTCCCAATAGGAAGCGAAATGGCTCGGCAGGGACAATTTCCTCTCTGAACTCTAACTTGATTATTCTGCATTTTGATTCTACCTTGTTTTTCCTCCTCTTAAGCCTGGCTGTGCCACACACATCTATCACGAGAAAAAGTCTTTTAATACAAAACAGGCCATCAATCGAAAAGCGTCCTGCTATCAGCGTCAGTCCATTTCTTTAATTGCATAGTTGCAGTCTAAGTACAATTGAATGTTCCATGAGGGTAATCCATCTTACATAGATGTGTGAATATCAGGAAGAGCTTTATGTGGAGCTTTGGGAACGCAGTGAACGAGACACAGCATATAAAAAGACTTCTATGAAACTTTGTATAAAAGCACACATGGCTTTTGACTGTACTGGTGGGATTGTTTTGAATTACATCAATCACATGGCAGAAACTCAATGCATTTAGATATGTAGACACAGTCGAGATGACCTGCTGAAGTTCAAACCGAGCATCAGAAAGGAAAAGAAAGGTTATTTAAGTGACTTTGAACGGTGCATGGTTGTTGGTGCTACACGGGCTGGTCTGAGTATTTTCACACACAGCCATCCCGTGGGGTCAAAATGATCATGAGAATGGTGAGCAAAAATCCCAGAACTACACGGAGGGACCTGATGAATGACCTACAGAGAGCTGGGACCAAAGTAACAAAGGCTACCATCAGTAACACACTACGCAGAGAGGGACTCAGATCCTGCAGTGCCAGGCGTGCCCCCCTGCTTAAGCCAGTACATGTCCAGGCCCATCTGAAGTTTGCCAGAGAGCATATGGATGATCCAGTGGAGGATTGGGAGAACATCATGTGGTCAGATGAAACCAAAAACCTCAACCCCATGGAAAATTTGTGGAGGGAGTTGAAAGTCCATGTTGCCCCAAAACATCACTGCTCTAGAGGAGATCTGCATGGAGGAATGGGCCAAAATACCAGCTACAGTGTGTGCAAACCTAGTGAAGACTTGCCCTACTGTATATTGTATTGTTATAATATGAAGACAACGACTGGGAATCTTCTGTGTAACTCAGATTGAGTTGTAAAACTCAAGTCGCTGCTTTCTTAACATTAAGATAACACTAGTTTATCCTATCTTATCAGTTTGTTACATATTGTAGAATACCAATTTCCTGCACTGAGAAAAAACAATTACTGTGCTTTTAGTCCAAAACTTACTTATAATAGAAGTTTAAGGGGTGTTTTTTGAGTTCTTTTTGAGTACTTCCATACTTTTGTAGGACTAAATTCTTTGGTTAAAAGGGTTTTGTTGTTGTTTTTGTTGTTCTTAGATTAAGCACTAAATCAGATGGAAGATTGTAAGGTCCTTATAAGCAATGTGTGGTTTGACACCACAAAATCATAAAGGATATGTAACCATACCCAAAATGACATTTTACTAAAAACCACTGTCAAGATTTGGACACAAGTACGGTTTTAGTACATTCTAGCCACTGCCCAAGCCACTTTTGGGTTTTTGAGCAAAGTCCTTAACCCACAATTGCTTAGATTGTAAGACTGTATCACTTCTGAGTCGCTGTGGATAAGGGTGTCTGCTAAATGACTAAATGTGAATATGTGATAGTAGTAGGTAGTGTACCTGTATGTCTGTAAAAAAAAAATCCTTAAAAAGCCCTAACAAACACTTTATAAATATCACACAGTGTTCAAAAATAAACGCTGTGCACAGAACCCAATTACATAGCTCATTGTGTCTGGCACCGCATATTAGCTTTATCGGTGCTTTCTACTGTAGCAGCCAACTAACTAAGCATTCATGCACAGAAATGCTGACGAGATTGAACTGAGCATCTGAAGCCTGCCCTGTTTTCACAAGTGCCAGGCCCGCAGATCGACCCAGCCCTGTGGCATATTTAGTGTACTGAGGCTGGATCTGCACTTTAATGAAGTGAATCGGGGGCTGTCGGAGCAAGAAGCGGAGCTTAATGTAGTCAGGGTGTGGATGCCATATCAGCTGCATAAATACCAACACAAAGCTGGTTATATTGTTTCTGAAAGATAGCTGGAGGGCAAAATCGGGGCAGAGGAAGATTAAACAGCTAGAGACGCTGCTAGACGGTGAGAGAAAGAGAATCGAAAAGATTTCATTACCCTTTACAACCCAACCGCTGGCAGTGATTCTCTATGAATTTTTACTTTTATAGATGTAATACTCTGAACAGTCCGTTATCTGGTTAAATGCTTTGTAATAATTAGATTTATTTTAATCTTGGTAAGGTTTCATCGCTACAATATCTTCTACTGGCACAAAGGTAAAGAAATCCACAGGATTAATTATTCAGCTTTATTCCAGTTGAACAGCATGTCGAATTACGTAGCCTAAAGATATAATTTATGATTTAACCCCAATATGTATGTGTGAGTGTAAAAAGATTGGAACATGAGTTTTGGAATTATAACTTAAGAACTGGAAATTACATCTGTTTTAAAGGTTGAAGGTAAGATTAGATGCAGACATCACAGTATTTTGGCAAAACGGCAGTCCACTAGAACACCATTGTGGTGTCCAGGATTTGAGTCCCAGTGGCATCTTCCAACTCATACAGACACGACTCGCTGTCTGAGGGAGAGGGAAGCCAGGGGGAGATCATCCACCAGCTCTGCAACAGCAACATCTGCAGAGTTCCACAATGGACTGTTATCCTGTCCAAGGTGTACTTGCCCAATAAGGGTGGTGTCATCTGCAAACTTCAGGAGCTTGACCGACTGGTGACTGGATGTGCAGCTGTTTGTGTAAAGTGAATAGAGCAGCTGTGAGAGGACGCAGCCCTGAGGGGTACCAGTGTTAGTAGTTCGGGGGTCAGAGACGTGTTTTCCCAGCTTCACAAGATGCTTCCTGTTAGACAGGAAGTCAATGATCCATTTAGCAGAGAAGGTGATTGGCTGCAACCTGCCATCTCCCCAGGACCTACATGACTCCCGGACACTGAGGCGAGCAGGAAAAATCATAGCTGATCCTGGACATATCCTATTCAGCCTACTTCCTTCAGGCAAGAGACTAAGGTCTACTCTGTCCAGAACCTAAGACATAGAAATAGTTTCTTCTCAACTGCAATCGGCCTCATCAACAACGGCCAGATTTCCCACTGACAGCTTCAGTTCCCCTCATAGACACCTCACATACTGATGTGTAATTAATATATATATATATATATATATATATATATATATATATATATATATATATATATATGATTTATGGGCATAGCAAGAATATTGTGTCATGATACTTAAATCATCTTTGGGCATGTTTTTGGCCAGAACCATAATATGGTCGACTAATAATAAGACCATTAATATCACACTCAGACAAAGAGGACACAATTATACAATATTTATTACATTTACCACATTTATCCTGAACAGTCAATATAAGTTACAAGGTACAATCCAAGCATTTTTATGTTTTTGAATCCTGTGGAACCCAACAGTGGCAGCTAGGCAGTGCTGAGACTTGTACCATCATCTTTCTGGTAAATAATCCACTAACATAATTGCTGTACCATCTCAGGCCCCCTTCATACTTATATGGCTAGGGAGAGTTGAGTGAGTCACTTCTTATTATTAATCATTCCGTTTTAGTGAATGACATGTTAGCTCTTCCTTTAGAAACGTACAACTTTCTTATTAGTCAGTCTATTAGCTGCTGGCCGGTGTCCTAGATTCCTATCAAAAGTTTGGGCACCCCTGGTCAAAGTATTTGTTAAAAGCAAACTTTTGCAGGACATACAGTGTGGGCCAAAAGTCTAAAAACATTAATAGAAATTCTGGATTGGGTCTTTGTGGAAAAGGATTCATACCGCAGCAGGATATGACCAAAACCCACCTCAAAGCTTTGCAACTATTTGAAGACCAAAGAATATTGTGTGAACTTTCCTCCACAGTCAAGCATAAAGAAGTTTTTTGTCCACTGTGTATAATAATACTTGACCATATTAATTATTATATCTATATAATTATATGTTAATAATGTATTAGTGAAGGTTTCTGGATTTCAGTCATCTCTTTGTTTATTAGCTGTGTTTAGAGCTGCTAATGCTGTGTATGCGGTTTGTAGTTATGTCCAGACTCTTGCTGAACCACATCAGACTGAGAAAGATAAATGGAGAGACAGGAAATTAGTTTACTGAAAAGATGTATCTAATAAACCTACATTGTAGTGCAATATTTAAATAATGTAGTGTTTGTAACTATTCTATTTCTAATTAGCATACAGATACAGCATGCCATCTCTACAGCAGACATCTTTTGATGTCCTCATTACACCATCTTGTCAAAATAGAAGATGGAGACAATGAGTATACTTCAAAATCCTGTCAGAAATCAAACTGCTGTATAAATCTTCTCCTCGCCTCAGGCCGTCCCTCGTTTACTTTTCCTCAAGAAACCATAAATCTGCTCATATACCAGCTTTAGAGGCAGTTGGTAATTGAGCAGATATATTATGCACTTTCAGGGAGCAGGGGAACGGCCTTATATCTTTACATTATGAGTGAATGTAATAAAATACTAAGCTTTCGACACCTTGCAGGTGTTTAAACCTACAGTGTCCCATGAGCGAGCTAGAACTGTGTTGCCATTTGTTTGTATTGGAGCATGTCTGGGCTATTCTTAGCTCTGTCTGGGGAACCTTTCGGGAACTTGCTACGTGCGAGCCGGTTGTAATTCCCCAGTGTGTAGTGTTTTAGTTATATGTACAACTTAACAAGTTTTGACCAGGAGAGGTTTTTGGCAGTGGAGGAACTGGCGCTGTTGGGTTGTTAGGAAGTTGGATTTACAGGAATAAAGCTCCTCAGGTTCACAGTTAAGTTTAGTTAGTTTTGTTTTTTGTTTTTTTTTCACAGCAATTTCAATCTCCATTTGCAATTTGGTTTAGTTTTAGCTTGTTTTCATTTGGTACTGTTGGACTGTGGTGGCCTAGTGGTTAAGGTACTGGACTATGGACCAGAAGGTCCAGGGTTGAAATCCCACCTCTGCCAAGATGCCACTGTTGGGTCCTTGAGCAAGACCTTTAACCCACAATTGCTTGGTTTGTAAGACTGCATCGGTTGTAAGTCACTCTGGATAAGGGCGTCTGCTAAATAACGTAAATGTAAATGGTTTATTTAGTTCTTCAAATAAAGCTGCCAAAGATTCATTAGAGTGATGCCAAAATCGAACCAGTTTTGATGGTTGACATAGAACTATTTTTCAACATAAATGGTTACAATATGTGAAAGGTTATTGGCCTGCTAAACAATCCAGAAAAGACCAGCATATGTTGCCGTTTGGAGATTTTGGAATGGTGCCATGCTGGTCAACCAACTCAACCTGCAAACCTGCACTAGTTTATCAGCATAAGCAGCAAGCTTTTGGTGGTGAACCATTAGACCTATAACTGGCGTAAACCAGCTTGGACCAGCATCTCACGGTAACGACCAGGATACCAGAGTCTGAAGTACAACAGATGCTGGTCTTTGCTGGATTTTATTTTTTAACCAAGGATGATCTTGAAATTATCAGAATGACAGCACGTCTGTGGCATTACTATAAACGTTTATGGCACCTTTATTTTAAATAGTGTATATTCTAATTTTGTGTTTATCAAAATGTATAATGTGTAATTACATTTCATCATAACTGCTATATGACATTAATATGAAACAGTAAACCAAAATGGATTTGTTTACATTAAAGTAGTAATAGGATGATGAAAATGAACCCATCTAGTTTGATTTCGTTCTATTAATTTCTCTGGCTCTGTTTAGCATTTCATTTCATGTTAATACAGGTCAGTTATTTTATTAGCAGATAGTCACAAGCTAGGTCTTTATCTATCTCATGATAGTCACAATTCTGACGAGCTAATGTGCTTCTAATATGCTGATTTAGATTACATAGTTGCGTAATGTTAACTAGCCTGCTAGCAAACACAGCTGCTGGTTTCAATTATACTAAATACTAAAAGTAGCTTGTCAGCAAACTTGCTTAGCTATTTAATGCCAAATAGCTACTGTTGGAAAGTTAGTATTAGCAAAGGTAACTAGTTAGCTGGAGAACATTAGCACAGTGCTGTGTTTACTTACAGTGGAGCCAAAAAGTATTTAGTCAGTCACTGACTGTGCAAGATCTTTGACTTAGAAAGATGAGAGAGATCTTTATTTTCATCATAGGTACACTTCAGCTATGAGAGACAAAATGAATGAATGAATCTACATGAAGAGTGAATCTACAATAGGCAAGCAGGTTGGTGTGAATAAATCAACTGTGGGAGCAAGACATACAAAACCAAATCTCCCTTGATCTGGGGCTCCACGCAAGATCTCATCCCGTGGGGTCAAAATGATCATGAGAACGGTGAGCAAAAATCCCAGAATTACAAGGAAATTACCTGATAAATGACCTGCAGAGAGCTGGGACAAAAGTAACAAAGGCTACCATCAGTAACACACTACTCCGAGAGGGACTCAGATCCTGCAGTGCCTGGCATGTCCTCCTGCTTAAGCCAGTACATGTCCAGGCCTGTCTGAGGTTTGCCAGAGAGCATATGGATGATCCAGAAGAGGATTGGGAGAATATCATGTGGTCAGATAAAACTAAAATAGAACTTTTTGGAAAAACTCAACTGGAGGAAGAAGAATGCTGAGTTGCATCCCAAGAACACCATACCTACTGTGAAGCATGGGGGTGGAAACATCATGCTTTGGGGCTGTTTTTCTGCAAAGGGGACAGGACGACTGATCCGTGTTAAGGGAAGAATGAACGGGGCCATGGATCATGAGATTTTAGGCAAAAACCTCCTTCCATCAGTGAGAGCATTGAAGATGGAACGTGGCTGGGTCTTCCAGCATGACATTGATCCCAAACTTATTTTCCACCATTATTTACAATTATTTTTTTTTAATCCTACAATGTGATTTCCTGGATTTTTTTTCTCATTTTGTCTCTCATAGTTGAAGTGTACCTATGATGAAAATTACAGACCTCTCTCAGAACTTGCACAATCAGTGGCTAACTAAATACTTTTTTGCCCCACTGTAGCTAAGCTAAGTTAAGCTTAGTTGTTATACAAGCATTTTATACTGAAATAAAATCTCATTATGAAGTTTGAAATTAGCTGATATTATTAATATTTTTACATTCATAGTTACAGCATGCAAACAGGCACTTAATGCAACTCACTGTGCTAACAAACTTAAAGCAGCATTTTCATTTTGAATATTTTTAAAACAGAAACTTTTAAAATCAAAATCCGGTGTAAAGTTTGAGTACCTTTCTAGAGGTAAATGGCTATTAAAACATGTAGATGTACAGTGGTGGCCAAATGTCTGAGACCACTACTGATTATTGCTTCTATTTTGCATATTTCCTGAACTTAATGCACCGTTGTTTTTAATTACAAATCATATAGTGAGCATAACAATTAGAGTGAAAAGCTGAATCTTTGAAAAAAATATGATAAACTTCTGAAATTGTTGCTTTTTGGTATGTACATACATTCAAGTTGCCAAGGACTAGCAGTGCAAAATCTGTTGATCCATGTTTTTATAATATTCCAAAGAGCATCTTGTGATGTTACTGAATCCTTGGCTTTCTCTAAACCCCATAGATGTAGGGTTGAAGTCAGGTGACTGTAATGAAAAATCCATGTCTTCCACAGGTCTTGATGTTGTTGAAGAAACATTGAGTGATGGTCTGGTGGTGATTTAGCTGAACTTTCATTCTTACATTTATTATCTACGCCGCCCAAGGAGGTTGGGTCCCTTTTTGAGTCTTGGTCCTCCCAGGTTTCTTCCTCATAACACTTAGGGAGTTTTTTCTTGCCACTGTCGGCCTAGGCTTGCTCAATTTGGGATTGGACGTAGATATTAGAAGTAATCTAAAATTGTAAAGTTGCTTTGAGACAATGCTCCATTGTAAAAAGCGCTATAGAAATAAATCTGACTTGACTTGACTTGATTTTAATGTTCTCACTGGTCTTTCTGGTAAACAGTGTCCCAAACACAGCATATGCTGGTCTTTTCTGTCTTTAATTTTAGTAAACAGAAATAATTTTCCTTTTAAGGAGCTGTGGTTTGTATCAGAATGACAGCTGGATTTGTAATAGAAATAGAAGGATGTACTGGACAGCATGTACTGCTTCAGCAGTTGTCATTGGATGTTGTTTCCCTGATGTTGTGTTGCATTTTCTCTCCTAAAAGACACCTATGGAAAAAGGATGTGCTTACACATCATACTGAAACTATGTGATTTCAGCCCTACTGTCTGAGCTGTTTATTAATGCAGGCCACGGTGACATTAGCATCGGGAAAGTGTTGGAGAAACCAAAAGCTCTGTTTCTGATCTTTAGCAGACCTCATCCAGGCCCTAATCAGAAAAGAAGCAGAGAGCTCAGTATGAAAGCAAAGCACCATTGTTTCAGCTGCTTGGCTCTGAGCGATGACCTGCTGCTCCAGACCGGCTTGGAATAATGGACTGGGCCTTTACTGCAGTCTCACTATGTACAGAGGAAAATCGCTTCATCTGGAAAGGCTCGAGCCATGCAGCTGCATGCTGTATGAACTTTTGTGTGCAAGTGTAGACCTTTATAAGTGTGTGTCTGTGTGTGTATGTGTGTGTGTGTGTCTGCTTCAGGGGATTTCCTTTGGATAGGTTTTATGGAAAGAATCTGTATGCTAAGAGTCTCGCAGTTCCTCATAAAATCCTAGAATCTGATGAAATTTGGCCAAGCAAAGTCACAAAAATGTAACTAGCACACGATTTTTGGGTTTAATTGTCTGGGTTTAATTGTCTGTAATAGCTGAGGAATAGGGATTGTTTTTCTTTGTCTGTACATCATTGCAGGGACAACAAATTCAATATAAGACATACGTCAATATAAGTCAGTCATGTGGGTGTAAAGATTACAGACGAGTGGTTAGCTAATGTGTGTTAGCAATGTGTGATTTGATTGTATCAATTGATTTTGGCACTGAATCACAATGTAACTCACCATATTTCGAGATTTAACCTGGGGCATGATGAGAGTTGTAATTATCCCACAATATATTGATACAATAGATCAATAAAATACAAAAAATGCAATAGATAGTGGTTAAGCTAATACTTCAGTGCTGTATTTTCTGATATTTCTACCCATCTTTATGAAAAGTGCCAATAATTCTGGAGCTGGCTGGATCCATTAATGAATTTAAACTCATTTAACATTTAACTCTACCTGGCTTCTGCTTTGTGTCCAGTTGTAGACATCAGAGGATTACGGCAGCATTAGACCATCACCATGACAACAACGGACGGGATATTTTTTATGACCGTCATCTAATAATGACATCAATAGTCTGAGGATTTTTGTGATTATTTTTCAAACTGCAAGGAGGAAGGAGAGTACAAGGAGAAGATATTACTGCATCATTGTCTTGCAAAATGTTGTGTTATATTATTACTCCACTTGTACCAATAGACCCCAAAACAACCTTGAGACATGAATGTTGTTGTTGTTTTTTTTAATCAATCTGGCAGGAGACAACCTACAGATGGTTTATATGAGGAGGAAAGAAAGAATGATGAATGAGAATACAAAATGCAGAACAGAAGGCAAAAATGACCTTTTCACCTGCCACATTGGACGCTCACACTGGCTCCTCATCTTCCCAAGTTAAAGCAATGGAACATCAAGAACTCACAGTCTGTTTATACAGCCAAAATCCAGGAAATCACATTGTAGGATTTTTAAAGAATTTAATTGTAAATCATGGTGGAAAATAAGTATTTGGTCACCCACAAACAAGCAACAGTTGTGGCTCTCACAGACCTGTAACTTCTACTTTAAGAAGCTTTTCTGTCCTCCTCTTCTGTTCTACACGGAGGGACCTGATGAATGACCTGCAGAGAGCTGGGACCAAAGTAACAAAGGCTACCATCAGTAACACACTACGCCGAGAGGGACTCAGGTCCTGCAGTGCCAGGTGTGTCCCCCTGCTTAAGCCAGTACATGTCCAGGCCCGTCTGAAGTTTGCCAGAGAGCATATGGATGATCCAGAAGAGGATTGGGAGAATATCATGTGGTCAGATGAAACCAAATAGAACTTTTTGGTAAAAACTCAACTCATCGTGTTTGGAGGAAGACGAATGCTGAGTTGCATCCCAAGAACACCATACCTACTGTGAAGCATGGGGGTGGAAACATCATGCTTTGGGGCTGTTTTTCTGCAAAGGGGACAGGACGACTGATCGGTTTTAAGGGAAGAATGAACGGGGCCATTTATCATGACATTTTAAGTCAAAACCTCCTTCCATCAGTGAGAGCATTGAAGATGGAACGTGGCTGGGTCTTCCTGGCTGGGTGGCTGGGTGTCACTGCTGGACTGAAAATAGTCCACCTACCAAAAATATCCAGCCACCAGCCATTGAGCCCTGATGAAGGATTAGAGGATGACTAACACAAACTGTGCAGCAGAAGAACTGTCTTTGACTTTACATCTACAAGGTTGAACAATATGGTAGATGTTTAATAGTGTGCACAGTGAGTGAACAGAGTGCCGAAAAACTCCAGCAGCACTGCTGTGTCTAACATTAATGCTGAAAATGACTCATCACCCAAATAGTACCTGATCTGTAGGGGTCCTGATCATTAGAGAACAGAGTAAAGGGGACTAACAAAGTATGTAATTGTAGAACTACGAAGTGCTTCTAGATGGAAACTGGAGTTGATGAAATAGATAGTGAGTGTAGAAATATGGAGGTGTACCTAATAAAGTGATTGGTGAGTGTAGCTTTTGAATCTAATAGTAAAGCCATCACCCACATCCCTTAGTGAAGAGTTATGTCTACAGTCTAGAGTCTCAATTTCAACATCCTAGAGTCTCTAGAACCCCCTCTCACCTAAGCATACACACACATGCTATACTAGCTGCACTGCGTACCAGAGATAGAGACTCTCACTCATCTGTTCATGCGGCGAAGTGTGAATTAGACAGTGGGGGAAGTGGGGCATGCCTTAATGAGGAACTCGGCAAACATTTTTTGAACGAAAGCCAAAAGTGAAAGACGAAGAATGATTGGCATGTCGTGCCCCCTTCTGCTCCCTCTGTCTACCTCTTTCTCTCTGTCAGATGTAGCACATCCCCCTGCTGCTTGTCATAGCGCCAGGCAGCGGCATCTGGCTTGCACCGGATCTGTCATCCTGTCAGTGCAGAGACACAATTAAAAGAGCGCCGAGGACTCGGGTTCAAATTAATGATGGCACCTTTCCTGGTTCAAGCGTCTGTGGGATACATTTATTGCCTGACCTTGTTGTAGTGACCTTTGCGTGAAAAAATCTCGCCAAGTTTTTTTCCCCTGAAATTGTGCTTTCTGTGCTCAAAGATGTTTCGCAGCTGCTACACAGTCGTCTTTTTTTGATGCACAGTGGACCAAATGTACGCTTTGGAAGTCTGCATTTTTCTCTAGTCTGTGCCGTCCTTTCCACTCCACAAAGCCAGATGATACACTCAATGGTTAAAGCGTTCACCGAGACTCATGTGCAGAGCTTAAGCTGAGAACAAAGAAGGCAGTGCAGCGTAACACCCAATTTTGGTTCATTAAATCCCAGACACCAAAACAGATTTTCTTCCATTTCTTCAAAACAGGAAATGCCTTCCAACAGACCTGGGCTTTTCATGGAGACCCCCATAAACCAAAACTATTTTCACTGCAGTCGAGTTGTATTGAACTGCAGCTCGCACAATTAAATGGGTTTAATAGGAAGGCCATACAGTCCTGCTGAGGTCACAAACTCGGAACGGTGTATCATGGTGGAGATGCTATCTGTTCAGGTTAAGCTCAGATCATTTAAAGAGCAGCCTGCTGTCTAAAAACCTTTACCAGGTTGCTCTACATCTCCAGGGTCTTAGCGTCCTGGGTTAATGCTTACCTCTGGTTACGGTTTGTGTGGTATTTGGAATGTTCTCCTTGTGTCTGCATTGATCTCCTTATATTTTCCAGACTGGTCGGTGGATTGGTTAGTCTACATTGAACCTAGGTGTAAGTGAATGTGTAACGCTCTTAAAAGGATGGGCGCTGTCGATCCACTGTGCCTCCATTGGTTTCAGGAATGGGCTCTAGAACCGTCGCAATTCTGATTAGGGTGTTATGTAGGATGCATGACTAAATAAACACCTCTATAACTTCGCTGTCAGCAGGGAGCCATCCAAACTCCAAGTAACCACAGACCGCACATTCTCTACTGTGTTTCTTTGCTACAACATAAAATAAGCAACCTTTACCTTATAACTAACCACTGAATAAAATGAAAGTGGAGGCTCTCGTTTGAGGCATGAGGTCATTCGGAATGAATTCACCCAGTAAATCAAAACTGACCTCAAAACTTCATATTTGCAACATGCCGCAAACTCCCAAGTGTAACAGTTTTATGGGTCTAAGAACCTGCTGCATTAAGGCGGTCACAGGTGTGCATATAGCAACCGCTATAAAACAGCTTTGAGCAATGCTTAGCCAACAGGTTGTAGAACTGGAACTATTTGTTTTATAATTAAGCAAAATAACATGAGAAGAACTGTGTTATTGCAAATAACCTCTAAGGCGAGTGCCATAGATCATCACAGCCACGAAGTTATTTGCGATAACATGACCTCTATTGTTTTTATACATTTTATAAGTAAGCCATGTCACATAAAGTAAGCAAAGAATGTCACATATATGGTGAGAAATGTAAGTAGGAAATACAACAAGTTGTAGAGCACAAGATTTTTGCACAGGCCTCTGGGAATGCTGTGTAAGAAAAACATTGTCATACCTTTTCCAAACATTGCAAGAGCATTGTTTTTATGTAGATACTGGCTAATGAATTTGGGTAAAACTAGAAAGGCTGTTTCAGACGCAGTAGTAAAACTACAATAATGTATAAAGTACATTGCTGTGCAAAAGTCTTAGGCCACCATACAATTGCTGTATTTGCAATGGTATAATGATCATATATAACATATTGTAGACGATTGGACCTAATACTCTTTTCTACTGATCTTCATGTCAGTCTTTGTGAGCTTTAACATATATTAGCCTTTTCACTCTGTTCCCCTAAAAAAAAAGTGCCTTCTTGGCTTCCAAAAAGACCTATCTTGATCAAGGACTGTAGATGGGTCAACTTGGGATCCCAGTGAAGCTGCCAGATGCTGCTGTTGTTCATGTGTACGCAGAGGACACACTACACACTTGCCACTGTAGCCTATAGAAGCAGTTTTTTCTATTTTTTTTTAGTTTTTAAATAGTGCATACAACTTTCCTGTATTTTCTGATCGTTTTGTAATAAAAAGACTGAGAAATGATTATATCCGGTCATTATATCATTGCTAAAACAATTGTAGTCTTCACAGAGATGTGCATTTTAGGCTGTTTGACAAATTTTCTTTTATCTGCTTGAAAGCTGTAATCTTTCCAATTTGTCTGTCCATCACTTGTAGACACGAAAAGGTATACTTACGTCTGGGAGTATCATTTTGTTTTTTCCTGTGAAACATCGGCTGTGATGTGGTGTATATGGAACCCTCCATTACCCTGTCAGGGCTAAAGAATGACTCAAGGTGAGGATGTCATTATGGGAGCATTATATCTGCAGATATGCTGCATCGGGCTTGTCAGGATTTATAATGTATGGATGAGGAATCCTCTGACACACTGCCATTTCATCATGTTTCATAGAACTATTTTAGATATCATCTAAGGCGGTGCTATCTGAGTTAGCAGTAGAAGTGTTTGACCTATATAAATGAACGTCTGCAGTCTGACTGAAGCAGATTAAGACACTAAGGTCATAGTAACACTGGGAGTCTGCCTTTCTTTGGGACATCCTTCAAATTAATTGAAAGATACAGGCTTTTCTGCTTTAATTTAATTGAAAGGTCACTGGTCTTGTAGCACCAGCATGGCTTCCTTAAATCATTCTTAACCTGCTTTATGACAAGCTGGCATGCTGGCTGATATACGTCTCACATGACATGGAGCAAATCCCTTTTGTTGGCAATGAACTGCAAAATTGTGGAAACAGAAACATGAGTTATGCACAAATACAGCTAGTAAGCTCCAGAGCATCTTTATTTCAAAGGGCCATTTTATTTTATAGTCTGTCCTACAATCCAGCTTTTTACAGACAAGTACATTTTCCCGTAAATGTTCTCATGATTTGTAGTGAAAGCATGACTTGTTTATATTAGAATCCACAGCAGGCTGCAAGAATTGTACTTTATTTACAGAAAGGAATGCAACATGGCAAAATAATCAATTCTATCAATTAGAATTAACAACACATTTTTAATATCGTAATGATAAATTAATAGTAGCACATCCCTCAAAGCTTAGCATTTAGGTAGATGATATGATGCTATAGCTGGAGCTTAGCTATTTCTAAATGATGGGCACTGGGAGCAGCCTGGTAGCTACATCATCCTACATGGCTCTCTTCTGACCCTTTTCTATTTTCCCAGCAGGCTGCTTTAGTGCAACTGTTTCCCCTATATATACACCCCCCTTCCACTTCACCTCCTGGTCAAGTCTTGTCTTACTTACCTTTTGTTCTTCATCTTGGAAGCTAAGCAGGGCCAGGCCTGGTCAGTACCTGGATGGGAGACTGGGAAGAACAAAAGGACAGACTTTAATTAAGCAGGCTGTAATTAAGCTTTAATTATACACTTCTCAAGATGTGTGTTGACCATGGCGGCCATTTTGACGGCGGCCATTTTGGATCCAACGTTATTATTTCCAATGGGAAGAGGGTCATGTAACACATCAAAGTTATTGAGAATTTCACAAGAAAAACAATGGTGTGGAACTTTATTCTTTCATGAGTTATTTACAAGTTTATGACCACTTATAAAATGTGTTCAAAGTGCTGCCCATTGTGTTGGATTGTCAATGCAACCCTCATCTCCCACTCTTGACACACTGATAGCAACACCGCAGAAGAAATGATCTGACCCCCTTAGACTTTTATCTTTGGGGTCATCTGAAGGCAATTGTCTATGCTGTGAAGATACGAGATGTGCAGCATCTGAAACAACGGATACTGGAAGCCTGTGCTAGCATTTCTTCTGCGGTGTTGCTATCAGTGTGTCAAGACTTGAAAAGTTTTCCCCTTCCCATATACTCATGAGGCCACAAACAGGAAGTTGATATCACCAAACCATTCCCATTTTATAATTTGGTGTATTATATAAATGGCCCACCCTATATATAATATATATATATATATAAATTATATATATCATATATAATATATATATTATAGTATATTATTTATATAATATATTAATATATATATATAACACCTACATACATATATATATATACTATATATACATACATAAATATAATAATATAGATACTATATATATATATATATATATATATCTATATAAACACAGCAGGCTTTAAATAGGCAGCAGAGAAAAGTTTCAGCAGCCAATGAGTGGGATCGAAATTCTATTTTCAAAATGGGTATCTGGATCTTGGAATTTTGGAACCAGTTCTGATTTGGAACTGGGTTTGATACCCAACCCTAAGAGTATGAATTACTATTGGACGAGCTGGGCAGGGGTCACTGTTGCAGTGTTCAGCCTCCCCTCCCTCTGACACAGCCCGACCCAGCCAAAATGGTCCCTGTGGGTCTCCGTGGATCCCTGTTGTGATGGGCTAGTGAAATACACTCTTGATAGACGTGATGGTTTGGATGCAGTTTTCTATTGAACTAAGATACTTATTCATTCCTTATCCTTGTAGCTCTAGAAATAAACTTTGCCCAGGACCTGAGGATGTCTCACATGAGCAACTACACAAGGAGGCTGGGGGTTAGTTCTTTTTTTAGTTTAAGCACAACGCTGCACCATATTTGTAAGTTTTTAGGGCATCTTGTCATGAGGGATACACAAAGAAGATTATTAAACCCAGGAATGAAGCGTGACCATTGTATTAAAAAAAAAAAACAACCTCAGGTCCTGACTGGCTAACTTTTGAGTCAGAAGGTTGTATTAATCAGCATTTCTACCCTATATAGAGGAACATTCCGAACAGATAAGCTAGCCAAAACAGAGGTCGCCGTGTTGTTGGTCTGCAGGGTGGGAACTATTGTCGGCTTCTGCTGCTACCTTCCTGATGTTGATCTTACACTTTATCTGCTGTAAAGCTTGGATTAAGTTGTCATCACCGGTGTGTAAGGACATCCACTCAGGCTCACTGAGGCATTCAGGAATGTTAGTATGTTTTCTTAAACGTATCAGGCCAGCTATAGCAGTGTTACAATGTGAATGTTGAGTGTTAATTCATGGTACAAGTCAGTGCAGTATTCCTTTAGGTGCTCTCACACCTCAGTTATTTGGTATGGACTAATCAAACGTTTTCCTTTAGTTCACATTGACAAGTGTAAACACTCCACCCATATTCAGTCGTGCACACAACCACTGAACCATGACCTTAATACAACTGGGAAGTCCTTTTCTAGAGTAAACCGTGTTCAGTGAGTTGATGGTGGAAACGCATTTATCTGATTCAACCCAAATCTGTGTGAACACAAAGTCTGCCAACAATATGGGAGATCTGCCTAAATAACAACTACTGCTACTCCGTACCTCTAGCTACTGCCTGTATGGAGTTTGCAGTGTGTTCTGTGTTTCTCCAGATCTTATGTAGGTACTCCAGTTCCTCCCACCGGCCAAAGAATGTTGATTGGTACTTTACTCCAACCTTGACTAAGATCAAGTATCTGCTTACTTACTTGTGAGGATCTGATCTCATACTGACACTCCGCCCAAGGAGGTTGGGTCCCTTTTTGAGTCTTGGTCCTCCCAAGGTTTCTTCCTAGAACTAGGGAGTTTTTCCTTGCCACTGTCGCCCTAGGCTTGCTCAATTTGGGATTGGACGTAGTTATTAGGAGATCATCTAAACTTGTAAAGTTGCTTTGAGACAATGCTCCATTGGAAAAAGCGCTATATAAATAAATCTGACTTGACTTGACTTGACACCACAAAACCTTTTTTCCAGGTCTTCATGTTGAATAAACTACGTAAGAACAGGTTTGGTCACATCTGTCTTACTTTATTGTTGGATGTTCAAGGTTGTAGTTGTGAATCGTATATTTTTTGCAGTGAAATTCAAGCTTATATATATATATATATATATATATAGATTAAGTTTTAAGCAAAACAGTTTCAGAACTTCGGGAAAATGTACTTCTCCTGCTACAGGCATGCTTTGACGACCAAAGTGTTAAAAATGATAACAAATTATAATAGGAAATAAAAATCTGTCTTTTACCTCCAGATGTAGCTGTACATGGTTTAGTGTGTATTTTTGCTGACATAAATATTTGTCACACCTTGTTGTTTTGTTTGCATTTTTAAAATTTCATTTATTTTCATGAGTACTGATTTATTTTGCATTAACTACGCGCATAAGTAGGAACTATGTTATGTTAAGTTAGGTGGCACAATCATCTCTGACAAGGAGACACATGAAATGGAAAAGTTTAGACTCTACTTAAAGGTTTAAAGTGTGTAAAAGGTGATACTGCATTGCCAGTTCTGGATATTAGTTTTCTTCTAGTGGACTCTTTCCTTCTTGGTTGTGTGCAGCCAGTGAGGTAAGTTTACTTATGTTCATGTTCCATTGGACATGGTTATATTTTGGTTCCATGGCATTGTATATTTCCTGGAGGGAGTGATATGCATAACAGCTTGGATGCTGTGTAGATGGTAGCGTTCCACTTGTGTTTTCAGCAGTATTTCTGACACATCTACGTATCATTTGCACGCAGTTGTCTTGTGAAAATACCCTTTATATTACATTACAGTAGAGCAAAAAGACTATGTGACAATGATAACGTCCAGTCAATGTCCATTCCATTTTGGCCAGCATCCTGTGAACGCAATGCGGGCATTAAATGGCACATACATGTATTTGTGATGAAGGTCAGTATCAGCAACATGTATTTAATCCACAGCCAACACGATAAACTGCAAACACAGTAGTGAAATGGCCATTTTGAAGGCTTTCTGCAATGGTAATTACATGCACTTTCAAATCTATGACTTGCCAATCCAGCTTGAATGGCCTGACTGTATTAGCGTGTCAAGATGCCTCTCAAGTGGTGGATTTCACATTCAAATTGGGTGTCCAAAAATGGTTCAGAACGATAGGCTATTCTTTTTGCTGAAGTGCCTATAGGGCTTGAGATGCTGTGTAGGCAGAGGTTGGAGGTCTATGATGGCGCTTAGAGAAACTGAAGTGGACAGCTGGTGTGGTTTAAAGTGGGCCCTAGTGTGAGCTCAATTTGAATATCAAGCAGTACTGATCCTTTTAAATGTAGACCAGCCTGTAGAGGAGAGAAAAAACAGACCGCGCAAGAATAAACGCTGCGTGATTGCTTTTGTCATCCGCTTGTTTTTGCGTCTCGGTCTCAAACGAAATGAATTCATCCGTAAACTGATGGGGTGACATTAAACGCTTTGCTCAGTGGCCGATTCATTTTTGAACACACAGATTTGGAAATGGTAAACATTAAAGCGACTTGACGTAACACTCTCCGGATCATCAGCACTCGCTCTGGTCTCACAGACAGTCTGGCGAGGGCCACTGGAGCCAACACTCTTTACACAATAAAGACAGAGAGAGGCTTGATTGCTTATGCATTGCCCCTCTGTACGCTCCACGTGCAGCTGAAATGGAATGATTCTGTTTGCTGATCGCTCTTTTGGGCATCTTTGAGAGAATTAATGTGAGAGAGGCTCGGCTGGGTCCAGATGTTAGCGTGTAGACTTGGTTAGCGGCGGTAAGCTCATCAGAGATATCACTGACACAAAAAACTCACCCTATTGTAATAAACGAGCTATTGTAGTCGAGGACTGAGGAAAATGGACTGCAGGGGGTTCTTTCCAAATCAGTCTCTTTAGAAGTCTGCTCACATCATTTAATTAACATGGCTGAAATGAATGCATTTTATTAATTACTCTTTGATGGAGTAGGTATTGGTGGGGATTGGATGAAACAAAGGTAATTTGCATCGCAGCAGGATGCATCTAATAGAATATTTTTGCAATGATTAATGAATGAAACTGAATTGTGAACGTTTTTGATGCGATAGGCACATTTACATCATTTAGCAGACGCCCTTATCCAGAGCAACTTACAATTGGTACAGTCTTACAATCCAAGCAATTGTGGGTTAAGGGCCTTGCTCAAGGACCCAACAGTGACAGCTTGGCAGAGGTGGGATTTGAACCCTGGACCTTTTGGTCCATAGTCCAGTACCTTAACCACTAGGCTACCACAGTTATTAATTGGAGTTGTCATTTATCCTAAACAATTTGGATGGGGTTGAAGTCAGGGACCTGTGCAGGTACACTAACCTTTCCCAAACTTATGTCGCAATGTTTGGACACACTTCTCTAGAATATCATGTAGTGTGAATAACTCATTCTTCCTTCTCCACCGTACTTTACAGTATGTATTATACATGGTGCTTAGGTATTGCTTTCCTGGAGGACTTTAAACTCAGATTTATTTGACAGACTGCTATGTGAAGTGTAATCCATTACTCCTAAGACTCTGTAAATCGTGGCTTTGAAGTAGCATATAATAGAAAATAAAAATCTGTCTTTTCAACCTGTGCTACATATACCTAGAAGTGCAGAGTGCCAGTCATTTGACCACTATCTACTAGTAGCACCATGCTGGATTTAAACTATTTAAAATGCATTGTCCGTTCTGGAAATTTGTGTTTCTTCAAGTGGACTCATTCCCTTTTGGTTGTGTGCAGCCAGAGAGCTATGCTTATTTCTGTTTATATTCTATCGTGAGGGTTTATATTTTAGCTCTACAGTGCGTGATTGTTGATGTGTGCTTGTAACTGAAGAACGTAAAGAGAGTGATACGTATAACCATTTAGGCTTTGGATGCTGTGTAGATTGTAGTGTTACACCGCTTGTTTTTTCAGCAGTATCTCTGACACGTTTATGTTAAGCGGCGCATACCTGTGCTCTTCTTAAAACATGTACATATGTGTAGTTTTCTGCCATTTTATAGCTGGTTTTTGTTTGTCAGTCTGTGTTGATTTATGAGTTTTCCCATTTTGATTGTACAGCAACTGATGGTGAATATATAATTATATTTGTAAATGTGCTTTACAAAAAATTTTGTTCATTTTATTTGGATTTGGACTTGATAACAGACGCAAGATGCCTCCACTGGCTGCGAAGAAATATTCTTCCCATCATTTTTTTAAATTAATTTTTTTACTTTGATGTTGGCAAAATGTAATTAATTTTACTAATAACTGAGCTCCTTTTCTCTTGTAAAGTCCATTATGATTTGGATAGTGATGGGATTCAGGAAAGTAATCCTAATTGGGACTGTGGTAGCTTAGTGGTTAAGGTACTGGACTCTGGCCCAGAAGGTCCAGGGTTCAAATCCCACATCTGCCAAGCTGCCACTGTTGGGTCTTTGAGCAAGTGGTCTCCACAATTGCTTGGATTGTAAGATTGTACCAATTGTAAGGTGTCTGCTAAATGCTGTAAATGTAAATGCAATCCCATATTCTGTAAAAAGTGTATACACATAGTGTACACAAATGGAAATGGTTACTAAAACTGTCATTTTGTTGTTGTTCTGGATTATAAAAACATGCGTAGTTTCAGTAAATGGCAGCACATCAACCTGCCCATCCATCACTAACCAGAAAACTCAAGCAAGCAGTCGTTCTGAGCAGATGTAGTGTGATACGCCATATAGCAGCACGCACAGTACATAAACAAGGACTCAAACAAGGCTTTGTTAGAAAGTCCAAAAACTTTATTGTTCCTTCTTGAAAAATGACTTATGTCTTATAAAGTAATCATCATTTCTCCCTGATGGCCAGTGAACGTTTTGCAACCTGCTGCAAACACGGTAATATTTCATACAACACTTAAGACCTGCTGATATGTTGGATGGGACTAAGTTTGCTGGAAACTTGGACTGTGTTATACGGGACCGCAGATGGATAAACGCAGCCGCTAGCCAGCAAATCTTTCACTTTCCCCAGGAGAAATGATTCGGAGAAACTGCCCGAAATGTGCTGATTTGACTGTCTATGCAGATGGCTTGTGCAAATATTTAGCTTGACCATTTCTAATGGTGCCATTTGGAATGAGTATGAGAAAGGATTAAAGGTGCTTTACTGAGGATTTTGTTTAATAGGCATGCAAATGGCTTCCCAGTATGTGAATTAGCTCCATCAAGAACGTCTGTTCAACCAGGCTGCATATTCGTCATTTGGCTCCAAACAAGGGTACCATCACTATGAGTTTTCTTCACAGTTTAATTTTTTCAGGGAGGAAAATTTAGTCCTATTGTTAATTCATTTCGTATTGATTCACCTTTATTCAGTTTTGTTTTGACTCATAGTCTATAGATTCCTAAATATTTAGCTAGCTAAACTGCACAATCATTAGCTAGCTTATCCTAATGCGTAGTGCTAAATTTTCTCAATTGTTCAAATGAGGTTCCACTATTATGGTATTTATACAGAGTTTTACTCTGACTAAAATGTCATTCATTTTCGTCAACAGCAGATATTAAATATGGATAAAGGAGAAACTTATGCTTGTGAGGCCAAAATGAATTTGCCATTGCAAAGTAATAACAGCTATGACTGTGGTAGCTTCAAATAACTCCTCTAACACCTTAAACAAAGACAACACACTGCCAGAAGTGTATAACAATAAAGTATAAATACTTTGTTACTGTATAAGTAGATTTTTTTAATATTTCTACTTTACACAAGTATTATTTTGAAAGGAAACATTTTATACTTTTTGCTCTCATAACTTTTCTATGAATATTTTCTTCATTACTGTCTCCGTGGTTAAGAACTGGTTACAAAAACATGGTTACAAAAAACAAGCATCACAACCAATTCCAGGTTTCAGTTGTCCACTTTTGCTGTCACTACAAATGTAAGAGGGTGATTTTTCAGTCTGGGGCACTTTTTACATTCTGAAATTTTGAAAAATGAATTTTACAGTAATTTTATTTTAATTATTTCAAGATAATGTTTGCATGCTTTAAAGTTGGCTACAACTGATCTGACATAGAATTTATATATGTATTTAAATATTAATAATTTATCAATAATTAATACTGTTTTAACCTTTTAAGGAAAAATATGCTAGGTCATGGATTTCCTAAAGCTAGTCAACGGCTAGTATTTAAGGTTCCCTTTAAAGAAATGTAAATAATGTAAACGTTTCAGTTTTTTTGTGGAAAATACTGGTAATGACGTTGAATAAGAATTCTACAACCTACGACAGTGCTCATGTTCACGGAATAAGAATTGAGCACTGATTTGATAATTTAAGACAATCATTTGCCCATCAAGGATGAAATGTCATCTATGTCTACCCAAACCAATAGAAAAACGGCTTTTAAGAACTTCATATTGCGTGCGTTTCCATACTCTTCATAATCCGATCATATTCGGATTTCTGCAGTTACCTGATTACTCAAGTGGTCATGTATACAGCATACTCCAGTCTAGAAATCAGATTAAGCAATCAGATAAATAGATCTGGATTTTAGCATGTATACCAGTTAACTGATTTCAGTCTGATTTGGCAATCGGGAAAAAAATATGGTTGCCAGGTCCGTTTATTCTTAGCGAATATGCTTTTTTAGGGATTATTTACATATGCTACCTTCAAGTGGTGTCGGAAATATCGTATTTAGGAGATGAGTGTACATAAACGTCACCGCAATGTCGTATTTACCAGTGGGAAACTCGGATTTATGCTGCCTTCAAGTAGTCCTCGGAAGTTCCTACTTACATGATGTACGTTCAAAGTGTTTTTTGTCAGGTGGTGACGCCAAAAGAAAACTTTTGTTTGTACTACTTCTGTTTTTGTATAGGCAAAACCAGCAAGTTTATTTAGCCTTACTTGAAGAGAATGAAGCAAACAGGACACGCATAGGATGAGTAATATTTTATATTATATAATATTATTTTGTTGTAATTCCTCATTAACATTAGTGCAAGTTGGACAAAATGTACACCAGCTTAAACTGTACAGTTAACATGCAAAACTACTGTTAGTAAACTAAAAACTTGCTACGTTTACTGTAGTAGCAGCCTCCATGCCTGCAGCCGCCATGACGTTTGGTTACTGACACGCCCCCAACTCGGAAAGTCGGGGCTTATCAAAAATCCGAGTTTCCCACTGGTAAATACGACATTGTGGTGACGTTTATGTGATCTCATCTCGTAAATACGATATTTCCGACACCACTTGAAGGTAGCATAAGCCTCGACTTTCCGAGTTGGGGGCGTGTCAGTAACGAAACGTCATGGTGGCTGCCGGCATGGATGCTGCCTCTGCAGTAAATGGTAAAGTTTTTAGTTTACTACCAGTAGTTTTGCATGTTAACTGTACAGTTTACATTTGTATAACTTGCACTGATATTAATGAGGAATTACAACAAAATAATATTATATAATATAAAATATTACTCATCGTGTGAGTAGTGTCCTGTTTGCTTCATTAAGTAAGTTTATTAAGTAAGGCTAAATAAACTTGCTGGTTTTGCCTATACAAAAACAGAAGTAGTACAAACAAAAGTTGAACGTACATCATGTCGTAACTACGAACTCGTAAGTAGGAACTTCCGAGGGCGACTTGAAGGTAGCATTAGACCAGGTGAGGGATTCTTATGTGGGATCTGGCAACCCAGCATGAACTAAACAGCTATCGAACACTTTGTGGAGATTCTGAAACGCAGTATATATTCCAAAAAAATCAAGAATTTGATTATTTAGTATTAAAAATGTAAGTTTACGTCACACATATCTGTGAGATTACTGGCTAGTCGCAAAGTAGAAATCTGATTATTGCCTGGGTCATGTAAGCCCGGAGGTTTCCCATTATCTGATTACTCAAGTGCATGTATTCACCTTGATCAGATTACTGACTAAATCTGATTTTCTGCAATTATCGGACTATTAAGTGCATGTATACGCAATGAGCAAATCTCAAAAAGGGCATCGAGATAAACACGCCTTGTTCCTTGCTTGTTAACACTGTTGTTTTACATGCATTAACTGAGTAAATGGACTTCTGTCTGTGATAACTGCTACTTTGATTAGACATGCTAAACATGGTAATCTCTATGTACTTGTACATTTTGAAAAATATCATTGACTTTAAAACTTTTCCTTGACTGCCTGATACAAGCTTGGGTTTGCGCTCCTGAATCTCTGCTATGGTACTGAAATTCACAAAAGCCTTTAAGCTGCCAGAGCAGCCATGTTGGACCCGTCTTTGTTTGCTGGCCTGTGTCCTAACACAGCATTCAGTGAGTCGTAACAATTCGTCTGCTCCATTCTTCTTGTTGTGGATTATGTCTTTGGACCAAATCTTAGTGGAGAGGAGTGGAACCTGCACTGGGCTCTAGTAAAATCTGAATTCTTTATTCTGTCACAGAATATATGATGTATTTCTACCCTGTTGACCTTAAGCCACATCCTTTTTAAGTTTTCATCATAGTCGAATTCATCTTCCATGTTTTCTCCATGTGAAATTTTATCTCAAGGCCTGTCTCGAGGCTGACACCATCTACAGTTACACCCCTCTGACTTATGAGCTCTTGTTTTGGGGGTAAACTGCAGCCAATGGTGCAGAAAGAGAGGGATAAAGTGCTGCCTTTGCCTCTGCACATAGCTCAGAGGACAGCCGTCCCATTGGCTGATATTCCCCCATGGGAGGTCAGCTTACGTTGTACTCTGTGGACCAATTAATGTAACGAGGGAGGTGCTACCCAGGTGTTGGGTTTAATTTTGGTGGTTTTGCTTCATCGGAACAGTGCAGACTGAGGCAAAACAAGTGCAGGGAAGCAGAGCTTCAAAGCTCGGAAGGGATCATGTGGAATTTTTCTTTTACTAAATGCTGAGCCTGTATGTAAGCCCTGCTTAAGGGTGAGGTACCTCATGCTGATGTATTCCACTTACTTGTCACTCTGGCCTAATAAACCTAATGTTTGCCTAAGATATAGTTTTAATGAAGTCTAATTAAGCCAAAGCTGCTTTTCACAGCTTTATGTTAATCCATCTTTAGTTTTTAATTTGCGTCACAGCGAATTTAAGTGAAATGATGAAAAAGTCTGTAACTTAGGGCATCAGGATCAGGGATTCACTAATTATATACACGTTAATTTATTCACTATTGATTTCCTGTCATTGCTACTCAGTTATTCATGCTCAGACCCAAATTACTGGGACAATGTTGCTGTGCCTCACTAAAATCACAGTGGAAAAAGTCAATTTTATCTTGGATTGCTGAGCAGCACTACAGGCACTACATTTCCCATAATGGTCCAGCATCTTTCCAAAAGCTTGAGCGACTAATGGTTTCAGTTAGGGCAAGTTTCTTTTGTTTTTTCACATGTAGTAGTGGAAATGAAAGTCAGCCATGCTGCAGGCAAGGTAATGACAGCTCAAAACTCTGTGTTTTGGCCACTTCTAACATTATAACCTAATAAAAGTACATATTAGACCACAGGCCAAGGCCTGAGTTACATTAGCATAGACAAAAGTAATGCACTAAAAATAAAAATCTTTAATGTTACTTTGTTCTTCATTTCTCATCCATAATAGTAACACCCACTTTTGTGTTAAATCACTTCATCTAGTGTTTGACAGACTTATTTTTTTATGCACAGCCAAACCCCTAAGATTGATTGGCAAGCAATTCTGTGTGTGCCCCAGTATGACAAGTAGCCTAGAAATGCCCCTGATGCTAAGTATGTATCCTGAAATTCTTCCACAGGCTTTAGTCAAAACATGAAGCAGGAATCCAGCCTGGACATTCATGTTCTCCCTGTGTCCATGTGTCTTTTCTCTGGGTGTCCTGGTTTCCTCCCATGTCTTGAAGACATTGTGACTTGATTCCTGTAAAGTGTCCCAGTGAGAGTGAATGAGTACAATTTCGGAAAATTCATAAAAAATGAATGATCCAATAACCACAAATCCTTCTCTCAGTGGGAAGGAAATGCAGTTTCATCACAACGATAAATTATACAGAATTAAAGCTGCAGAAACTTACTAAGTACCAGTTGAAAGATTTAGCCTAAAGACGTGGTCACACTAGACTTTGGTGAGCAAAATCACATTCGTTTTCATGGAAACCACAGGATCATGGGGTGCATAAATTTCACAAGCAAAACCAATAGCACTACTGCTCAGGTCACAGTGATCTGCAGGAGCAGGGCTTTGTATAGCAGTATGTAACACATATACTATTATATAATTTTTATATGACACATGCTGATTTCACAAGCTGAGCATATGATGAACCCACAATCTTGTCTCTTTCATGGTGCTCCTTCACCTGCAAAACAGTCAAGTCAGGTCAGATTTATTTATATAGCGCTTTTTACAATGGAGCATTGTCTCAAAGCAACTTTACAAGTTTAGATTATCTCCTAATAACTACGTCCAATCCTAAATTGAGCAAGCCTAGGGCGACAGTGGCAAGGAAAAACTCCCTGAGTGTTATAGGAAGAAACCTTGGGAGGACCAAGACTCAAAAAGGGACCCAAACTCCTTGAGCGGCGTAGATGATAAATTTAAGAACGAAACTAAAGTCATGGAGTCAAAGTTCGAATAAAATGTGAAGTATGCACATCGGCATTAAGTGGCCCGGGTATGATGGGGCTGGAGCTGATGACGGAAGCAGCTTGAGTGGAGCTACAGCAGATGAACATCATGTGTGGGGATGGAACTGGTACCGGAACACAGCTCAGATAGAAATAGATAAGTGTAATTAGTTTATTTATTAAGCGCACAGTGTCTATTAACAATCACGGATGCCAAGTGTAAGCATGAGACCCCCCGGCAGCATTAGCTATAGCAGCATAGCTAGAAAGAGGGAGAAACTGGGAGGTAACACAGCCAAGAGGGATCCACATGAGACATTGGCACCCCACGGAGGCATAATACAGCAACCCGACTCCCTGAATCACACCATAAGACTCTTTGACTATGAACCCCCCTCTCTGCCCGATTCTAATCAAGGATGCAAACGAGTCAAATCCACGAGGAACCGAAGCCCAGTTTCAGCCAGAAGACCGCCCACCCTCGACCCCCTGCTAACGTACAAGGCAGCAGGCCAGACATGACTCCAGCTCCGGCCCCAGTGACCCAAGCCATGCATCCTGGTCTAAATCTAGTCAAAAGCCTGTGCCAATAGGTATGTCTTTAGCCTAGACTTAAAACTTTGGAGAGTGTCTGAGTCTCGAACGAAAGTGGGAAGTTTATTCCATAGTTGGGGGGCCATGTATGAGAAAGTCTTTCCCCCGGCTGCGACTTTTTTAATTCTAAGAACAGAAGTAAAGCTAAACCATTTAAAACTGAAATCTGTGCCAAAATGCACAACTGTTTGCATCGCCAATCCGTGATCTCCACAGAGCCATGTGAACTGCAAATCTTTTTTCATTCTAAAGTTGTGTCATGATGTGTAACTTATATAGAACATTTAATTAAGAAGAACTGCATCCTGACATCTTCCCATGAAAATGTTGTCTGTGTTCTGCATAATCATATATTTAGGGAATTCAGCAATTACCTTTAGACTTACAATTAATATTGTTCTTCTCTCAGTACAAGAACACTTTGTTAAAATGAATTCCTGTGGTCATGTGCAAAAGTCACCATTGGATTTGTTGATTACATATTGTAGACGATCAGACCCAAAAATTTCAAACTTGAATTCATCACTCCATAATCCTCTTTCCTGCTGATCTTCATTCCAGTCTTTGTAAGCTTTAGCATACCATATATTTTTCACCCTGTCCCCCTTCGAAAATGTAGTTTCTTGACTACCCTTCCAAAAAGAAAATTCCTGATCAAGCTTCTTCAGACTGTAGAAGGGTCAACTTTCCATCAAGGTTCCAGGTGCTACTATTTCTCAAGTATAAGGGGAGGTCACATTATAATACTTGCCACAAAGCTGTCTTTTTCTGATTTTTCTTTTTTTCTTTTATATACTGCATACACATTTCCTGTATTTTCTGATTGTATTTTAATAAAAAGCCTGAGAAATAATTCTATATGTTTATTATACCATTGCTAAAACAATGGTATATCCAATCTAATGGTGGCTTTTGCACAGCACTGTATATTACAGGTGCAGAATAGCTGAGAACAACATTGTTTTAAACTTCAGCTTGAAAAATCGATGGAATGAAGGTGGAGCGTTGGATGATGTTGCAGGAAAGTGAGAGAGCTGAGAGAAAAAACAACCACTTCTGAGTTTGTATAAATGCTTAAACGTGAATAATTCATGGTTCCTGAAGCCCGCACTTCCACAGACGCCCGCGTATATACTCAAACAGCGAAAGTCATGCCGAGCTCGTTGGCTAGTGAATAACGAAGCAATGCACTTTGGAATGGCCTGTCGGGGCCAGGCTTTTTAAAAATGCAATGTCTGTGACAGGAATCTAATTTCCTAGCCATTTTGTCTGGGTGAAATCGAGGACAAAGTCCCGGGGAGGCGCATCAACACGCCAGAACCCTCGCTGCTTCTGCTGCTCATGAGGATACAGGCAGCGTCGTCCTGAGGTCATCCTGACATGGAAGCAAGCGGGGAAATTGCTTTGCCAGACATTTTGACATGAACAAAAGACCTGCCTTAAACTGTGCTCTCAGTCTGAAAAATGTGACCCGAATTCAAAACGTGGACAAATCAGGCATAACAGATCTATCGCATGGTCACACGTATTGTCTGGATTAATGCTGCAGTGAGACTCTAGGCAAGGTCGACCGATGGTGTATGAATTGTTGATGAATGCTAATGAATACTCTGTGGACTTGCATTTATACTTGGAATATATACTGAATTCTAATGAGTTTATTCATGTAATAGTGTATAATAAAGTCTCTATGCGAGCCCACTGCTGCGATGACCCGGGTTTGAGTGGGATTGGTGAATCGTCCTTGGTACTGCAGAAGTGACCCCTAGACAGCTCTGTGATGTACTGGCACCTATTCAGGATACATTCACCTGTGCCCTGCGAATTCCGGGACTGTCTTTATCAGTTTTACGTTTACCTCATTTTTTGTTAGGAGAACCCAGCAGTAACTCAGAGGATGAAAGTGTTACAGAAAGCAGATTAGATACTAATAGATTTGATGTTAGCTTAGACGCAAGCTTTTTTGTAATTGGGACTGTGGTAGCCTAGCGGTTAAGGTACTGGACTCTGGACAAGAAGCTCCAGGGTTCAAATCCCACCTCTGCCAAGCTGCCACTGTTGGTTCCTTGAGCAAGAACCTTAACCCACAACTGCTTGGATTGTAACTGTATCAATTGGAAGTCGCTCTGGATAAGGGCGTCTGCTAAATGCTGTACATGTACTTTTCTGTTAAATACTGTACATGTCTCTATATACAGAAAGCATGAAGTGTCAACTTAATACCTTAGAGTGATGTCACGTTTTAAACTTCATACCTTCATACCTACATTCAAATTATTACAGGATAACAACCGAATCTTTAGTTTCAGTTAGCTAGCTGGTCACTTGGCTGCTAGTCTGGAAGATAAGTACTAACTACAAACTACAAAAAAGTTCTGTTTTTGCATCTTATGAAACTAAAATTTCCATACTAGATGGTGTGTTACTGTGATGGTTCCTGTGATGGTTCATACTAGAAGGTTTGAATATTCATAACATCACTGGCATCAGCAGCATCACATGAAATCGATTTAATGGCTGTCACGTTAGCATGTCAGACTGTTGCTGCCATTAGCAGAAACCTAGCATAACATTCTCTAGCAATGAAGCTTTTTTAAGGAAAAAAGTTTACTGTGAAATAAACTTCATGCACTAAATTTGGTGAAAACTGGTTTTATTATTAATTGATTCATTTCCTTTAGGCAGATTAAAAAAAAAACAGAACTTAGCAAGTTCCCGCTGGATCTCCTGAGTCTCATAATGAATGTCCTAAATATTGCATGAGTGCAGTGTGTCTTATAACTTATTAAAGTGACATTTTTTTTCTATCTCCAAAGAAATCCTGTTTAAGGTAACTGCACCGCTGATTACTATCATTCATATCGTACCATCTGTTCCAATTTTATGAGGTAAGGTTTTATAATGACACGCTGATGGAGTACCAAACGTTCCTCCTTAACAAACAAACTTTGACAATCAGTCATATAAAAATGGGCCTAATCAGAACGATCGTTAAGGTGCTCATTTAAAAGCAATAAAAACACTTTATTACCGTTATGACAGTGCTTATTCCAAAATACTTTTGCATGACTATAAACATAAAATCCACAAGATGAGACACAACAAATGTTGGCGATCATGAGATTGAATCAAATTCACTATCACTCTCTGACGTGCTATAAAGCCTACAGTGCTGTACTACATGCAGTGACTAGCATTCTACCATTCATATGTGTTTGCCACCAATTTCTGAGCTCGCCTTGATCTATACACTCAGCTGAATCTGGGAGTGGGTGGGACTTAAAACACCTGCCTTGAACTTGAAATTTTGCCAGTGGCATTTGTTGCTCAGGGTTGAAATATAGTGCCCGTAGGAGCCTCAGGGTCCCGAAGTAGCAACTACTGACCTTCCTCTATAAACTCTGGTTACGAAGGCATGGCTTCATTTGGACAGACTAAAAGCTGCTCATGTTTTCCACTCAAAAACCTTGAACTGGAAAATCAAGTGAGAGAACGGAGTTTCTCCAGGCCAAGGCTCTGTAATCTGAACAAGATGCACAGTGTTATAGAACTGCTCCAGAATGTTTTCAGGGCTAATTCTTAGCTACCTCATCTGTAGCATGTGAGCTATCATCAAGGTCAATAATCTCAAACTCCATACTGAGAAAGCTCACTTAATGGAAGGGAGCATGGGTTATTTATTCATGTGTATCCAATCTGTATAAATTGTCAATTCAGAGATGAGACTTGCAGTTTCTGTGACGATACCAAGTGCTGTTGTATTTGATATCTGGCTTACAGCGTTCTGGGATGTGTGTGAATTTGAACACTGTTCTAATAACAGCTACTCCTAAGGTTTCAGTCAACAGGTTTTAATTAAATGTTCACCTATACACTATATACACAACTGATAGATAGCATATTCCATTAGTGTTCCCTTAAATAGTGTTGTAGTACATAAATGAGCAACCTGGGTCTCAAACTCATTTGGATTTGCTTTTGTCAAGACCAACCGAGTCCAATGTGTCTGTCTAATCTGAGTGTAATCTTAAGTATAATCTGATCTTTTTCTGTCATTATTGAATAACAACAATCCATTCAAACATTTACATTTACAGCATTTAGCAGATGCCCTTATTCAGAGCAACTTGCAACTGACACAACCTTACAATCCAGGTAATTGTGAGTTAAGGGTCTTGCTCAAGGATAGAGCAGCGGTGGCTTTGAAGCTTAGACCTTCTGGTCCATAGTCCAGAACCATAGTCACTAGGCCATCACAGTCCCCAGTCCACACTCAAACAGAAGAAATCAGTCCTTTCTTTACATACCTAAATAACATTTGCACTCAGATTAGCTAACAGGGAAAAACAAGTTCCTGCTCTTCTTGTTCAGTATCCAATCAATAAACATGTTTTATTTTGAATCATCTGACGACAAGACTTCAAGTGTCCATTTTCACCCACTCGCTTTACTTTGCCATGTCTGCAAAATCTGGAATTATGATTATTATTATTATTATTATTATTATTATTATTATTATTATTATTATTATTATGTTTTCACATTTAATAATAAAAAATTGAGAGAATGTCTTGAGAGAACGTCTTTATCTTGACTCGGACTCGGTTCTAGCTGTCTTGATTTCAACACTACCCTAAGAATATTTAAAACCTAAAATGAAATGCTGGTCTCAGACAGAGAACTAGCACAGATCAGCCTAAACATTAAAACCACCTGGTCAGTAACAATGTTTAGGTAGGTGTTACAGTGGTGTGAAAAAGTGTTTGCCCTCTTCCTGATTTCCTCATTTTTTTTGCTTGTTTGTCACACTTAAGTGTTTCGGAACATCAAAACAATTTAAATATTAGTCAAAGACAACACAAACACAAAATGCAGTTTTTAAATGAAGGTGTTTATTATTAAGGGAGAAAAAAATCCAAACCTACATGGCCCTGTGTGAAAAAGTGATTGCCCCCTAAACCTAATAACTGGTTGGGCCACCCTTAGCAGCAATAACTGCAACCAAGCGTTTGCCATAACTTGCAATGAGTCTTTTACAGCGTTGAGGAGGAATTTGGCCACTCATCTTTGCAGAATCGTTGTAATTCAGCCACATTGGAGGGGTTTTCGAGTATGAACGGCCTTTGTAAGGTCATGCCACAGCATCTCAAGATGAGCTGTGATGTTCTTTTTGCTCAGCAGTGGTTTTTGTCTTGGAACTCTGCCATGCAGGCCATTTTTGCCCAGTCTCTTTCTTATGGTGAAGGCATGAACACTGACCTTAACTGAGGCAAGTGAGGCCTGCAGTTCTTTGGATGTTGTTGTGGGGTCTTTTGTATCCTCTTGGATGAGTCGTCGCGGCGCTCTTGGGGTAATTTTGGTCAGCCGGCCACTCCTGGGAAGTTTCACCTCTGTTCCATGTCTTCACCATTTGTGGATAATGGCTCTCACTGTGGTTCGCTGGAGTCCCAAAGCTTTAGAAATGGCTTTATAACCCTTTCCAGACTGATAGATCTCAATTACTTTCTTTCTCAATTGTTCCTGAATTTCTTTGGATCTCGGCATGATGTGTAGCTTTTAAGGATCTTTTGGTGTACTTCACTTTGTCAGACAGGTCCTGTTTAAGTGATGTCCTGATTGAGAACAGGTGTGGCAATAATCAGGCCTGGGTGTGGCTACAGACAGAGAACTCAGGTGTGATAAACCATAGGTACGTTATGTTTTAGCAAGGGGGGCAATCACTTTTTCACACAGGACCATGTAGGTTTGGATTTTTTTCTCCCTTAATAATAAACACCTTCATTTAAAAACTGCATTTTGTGCTTACTTGTGTTGTCTTTGACTAATATTTAAATTGATTTGATGTTCCGAAACACTTAAGTGTGCCAAACAAGCAAAAAAATAGCAAATCAGGAAGGGGGCAAACACTTTTTCACACCACTGTATGCATTAAATTAACATCTTCATGAATGTCCAAACCAAGGGTTCTGAGACAGACCATTACCCTGAGCATCACACACCCTACACCAGCTTCTCATCTTCCACAGTGCAACCTGGTGCCACCACTGCCCCAGTAAATGGTACACAGGTACCCGACCACATGTACCCGTCCACATAATGGAAAAGAAACAGGATACATCGGACCAGACATCCTTCCTCCACTGGTCCCAGTTCCAACACACTGTCGCCAGTTCATGGTCGTTTGGCCACAATATGTCGAACAGCCAACACACTGACTACAAGGATTGACTGTTCAATTACCCTCTAATATATCCCAGAGCTTAACATGCGCTGTTGTAACGAGCTAATCAGCATTATTTGTTATTCTGTCTGCACGTGGTTTTAATGTTTTGGCTGTTCGGTGTATGTCATTTATAGGGTCCGAACCACAGACCTGGATCAATACCAGTATCTGCCTGATTCAATCAACACACAGTGAACTTAAGTCACGACATGATTTGGAACATTTTATCGAAATGACTATTCATATGTCAGTATATTTCTGGTTGGAACGTTTGATGGAATGGTTTAAAACCAGAGTAGAATAAGGGAATATTTAATGTGACAGTGAAACCACGGGTTAAGAAGGACTTTAAGGAAGACGGGTAAAGAAAAACTGTCAGGAATTTCATAAATCATTTCAATACCCAACTTTCATCATGGTGGCGACTGTAGAGCTGATAGAATTTGATTTAAGGGTGAAAACATGCTCCTTTAACATGTATGAGGGCAGAATAAGACATGATACAGCAAGGCAAGAAGGAATGGTAGTGGATGGATGGACAGAGAGAGACATCTAAGATATACATACTGCAGAAAAATATGGAGCCCCTTCTTATGTCTATATTGGCCACACCCATTACTAACAGCTCCATAAAATCAAGCATGCAACCATCCATAGCATTAGGATAGGACATCCAGAAGAAATCATGAGATACCATCAACAAGTACAGTAGCTTGACAAGGGAAGAATTTGAACTCTCAACCTTCTGGTTAATAATAAAATGAATTGTACGGTACTTTAACCGCAGGGCCACCACTTTGCATCATGCATCACTTTTTATGTTGTTGAGTATTAAATGTGAAAAGGCATAAAAAATCAAACTTATATCAGCTTACACCATAATCAGAGAGTGCTTGGCGAAAAATGAGCACTAAATGTCCCAAACGAATACCGAAGGCATTCACACATCTGTGGTCACCCTGAAGTGACCATAAATATTGTCAGCACTGATGCTGGTTGTGTCAGCTGCAGCACCCAGGTGCACCGCCTCAGGACGCAATCTAATACACACTTCTGACATGAGGAATCCTCGCTTGGCTTTCACTGCACCGCTGGGTGGGGGAGGGAATGACAAGGAGAAACGTCTCTTGTCTGTCTGTCCTCGGATGCGTTGATCTGGTCGGTCGTTACGTTAAGCAGGCCAGGTCATGCCGCTGTTTGTTTGAAAGCTTGACGATCCGTGAAATGGCTGCTCTGCCCCTGTGATGATGCTCAGCTTTTGGGATGCGCTGAAAACAAGTGGCAAAAAATGCTTTGAAGTGTGTTATGGAAACACGCAGGAGCAAAATGTCCAAAGGGGTTTTTTGTTCTCGGAACTGACGCCACACCGCGTTGCCTCGAAATGTGCAATAAACACACTCACACTTTTGTTTTGCTGAAATATTACTGGTTCTGTATGCCTTTGATTAACTTTCGTCAACAAACAAATTGGGTTCCGACCAGAAGATTCTTTACCACACACACACTAGGACCACCACTGGACCAGGAGAGTACCACAAGAATTTAACAACCAAGTGAAGCTGATGTTGATGCAACCATATCATCACTATGTCAGTGTCGTTGATGTGTCAGGAATGGGCCACCACCAGACAAAGAACATCTGGTCAGCAGTGGTCTCTTTCTCATAAGGGATGGGGTGACGGACTGACAAATTGTTCATAGTGTCAAATGAACTACAAACCGTCACTGTATACCTAAGAAGTCACAATTTAAATAGGTCATAAATATGGCCCATAAAAATGTGTAAGCACCAGGTAGGTGTTCCAAATAAAGTGGTCAGGGAGTGTATATATTTAATATATGAAATACTAAACTAGCCTAGAGATACCAAATTATTCATCTATTTTCTATACCCAATTAATTCGGAGTCACATGGAGTTTGGGTCTATCTGGGAGCACAGGGCACAAAGCAGGAACCAGTCCTAGACAGAGTGTCAGTCCATTGTAGGAAGTGTGCATGTCTTTAGAATACAGTGAGGCAAAAAAGTATTTGGTCAGCCACTGACTGTGCAAGTTCTCCTACTTAGAAAGATGAGAGAGGTCTGTAATTTTCATCATAGCTACACTTCAACTATGAGAGACAAAATGAGAAATTTCAGGATTTTTAAAGAATTTAATTGTAAATCATGGTGGAAAATAAGTATTTGGTCAATAACAAAAGTTCAACTCTATACATAACCTTTGTTGGCAATGACAGAGGTCAAAGGTTTCCTGTAAGTTTTCATCAGGTTTGCACACACTGTAGCTGGTATTTTATTGCAGGTGGGATATCTGTATCTAATGCTTGCTTAGCATCATCATATGCTCTAGGAAAGACAATCTCTCCTATACAGTTTTTGCATGCCATGTAGTACCTAGCATTTTGGGATGCAGCCTTTTGTTTTCACCCCCATGATTTCTGCTACAAGCTCTCTGAAGTAGAATTTAGTACTGGAGTCTGTCCTTATTATGTAACACTACATTCTTAGTGATTTATGTAATATACAGTTGCGTAATATTAAATGTTGTATTATGAAACTAATTCCATATAATATCAGGCCACTGCCTAGCAGGCTAGATAAGTGCTAATCACTAAGCAGGTTAGTGAGACTGTGATGACCAATCTGACCCAAAACACTGTCCATGATAAGAATATTCATCTAAAAGAAGCTAACTATTTAAGATCCTGTTTTGGGCTTCACAGAGAAATAAAGTCACAGACTTGAACCTATTCCAGTCAGTCATAATTTTGATGGATGCTTAATTAACACAGACCGTAAAGATTGTTTCTCAGACATGCCTGAGTCTCAGCTGCACTATTATAAACAGAATAAGATGAGCTAACTTTTTAAACACATGGGGCCTTCTGAGTGTTTGGCAAAGGAATAAGACACACTGAGATGTTCAGCCTGGTCCCCGCAGCATAAATATTTGGGTAGCCCCAACACTTCAAGAATAGGCTTTTACAAACGCAGCTATCCGTCCAACCCGAGCAATAAACCTTGGCAAATAAACCTACGGCTTAAAAGAAGTAGTTAATAATCTAGAAGAAATCTTTCCTTATTTTTTAGTTTAATACTATTTTAGTTTAGCATCCCACGTTCTAGGAGTGTCAAACAGCTCCATGGATGTAGGGTCGCTCCTCAGCTCTGGTTCTTTTTGGAGATTGTCATGTTATTCATGTAAATGAGCTACTCTAGAATGGATCTAAGCATAGAGTGAGCAGATTTTCAATACTGAAATACGGGACGCTGTGTGTACAATATTGTAGTGTCGATGTGGATAAGGAAACATTGCAAATGCCATTCTTCATTAAACTCCCAACACAGCACAGCCATATTACCAGCCTTAATGATGTCTTTTTACCCGTCTGTACTTGGATATGAGAAGCGGCCCAAGCTACTCAGCTCACTAATTCAACACAGTAACTTGCTGTATCCACATGTTTTCACAGATACAGTGGCGCTTGAAAGTTTGTGTATTTCTGTATTTAGCCCAGTTAAATAAATAAAATAAAAGGATTAGCAGTTAATTTGAAGGTGAAATTGTAGTCAGGTGTTTTCAATCAGTGGGATGACAATCAGGTGTGAGTGGGCACCCTGTTTTATTTAAAGAACAGGGATCTATCAAAGTCTGCTCTTCACAACACGTTTGTGGAAGTGTATCATGGCACGAACAAAGGAGATTTCTGAGGACCTCAGAAAAAGAGTTGCTGATGCTCATCAGGCTGGAAAAGGTTACAAAACCATCCGTAAAGAGTTTGGACTCCACCAATCCACAGTCAGACAAATTGTGTACAAATGGAAGAAATTCAAGACCATTGTTACCCTCCCCAGGAGTGCACTCCAAGAGCAAGATGTGTAATAGTTGGTGAGGTCACAAAGAACCCCAGGGTAACTTCTAAGCAGCTGAAGGCCTCTCTCACATTGGCTAATGTTAATGTTCATGAGTCCACCATCAGAAGAACACTGAACAACAATGGTGTGCATGGCAGGGTTGCAAGGAGAAAGCCACTGCTCTCCAAAAAGAACATTGCTGCTCGTCTGCAGTTTGCTAAAGATCACATGGACAAGCCAGAAGGCTATTTGAAGAATGTTTTGTGGACGGATGAGACCAAAATAGAACTTTTTGATTTAAAAGAAAAGCTTGATGTTTGGAGAAAGGAAAACACTGCATTCCAGCTTAAGAACC